>JAEAOA010001024.1:1200000-1800000 GCA_016746295.1 Potamilus streckersoni
TCTGAATCTACCACTTTTGAAAATTTAAATATTGAAGGTGGGGTGGCAGTATTTTTATTGGTGTCACCCATGCTTTAAATCAGCCAGAACCAGTCTACTCCAACAGGAACTGCTCCAGTAGTCATTTCAACTGGTGCAATGATGCATGGCTGAGTAATAAGATTAAGATTAAACAACATGATGTTAACTGATTACATTCTGGTGCAATATGCAGAGTTTAGGCCAAATGAAGGTTGGTATCTGAGGTAATATAAATAATAAATGGAGTCTTTCATTCAAAATCAGTTTATCCTGGAGCAGAGGCAAGACAAGACCTATCCAAAAATTATTTAGACAGTAACATACAAATATTTTTATTTTCTTTGCTTGTTTAATTGAGTTTGCTTTGTTCAAGATTTCTAAAGTTAAAGCTTAATGGATAATAACTGAGTTGTCCATTAGTGCTGCATACACTAGTGTAATGAAACAGTGGTTAAACATTAAATGTCACCTATTAATAATATCAAAATTGAAAAGAGAAACTGTATAAAGCAATACATGCTTCAAATGCTAATGAACCCTGCTGCTGCAATTGAACAGATCATTGATAATGCAGTTCCACAATGGCCAACATTAAAACACTGTTTTCCTTGAAGTATTTGAGATCCAAATAAACACAAAAGTCAATTTAATATAATTTTACTTATTTTTTTTTAAAAACTGGATATACAGCAGTATCAAGGTTGTGTTACAAATAATAGTCTTTTTTAAAAAAGGGCTCTTTTGTGCACATGGAATTGGGAGTCAGGGTTGGTGGAGTCATGTTTATGAGCTTTTTAATGTCCTCAGAACTGGGCATGGTCTTTGAATAATTTTTGCAAGTGAAAAATCAGCAAAAACAATATATCCACAAGTGATCTTTTAAAGACATTTTCAAGCAAACTAAAACCTATCACCTATGTATAGAGTTATAAATGAACAAACAAGGATTCAGTTTGAACATGGTTGTGACAATATTTTGCTTTTCCCCTCCCCCACCAAAAAAATGAATTAGCAAACTAGCTATTGCCAATCCTAGGAATGGGAGTGATACATTTTCCCCCCAAAATATAAAAAAAAGCATAACATTTTTCAAAATTGGGGACTAGTTGAACATAAAAATACCAAAAAATTTAACTAGTGATTTATATAACAATTTATATTCTAAACATTTGTGAGATAATCCATTATATGCTTGTGGTGACGAGTTAATTGTTGTACGGATTCTCTGACTTTAATAATAATTACTTTACTTTAATAATCATTATGTGATTTGCTTAAGAAACAAAACACTTTACGTAGTAACAGTATTCCAAATTTTATTTTTCTATTCAATTAATTGCTGTTAATTTTAACTTTAATTAAGAAGACATGATTTTCTTAATTTTTTGTCATGGAATTCATTTTTGGTGTCCAACTTCTGCCATAATAATTAATTTATTATTAATTTACTAATGTATTCGATTCTCTTTCTCTCTCTCTTACCTATTTTGTCTGAATTGTATTTTTTTACATTTAATTGTATTAAATCATGATAATTTATTGCCACTATCCATGCAAATTACATATTGATCATACGAGAAGGACTTGTTCTGAGTTGTGAGAACTTGTTGCATATGTGGCAAAAAAAAATATGCTTAAGCAATAACTAATATGAGTAAAAGATGAAAGAAAGGTCACAATGAACATCTTTTGTAGGTGTGGTACTAAAAGCTATGCATATTGTCATCAAATTAATGTCATGATGCTGCATCTCAAGGAGCTGTCAATCACCTGGAAGGGTGACCTGTTGAGCTGTGGATATAGGTCCAACTAGATCAAATTGGCCCCATTGAGATTACAGATCATAGAGATAAAAGCAAGAGAATGTGGATACCACAGCCTAAATGATGTGAGTTGGCAAATAGTTCTGGTTGAATGCTAGGCTTTTGGAAATTGCTTTAACTTTTTGATCTGAAATGTGTAATAAGTACACTTCAGCTGGAGTTATTTCTCTACATGCCTGGCAGGTAACAACCTAATCCAGGAAAAGATAGTCTGTTTTGATATATCCTCCTATCCTTTCTTGAGAGGTAGAAAGGAGCATAATATCCTTCGATACAATGGCCCAAAACGGGTCTTGTAGGTGGCCTTCAGATGATGTATGCAGACTAAACATAAGTTTTATGAGAAAAATCTGGCTACCCATGGAAGTGAGTTGGTTTTGTTGAGGAAAGAGAATGCCATCATATGTAACAGTGACCAGTCTTGTCTGAACTGCCTGTAATTTGGGTCTGCTGATGTGGCATGGATTTCACTGATTCTGCCTGCAATAACTAAATTCTTAACAAAGTATGTCTTGTATGAAAGGTGTGCCTGAGATGCCCTTGTAAGTCAACGGTGTCTTGTTCAGCCAGGCTAATAACCAAGGTAGGTTCCACTTTGGTCATATCACTAACATTTTTTACCGTGTATCGGGATAAGTCCTTGTTTTGTCATATCTTCTCTTCAATGTCAGCCATTGTGGAGCTATAATCTTTTACCATATTTGGTGTAAACTTTCTTTGAAGAGCCAGAGGAAGTTAGCTATATTTGCAGTATGGATGCTTGGAGAGATATCATGTGTTTGTTTGCGGATCACTGGGTGAAAACGTATCTTGTGCCTTTGTAAGCTTTCAGAGTGGAGGGCCATTTTGCTAGAGTTATTCTCTCAATGACTAGTTGTAACAACTGTTCATTTTTGATTGGCCAGTTTGATATAACCCTGATGTGCACACAGCCCAAACTGAATGTGAAGTTGCTTGGGCTCCCTACCTAATTTTGTGACAACAAGGTGTTAGCAAATTGTAAAGGCAAAACTTTATCAAGACAGGAAGAGAAAAAGTTGGAAATATAAATGGAGTAAACATTCTTCAGTAGTGAAAAAATTCTCCAAATTGTGATGATATATCTTCCATGTGGATTCTGGCTTTTGTGAGGCCTCTCCTGATGACATCCTGCTTCTGGGCACAAGTGTAACTGACTGGTTCTTAGACTTTGCTGTCAATCATTATACCTATGGGGAGATCACTCTGTCTGACTCACACATAAGTCAGCCAACAACTTTTAGCTCCCTTTAACAAAAAAAAGTTGTATCTGTAAGAGCTGGATTTGTGAGGCAGTAGCAGTTCTAAGGAATTATGATTGGTTAACATATTGAAAGAAATATCTAAACTGCATATTATAGCTCGCCTAGCAGACATACACTTGATGCCATGTATGAAGCCAAAACTACTCATCTGGTGACAGTTTTGAATGAAACATCTAAGAGAGATGTAAAACTTTAATGACTTTTCTGTTTGTCAGATATATAATGAACAGAAGTTTGAGGGAAGGACAATGAACTTAATCATATGCTCAAGTTTAAGTAATAATGTTTTTCTATAATAATTATATACATGATTTAATTTGTTTTAGTAATACCAAAGATGGCCTGAATAACATCAGCTATTCAATCCATATGCAACTTAGTGACTTGGAAAAGCAAGGCTTGTAGCAATACATTTTTTCTGTCTACAAGAACAATAATGACCGATCATATCCATGTCTGACTGCATAGGGTTTTCTTATTTCTGGACTACAAAGGGTATTTTTTTTTTTTTGCTGGGCTGCAATGGGCATTTGATTGCTGGACTACAAAGGGTATTTTGACTGCAGGACTACAAAGGGTATTTTTATTGCTGGGCTGCAATGGATATTTTGATTGCTGGGTTGCAAAAGGTATTTTGATTGCTGGGCTGCAATGGATATTTTGATTACTGGCAAAGGGTATTTTGATTGCTGGACTACAGAGGGTATTTTGATTGCTGGACTACAAAGGGTATTCTTATTGCTGGACTACAAAGGGTATTTTGATTGCTGGGTTGCAAAGGGTATTTTGATTGCAGGGCTGCAATGGGCATTTTGTTTGCTGGGCTGCAAAGGGTATTTTGATTGCTGGCTGCAATGGGCATTTTGTTTGCTGGGCTGCAAAGGGTATTCTTATTGCTGGACTACAAAGGGTATTTTGACTGCAGGACTACAAAGGGTATTTTGATTGCTTGATTACAAATGGTATTTTGATTGCTGGACTACAAAGGGTATTTTGATTGCTGGACTACAAAGGGTATTTTGATTCTTTGACTACAAAGGGTATTTTGATTGTAGGACTACAAAGAGTATTTTGATTGCTTGATTACAAAGGGTATTTTTGATTGCAGGGCTACAAAGGGTATTTTGACTGCACTGAACACACTAGGTTATGTTCTTGGTCTTGTCACCTACTAGGACAACCCCTGCAACTCTGAAATGGCTGCATTTTTGGTGCTGGAATCCATCTAAAATCTTCATACATTCTACTATAATCTTTGTGCAGAATGGATTTATTATAATTATGGATATGGTCTCTCAAACCAGTCATTATATTGGAAATTACATAACTCATAACTTCGCTCTGTGCAGCACTTAAGGACTTCTAGTCCAACATAACTGAAGTAGACTTTGACATTCTAAAGTCTAAAATGTCATTGTCTACTGCTGGGGTTCCTGTGTGAACAGTGTCCTATGTATCTTGTACATTGCTCTATTACAATGTGGAAAATGCCACTGAAAAGAAAGGTCTTGTTACACTTAGGTTCTGTAACTGCCTTTCTAAAATGTGCCATCCTATCCTCCATAACATTGTCAAAATCTGTATGCTGGGCTAGGATATAAGATATGTCATCCACAAAAGCAATCACTTCTTGCATCATAAAAGACAGCCTTTGACTGGTATGTTCTCAATCTGGCTCATACTAGGCAGGGAGAGAAGATTGGTCATCATGCCAATAAGTAATGCCAAAAAAACATTTGTCAAAAGTCCAAAAATACATCCCTGTTGGTTTGTACCCCCCTACCAATTTTAATAATGGAAACATTTAATTTGATAAAAAGTGCAAGGAACTTAGTCAATTCATTAATTCCAAAGTCAACGTTATTGTAATCTATGGAATTATCCGGCAGTTACTGAATAGAATCAATTACGTCATTAGTTATTGAAATCGGTAGGGGGTTCAATCCAACGGGGATGTGTTTTCGGACTATAGTTGAAGTGGCAAGGCTGGAGCTAACTGTCATTGCTGCCGAAACAATTCTGATTTGTTTACTGGTCTTTGATACTCACACCCAAGGAAATTATTGAGAGGAGATATAAATAGTAATATTAATAGCACCCTTGTCCATCAAAATGTGTTTATCCATTTTTCCCTTTTTATTTAGAATGCATGCCAGTACTGAACTCCACTGACTCAACATCTGTAAAGTGTGTATTTGACATGTATTTCCTGAGTGGCAAACCCACATATGCAAAACATAATGGATATCATCTATGTAATTCAGGCATTTACAATGCTTACAGCTAGTCATGGCAATATTCTACACTCTGTAACAATATTTATACAGGTGAAGTCAGCTACTCATTCTGCTTGATAAACTTACACAGTGTATGTTCTGAATTACTACATTATATCAGCAAAACTTACCTGTAAAGCTAGCTCCAAAGCAATGGCCCATACAAGTAATGTTTATAGCATGCTGTTTTATAACTATAAAGTGAATGTTATGACTATACACTAACTACAGAAAACTTACCTGTATGTGTCAGAACATGATTTTATAGAGACATGTATGAATGAGAACAGGTCAAGTTTTGTAAAGACACAAAAATTACTTAACCACTTATTAAGTTTATACCTTATGTTGCAAACATATGAAAATCAAGTTTACATTAGAATATGCACATACTAGCAACCCGTGCAGGTAACTACAAAAGGTCACCTAACCAGTAACCTGTATATTTACAACAAAAGTTGTAATTCTACAATAATTAGGAAAACTCTATTTCCGATAGAGATCTGGAAGAAGTACTTGTAAATGTAGATGGAGTAGACCTCCCTGACATCTGAAACTGCTCCAACGTTATCTACTGCTGAATACCAGAAACTCTTAATTTGTCTTTCAAGGCCTCTCACAAGAAAACATGCTGCTCAGCACAAGCAGAGTTAGGAACTGAGGTACTCATGGAATTGGCACCATTCCCTATATCAAGGGATGATTATTCTGAAAGCCATCTATATAGGAATAAACAATTTAGCCTGGGAGGGATAGATTTTTAATGTATTGGTAGTACTCCTAATGTGTTGTGATTAGGTAACATAACTGAAGAAATGTATCAGTGAACATATTTAAGTCACAATAAAAAATATCTTATTATTGGATACCGTAAGTATAACCTCAGATTTGCATAAATATTGTTGAAAAATTTGAATTTTTAGTTATGTGATCACTTATATATAGTTTTGACTTTCAAGCCAAATCAAATTTTCAGTCACAAAATAAACTCAAATGCAAATAGGTGAAACAACCATTTTAATTATTTAAATAAACACAATACACAAACACAATAAACTGATGAGAATTAATACTAAAAAAAATGTATGACCAATTAACAAACAACTGAGGTAAATGTGATTTTCTGTCAAGTGTTGGCACTCTGCTAACCACTTGGCCCTAACATTAACAAGAAACAAGTTTATAAGGATATTCAATTTATTTGATTCCTGAAAAATTAGAACAAATGAGAAAGATGCAGAATAAACGATCAGATAACAACTACTTATGGTGGATACTGGAAATGTGTACAATAGGCATACAAATGATGATATCCATCTCTGGGACTAATTTTATTTTTCTTGCCAGAAACAAATCTCCCTGTCATTCGAATAAGCACAATTCATATTTTTCTGAGATCCAAATACATACAATTTAGTAATGTTAAAAAAATGTTATAACCTGATCAATATTTGATCAGAAATAATCACTGGTAAGGGTTTTATATTTACATTCACAAGGTACAAATGCAATAGAAGTGGAGAGTTGGAAACTGTGATAGTCAATAAAGTTAGCATATTTGCAAAATCTGTGTTGTTTTCAAAACACATTTCAAATTCTAATTATAGGCATCTCATTGTTTTGTTGTTTTTTTTTTGTGCTTAAACTAATTTTGAAACTTTTCAAAAAAGTTATTAAACTGTAGAATGGAGGTGGATTCCTGCATAACAAGAATGACCAACTATTATTCAGTTTTTAAAATCTTTGTATTAAAAAAGTTAATTCTACAGTCTTTTAAAACTAGATAAAGTCCTGACTCTGATCTTCAATATTAAAATCATAAATTATTTTTTGCTTATGCTGTTGATTGAATGGCACCAATAACACATGACTAATTATACCATGCTAAGGATCCCTCCTTGAAATAAAGTACAAGTTGTGTAGGTGCACTTTACTATTTCAGCTACTGGTGTTATTGGTTAGAATTTGAATACACTCATTTAAACGGTAATGTTTCAGTTTATTTTGCTAAAGCTGTGCATACATAATAATCCTTGCATCATATAACCAATCCAAGAAATACAAAAACCCATATTTAATGAGGAATAAACATGAGCCAGCAATCAATGAACAGATGGCTGGACAGTTTACTCATCCAGAGGAAATATATACTTTTTAGTTGGGCAAATGTATTTTGAACTCCAGCACTCTGTAGGGTATAAATGTCCCAGAATAAATATATCATTAGGCAGATGTGTTTCTGGCATTAAAAATGGCCTTGAGTGAGGATTTGGGAAAACCCTCTACGAGATTTATGGAAGAATTCAAAGTAAGGACTACTATACCTGAACTTGCTTCCTAACATCAGACAGCTAGGACATAACAAAATACACATTTGGTAACAATTTGCTCTTCTTATACAAATATAACGACAAACTGACTACAGACTTCAACTTTGGCCCTAACTGATGCGACATATATTAATTTCTCTTACATTACAAGGTATATTATTATCATGTATATGTAGAACAATATCTATGTCTAGAAATTCTAGATGATCAAAATCTGATGATAACATTCAAAGAATAAGCATTTACCTACAGTAGATGAAAGTAGATGAAAACACAAATCTAATTGCAAAAATGTTTCCAGAAGTGGGTATCTAGGCTCTTATATTTAAAAGTATTCCTTTCAGCAAAATTTGGCATTATCAAAATAATGGAGGTAAATTACATTTTCTAGATGAATTACTTTCACTGCTTGTAAATTATTTGGATCAGGACAAATGATTAAGTGAAGTGTATAACCATACCGTTTGTAATAAAAAAGGGAAAAGTTTATTTCTTTTTAAAATTCATAATTTAATATTCCCATCTTAGGAACATCAAATATTACATTACCAATGGTCCCTATCAGTAAAAGCTATGTTTAACACAATTTTCTTCCATAAAAATAATGCTACATTTTGCAAAACAGATAAACACATACACAGGAAATAAAGTGTTCATTGTAACGAAGGAAATTTATCACAAACTTTAAAGCCAAGCACAGCATGAAATATGAAAATGCAGTCAAAATGAAGTCATATCAACCTAGATCTGGTTATTATTTCACATGTGTGAGCCATAGGAAGTCATGCAATTGTTAAAAAGAAACCAAAAAACACAGCAGGTTGTATACCTTGTTCCTATCCATGAAGTCTGCTGTCATGGTCCCTGACTCTTCACGCAAGGCATAGTGCTGAATAATCCTAAAAAGTATGAAAATAGAGACCATGTACTGAGAAAAATGTGATCAGGAGCTAATATTATTTTCCTGATGCTGAAAATGAGAAAACATTTTTTCACAGAAAAAAATGCTATCAAATTTTCATTTTCCATTTTGAGGAAAGTCAATCTCCATCAGCTGCATCAAAGGTCTGATGAAATGAGGTAATTCTGGACAATTTCACCAGCAAATAATTGCACAGTTACCATGTATGCAGTGAGAACATTCAAATCAAGGATGAAACATCCCAAGAGACTTTCATACTGAATATGAAAAGCATTAATATTGTTTTCAAAAGTCATTATAGTTGCAGCAATTATTTTGCTACACAATTTCATTGGTTGTTTATAACCACTGTCATTTTCAAGTGCTATCTTGTAAATGATTTTCTAACAACTTTCAGGTATTAAGCAAATAAATTGTTTATTCAGTTCCTTGTACAGTGCTGCAACATTGCTTGAAATAAAAATTTCCTGGACATTTTCAGGATTTTTACTGGATGAAGTTCTTCATTTTTTTCAAGGTTCTCTAATGACCTTAACTGAATGAAATTAAATGAACATTTGGCTTAGAAATTGTGCATTTTTAAAATCCAAGGCTGTTTCTATTTGAGATTTTTCCATAACATCTGAATTAAATATATGACAATGTACTAAAAACTAGAGGATGTATCACTAGAAACAAGTGTAACTATTGATTTCATAATCTGCATGTAACTAAACGGAATACAAAATGGTAACTTTACCTTGTTAATTAACTGCAGATGTCCACAAGAAAAATGTTTTTTTTTTAAAAAGGGTTCTTTTAAATTTTGTCAAGAAAAATTAAATACACCTGTAAAATAACAGGGAATGAATATTTTTTATAAATATCCATTTATGTAGGCAGTTAAATTTTTCTGTCACACTGCACTCTTTGGAATGAGAGTTGTAACAGATACTCATCCACATTACTTCACTCAACTTGTCACAATACTACTTACACTCTCACTAAAATATCACTTGTATTTGATGCAGTATTACTTTTAAAAGAAATAACACTGGCACCTGATGCAACCACAATCCTAGAAGGGTTTTGAACCTGCTGTCTTCACTCTGAAAATAGTATTTTCACGAGCTGAACCCATTTAGGAGCAGGTTTCCATTTGATGCCTGTTTAAAAGTCACCTTCCTCTGCAATATATTTTAGCCTCACAAGCACACAAAATAGGCAGAAGTAACCAATAGATGACTATTCCACTATGTTGCACAATGGTGAGCTTCAGAACTTATTAAGTGTAGAAGATGTACACTGATATTCTCAAGGTGTGAATATCAGAACGCCAAAAAATTTTTTGTTTTCCAGGATATTTTAAGGAGAAAATCACCAATTTCAGAGATAAAGTTTGCAACTATATGTATTTCTCATTTGCATCTTCAATTTCACATGTCATGAAAAGGCAGATGCTACCATGTTGGAAATGTTGATAAATTTTAAACAAATTCCACAGAATGCTTTGAATGTTTGAAAATGTTACTTGCTGAAGCCATCCATGAAAATGTTCATCTTCTAACCACACTCTGCTTAACAATGATTAATAGTCTAGCATTTTAAATCATTATGTAAAAAATTTGGGATGAAAGAATATTTAGTCTTGCCACTGTAGTCAGTACAAATCAAATTATGCAAATAAAAATCAATTGGTGATCACACACATGTACAAATGATGAGGCAAAAATCTCTTATCGCTAACAATTTAATATGATGCTTGTTATAATATCATTCATTACAAAAACTGCATTGAAAAAAACTATTTTCTCTACTAAAATTTTCAGTTTAACTTTTTAAATCTCCAATTCATGGACATTTTATGATCAAAAATAACATTTAAGGTGGGTTTCTAGAACATTTTCATTGAATTCAAATTCCAGTCACATTCCAGGACCTCCTTAAAAATCACAGGGGTAATGAAACCCTTGAATATGCATCTACTTGACTCAGGGACTAGTAGATAGTAAAGTCGTCCTTGGCAGAGCACTGCTAATGTATGGTTAGTGCCATATCATCATATGCAATCCAACAATAAACTATACATCTAATGCAGCCATTATCAAAGATGCCCATAACATGGGATTCTACAACAGGGTTGTATAAGGTTAAAATGGATGCTAACACTCAACACTGTTCCCAGTGTGAACTACAAAATAACAAGCAAGATTTTTTTTCACAATACATTTTCAATAAATTTACAAATCAAAAGAGAAATGGTGAAAGATAACCTTCATTATTTTGCTCTAACATTTATTGACAACATACTACAGACAACCAGACCCACTGGTACAGTGCGATTCTAGACTGGACATCCTATCTTTAACATCTGAAAAGATACTGATATGGAGCAGACTTATGGGTAACCATTCTACTTGACCAATCTGATTGTCTGAATGTTTGGACTGACTATACAATAATGTTTTATGGCAAGCATCCATACAGCAATTATATCTCAAATTAGTTAAGAGTTACATATATCCCTTATGAATATTCATTAACTGTTCTGAAAAAAAATTGTTTTTTTTATTTGAATGTCATACTTGTTTTTCTTTTGTAATTCATCCACCAGGTGATTAATATGATCATCCATGAACTCTATTTTCTCATTTTTCCTGGCGAGAGCACGCTGCAACTTCACGATCCTCTCTATAATTATCTGCTTGTCAACTTGAACCTGTTCTGTAATAACAGGGTACTCCTGAGGGAAATCAAAATACAATTTTATTAGTATTTTGGTTTTATTTTGCCTCATTATCAGACTACCTTCTCTAAAGTGAACAAATACAACAAAAATCTTTTCAAGTTTCCATTCAAGCTTTTTGAATTTTATATAATGTTTGACTGCTAATTATTCTTGCATAAGTGTGAAATTATTACCTCTCTTAGTCATTTGAAAAGCATATAATAAAACCTATAGGTTAGGTTCCAAATATTCAAATATCAATGTCCTTTAAATTCCTTGTTAAATCCAACAGCATGCAAATTTACTGCCAGTGAATAATAACATTTTCAAAATTTAAAAAAATCCAAATTACTACCTTTCTCCTTGTAAGCAAGAGTATCTTATATGGGATGATGCTCTACTGTCTAAAAAGAACTTCACTAATCCAAAAAAAATGGTCTTCCTATCAGCTGCAGAGTGTTGAAAGTATCTCTGATATTATCCAAAGAGAGCTATATTTCAAAATTGATGCTATGATGACAATATTGGATATTGGATTGGTATCTTTTTAAAGATTTAAGTAGATATCATAAAAAGTCATTTTGGGGGAAAAAAAACCATGTCACATGACCATCTACTATGGAGAGTGATGAAAATAAGAGATTTTCAAGATGGCCATTATGGCAGCCACATCAGATGTTTGATTGGTACCATTTTCATTTATGACCAATTTGTCACCATAAAGATACAAACTCCATGTCAAAATGACTTTCCATTTTAAAAGTATAAATAAATAACAAGAATTTCATGATGGACACCATGGTGGCCATGTTGGATATCTGATCAACTCTTTTCTAATTTAGGGCCCACAAGATATCATTCAAATTCTGGTGAAAACCACAGGCTGATATGACTATCCAATCTGAAGGTGTAATGATAGCAAGATTTTCAAGTATGCTATGGTGGTCATAATGGATATCAGATTGGCATCATTTCCATTTAAGAGCAACTAGACAGCATAAATCTTCTTTTGAAAGCATAATGTTAATATGACCAGCCTTCTAGAGATGGCCAAATTGGGGTCTGACTGGCACCATTTTTATTTACAAGACTGACAAAAATCCCATGTTGATATGACCACTCAGTCTGAGGAATTAAGATTTTCAGATGGCCACTTTGGTGGCAATATTGGATATACAAGCAGTACCATTTTAATTGGGGAAAACTAGGTCATGTGATGAATGTGTGTTCAACAATCTCATTTGGCACAAACCAGGCCATGGGATGAATGTGTGTTTAAACCTTAGAATTAAGATCAACTAGACAACAAAATCTTTCTTTCGGTGAAAACCACATTTTAATATGATCATCCTAGCAATGGTAACATTTTCAAAATGGCCTCTATGGTGAATATAATGGATGTGCAGGTGGCACCATTTTAAATTCAGAACCAACTAGACATCATAAGAAGTCTTGTGGTCATTCATGGTTTTCATTCATGAAGAGTTTCAAGATGTTTGCTGTCATACCAGAAATCATATCAGCACTATTTTCAATTTGAACCAAGGAATGTATCTAAAATTTCATAGTAATCCTCTAAATAGTTTAGTAGGATAGCAAACTTTTAATAATGGATTAATGGATAATAAGCAATGGATAACAGAGCATCTCATGGGCTCTCTTGGTCTATGACCAGTATATTTAAAATTGTATATTTATTTTTACAATATAACTCCTAACTCTAAATTTGCAACTAAAATACTAAAAGGTCAAATAAGGAGGTTTCTGTTTCAACGTATTAAATATGTTGCATATATCTAAGACTACTCTGTCATTTTAATATTCTATGAAACAGTTTCCAAACTATTGCATCTAAAAGTGTGACCCTCACTAACATGTGTACAGGTTATTAACTGCCCCTGGAAAGCATGCAGAAGTGATGAATCACTAGAACAAAGGCCTCACTATCATTGATTATAGTGAAGAGAATTTGTTTTTGATTATGAAACAAACAGTGATCGTTTGGAGATTTATGATACTGAAACAATAAATGATATAACTACAATCTGTTCATCAATAGAAAGAATATTAAACCAAACTTTCTGAATTAAAAATGTTTAGGTTTTGCAAGCTTTTTCATGATAAAATCAATTTTTTTCAAAGTTCACATATAGCCTGCATTGAACATTTTAAAAAAAAGTTTTAGAAAATGTGCATTTTTAAAATCAAAAGTTGTTTCTCCTTTCCAATAAGATCTGAATCAGACATGATATTATTTAAAACCACATGATGTATCACTAAAAACAAATGCAAGTAGTCAAATTTATATCAAGTTGCAAGTAATGTTTTAAGTAACAGAATAAAAATGGTACCTTACTCTGCTTAACTACATATGTAGGCAAGAATTATTTTGGAAAATGGTTGCTTTAAATTTTGACAAAAAGCCCTTAAAAGTTATATACATTTGTGTAGCACGAGTTACTGTGGTTAGTTATAATGACTAATTCAGTACACAAATAGATTGTTGGCTTGTTCTGGAATGATGATGTAAGAAAGGGCAAACCTAAATCAAGGGAGGCAATGCAGTTCATACATTACATTCAAACAGTCATTCGTTTTAGTTGTAAATTTCAGAAAGTCTTTGGAAGTATGCTTGATTGGAGAAGCAGATTTTTTTATGTACACATCCTGTTCAAGAAAAGACAGGAAAAAAATTATAAAAATTTTTTTCTCTCTATTTGACCTTTTTAGTAAGCCTTTCTTGTTACAGATATATATCTTCATCTTACATTACAAACAATGGAATTAACATTTCTAACTTTACTGGTTTCCAAAAAAATTAGTTTCCCAAGCTATCTCATTTCTTCATAAATCATAGTTAAAATAAATTAGCTAAAAAAGAATCAACACCATATCCAGTAACATTTTAGAAGTGATTTAAATAAATATGTACATACATGTTCCTCACTGGTCTGCTGTTGCAAATGGTGGCCAGACTGATAACTGACCACTGCGTTAGAAGAATTATGTTCAATACTGGTTCCCACAGTGTTCAGGGAACCATTTGAGCTTGTGCGAGATCCCAAACTGGTTGTG
Source organism: Potamilus streckersoni (assembly GCA_016746295.1). Classification (NCBI taxonomy): domain Eukaryota; kingdom Metazoa; phylum Mollusca; class Bivalvia; order Unionida; family Unionidae; genus Potamilus; species Potamilus streckersoni. Next base: position 1,214,438 of record JAEAOA010001024.1, read on the forward strand.
TCTCTTTCACCATTTGTACTGACTTCATATGAGTCTAACTTCCTCCTCACCTGCTGTAGCTGTCTTGTCAAGTCCTAAAACACCAAACAAGAAATAAATGCTGAATGAATGAATGGTGAAAATTTCAGCAACTTTATTAGTTGCTACCAGAGGAAATAGCTCATCACTGCTGAGTTTGTTTGGTCAGATGGTACAAATGTACTGTGGGGTTTCTAGCATAGGTTCTCTATTTCGAATAACATTTCTCATTAGCAAAACATCTAAAACTGATAACTGCAAAATTAACTTCGATTCCTGCTAATGGACTATTGTGAAGGCTAGTCCCATTAATACATGTGTTACTACTAAGTTGGTCCATTTGGTATCAGACTGTACTTCCTGTGTTAATACTGAGTGGATCCTTTAATCAGAAGACATCCCTATCTATCAATGTTTCAAAATAACATAACTCTGTGCAACTCCATTAGAAAAAAATGATATGGCAAGTCAATGGCAAGTCAATTGTTTTGTTTCTACTTAAGTGGGAATTTTTTATTTTATTAAGTTTTAGGTCAGTTGGCTGTTAAACTGGACAAAATCTTCAGGTCTACATGAGATCAGCTGTTGTAAAATGTTACTGCCTAAAATTATACACATGCCATGTTCTGAACCAGTCTTGAAAAAGGAGTTGATAAAAAGGGAAGAAAAAAAAAATTATATTAAAAACTTGAGTAGATAGAAATTACTTTAACAACTGTTAGTATCAAAGCTGAAAAAGTGATAAATACTTCATACTGGATAGTGCTTCAGTGCTATTTTAAGTCAATTCTGAGTGATGATGGTGTGTTTTAATAATGAAAATCGTACTAATATTACTATTTTTACTTGGAATGGACAGTTAATTTAATGATTAAAGCTCAGGAATGACATTTACATGACTGTTTATTAACTAAGCTTAATTAAATATACACATAAATATTCAAATTTATTATCTGCTACATTTGTCCTTGCATGTTCTAAATTTAGCCAGGGAAAATCCTTCTCATTTGAAACAAGTCTCTTATGATTATTCCTGAAAAAATTGCAAAGTCAAGATTTGCCAGTACACTATGCAGTTAGAGTGAACACTGATGGTATCTACAAAAATAAATAAAAACACTGAAAAGTGTTTTAAGAAACATTTCTGTCCTTCCCATAAACTGATATAATGCATGTCATATGACTCTGGCAATTTAACATTAAAGTTTAATAAACTCTTTATGGTGTCAATAAAACTTCCATCATCACTGTAAAAAGGCAAAACCTAGACTTTGCTATCTGCTGATGCAGGTGAGACAAATACTGTCTGAATCCCCCCACAACTTTTTTAAGACTCACCTTGACATTATTGGTATGTTTCCTCTTAAGAGTCCTGATTTCATCCCTCCCATCCTCAACTTTCCTTGACAACTCATTCACTGTAATAAAATATTTAAATTTGAGAAACAAAACATCTTGCATATTATAAAAAATATAAAAGATTGCATGTCCTAGTGAAACAAGAATTTATGTCCCATTGTGACAATTCTTGGTAGTAAATATTGGTGTAACAAGGTACATCACTAAAAAGCTAGTATTTAATGATGTCAGTGAAAACAGTGTTTTAGGTCTAAATTGTTTATAACCTAGTAATGAATGAATTAGACTAATTAGAATATGCAAACTAAGATGACACTCACAATATCAAGGCAAAGTTCTTTATTGTACTCTAAAAACGACATATGCTATACTCGTCCAGGTAAATCTTTCCAATGTACTACCTGTTTAGTATTTATACAGAGAAATGATAGTTTTCTTATGTATTTAAGGTTATATTGTGGGATGAAGAGTGAAATATCTTGTAAAAGGACATGCCATGGTAGCTGATCAGGGCTGATCCAAAAGTGGGTATCAAACCCACATCATTCTCATTATGGGACCAGCTCCTTCACAATTGAGTCATCATGGAAACTAAAACAGACACAACTGTAAAAACACTGGAAAATTGCAACTTGCCAGTATTATTTTTTTCTGATAGCTGATCTTTCAAACTGGTCACTTCTTCTTGCCTTTCCTTCTGTACCTGTGCAAGTCTATCCACCTATAAATTATAAATTTTCCATCAAGGACCATACACACAAAAAGGTGCATGTGCAAATTCAATACTCTTAGCAACTTCAACATGAAGTAATTTTACAATACAGTCATGATATTTCTATGATTCTTTCAAAAACTTGAAAAACATTAAAGATTTTCACTGCAGTTTACACAAAATTTAAATCCTTCTCAGCATCTCTTCCATTTATCATACTCAAAATCTGTGAGATTTAATTTTAATTTCTCTAAAAATGCAGAAGTAAATCAAACTTTATTGAAATGAATTTTGTAAACAAAAATTACATCATAATTTAAATCAAATAATACACAAATTGTGCATAATCAGAATGTGATTTTGGGTGATTAAGGCTGTTCTATTGCAATATACATGGAACCCAAGGAAGGCACTTTTGAAAGATGCAATTTAGAATTTGGTATCATTTTCATATGAACTTGTTGAACAGAGTATCCTTGCATATATTTTTTAAAACCTGCCTTACCAGAATACCTTATTTGTGTAAACGGAACAGCCCTTAAGATCAATATCAATTTTTGAAAAGACTTTTCAAAAATTATATGTGAGTAAATTGTGGCAGGCTGAAAAATTATTACTATACATTGAATGGCATTTTGTTTATTACCCCTCCTCAGTCTCGTACACACATTCTTTCTTTTTGTTATCACTCTTGCTGTACTGCAGTTCATAGAATGTTTAGATCATTTATGCTATACAGTACAGTACAGTACAGTTCAGTACAATATAACACATTCAAATTTATTTTCAGTCATTCTCTCCATAAAAACATTCTATATATATGTTGCATATATATGATATGGTCAGCAGTTATGTACCCAACTACCATGTTGCAGCATTGTTCCCCATAATAAACATTTAGATTGAAAGTACTGAAAAATGTGTACCTGTCTCCAAATTTGGAGTTCTGCTGAATTTATAACCTGGCTTTGGATAGTATGATAGTAGCAAGTTAATTTCTCTGGTACACGATTTGGATCTCCATTTCTGGCACATGCAAACATAAGTAGTCTCTAATCAAAGGCTGATGCTTTTTCCACTTGTACAAATTCCTTCACTTTGAAGACCACTCACACCACGCTTACCCATTTCACTTTGAAGACCACTCACACCACACTTACCCATTTCACTTTGAAGACCACTCACACCACGCTTACCCATTTCACTTTGAAGACCACTCACACCATGCTTACCCATTTCACTGTAAGATCATTCACACCAGATTCTCATGTTTCCTCCACTTTAAAGACCACTCACAAGTTCTCATGTTTCTTTCACTTTAAAAAAAATCACTAACACTAGATTTTCATGTTTCCTTCACTTTAAATACCACTTACACCAGGTTCTCTTTTTTACACAACAATCATTCACACCATGTTCTTCAGCTTGAAGATCACAAACATCAGTGTTCTCTGCAGGTCTTTCAAGATGGCAGTTCTGACATTCTGAGAAAAATTACTTCCAGTAAGTAAAAAGCTTTATATCTTTAACATGCCTTCATTTCAAAAGTAACATACTTAATACAAATCACTGTAAACTATCTTCTGGTCATTTTTTGTCGTTGGTTTAATATTTAATTTTGAAGTTAGTTATAAAAATAGAAGGCATCAATACAATGGTGCAATAAACATGATACTTAACTGATCAAGTAATTACTTTGTCACTTGGAATCTTAGCCATTTCAAATGATACTGGTCATGTGATACCAAATGATAAAGCCTGACACACCTTGAAAAAAATCCTCAAGAGAACCCTCATACCAACATCTGAATTCTTTGAAACTATATTGGGAAGTTTGAATTTGTTTTCTAAAGTTTACAAAGAATTTTTTTTCTGAATGTCTTTTTCGGTGATATAATGTTAAGACTTGCCAATTCTTTCAGCTTGCTTTCCTGATCCTGATGTTCCATGGTTATTGTCTGAATCTCGCTTGTCAAGGCCAGGACCTACGATGAATACAATTACAACTAATGACAACCAGATGCATGTATTTGGTTTTTAATATGCTATGGTTCATTCATGACAACAGATCACTATATAGCATTACATTTTCATTTTTTCTTGAATAACATTCCTAAGTTCAACCATGTTAGACCACAAGATTGAGTGCTATAAAAAAGATGTTTCTCACATGATTGTCACAGAAACCAAACAGGTGCTATGGCAGCCATCATAAACCCATTTTGAATGAATGCCCATATTACAGATAATTCTGACCATATTCAATTCAATGATGTGATTATTTTCTAAACAAAATGATATGGTCCAACCTGTGTGCAAGAACTATTCAGGGACCTGCAATATTCAGTCATTAGGAATGGCAGTCTTACTACATAGGTAACCTTTTACTAACAGCATCTATTTAAGGATATGTACTTGGATATATGTGTGAAAATTAGGCATTTTATTGTCATCCATCATCATTATTTTATCATTAAATCCTTTTTCACACACACACACACACACACACACACATACACACACACACATATATATTAAAAAATGTATCCCCTTTTTACAACAGAGGGAATAATTTCTTCCTGAAATTTTCCATTTTAGACTAAACACTGTACTGATATATATAAAAACAACACCTATTATTGCAGCACATGACCTTTACTATCTTCACTAGCCAAGGTTTCAATTATCTTATCTACACCTTGGCAGATCAAACAGCTATGTCGGTGCTTTGTCCTAGTGGCATCTATTGGATTTCATGTGTTGCCTTAGCATGTAATGCCAACTAACCAAAAGCATGGTGCATTGTACATCCCCGGAAAATGGTGGTTGCAACTGACCTAAAAAGGATACTTTGGAAGTTTAACATCAAAAGTATGATAAGAGTCCGGAGGGAAGCCATTATAGGTGTATTTGAGAGAAAAATATTTGTGCAAGCATGGACCAACACTGGAAAATTGCTTATATATCAGTCCATTCAACTTGTGTTCTCTCTTTATCTCCATCATGAAGGAACAGTGTTCAAATTTGAACAATTTTGATTTTATGCCATGACATGCCACCGCATCCAATTAAATTCACAGGCCTGAAGCTCAGAAATATCTGTTTGATATGCCAAGGTGTAGATAGGGTAATAAGAAAATGGACCTTTACATACAGATTGGTTGCCACAATTTTTTAAACAAAACAATTCCAGGTCTGTTGAGAACATTTTCCCAGATGAAACTGAAATGTCTATAAACCAAACCACAGGAAGTATCACCAGAAACATAAGTAATAAATTTCATATACATTTGCATGTAACTTGTTTTAACTTACATAATAAATATGTTAATACTATGATTTACTGCACATGTTCGTAAAAGGCTTTTAGGAAAGGATCATTTTAAATCAGAAGAAAACAAACCCTTAAAAATTATACACCTGAAGTGTGTATAAAAAGAACAACTATTGTTAAATTCCACTTGTCTAGTTGGTGACCTAACATCTACTTTCAACATAATCTATGGACAGATATTTAATGCAGTTGTTATCAGAACACCCAAAGCATGGGATTCTGCATTGAAAACTGCCCCAGTAGTCGGCACATTTCTAGGAACTGGGATAATTTTGCTATATTAACAGTGGCCCCCAGAACTTTTCTACCTGCCATAACTTTTTCCTCATTCCATTTTTATCTTTAATATGTGTTACTAGAGTGAAAATGTCATTGTAAACTATTCCTTTATAAATTATTTAACTTTTCCTTAATAAATTATTTTTAACAATTTGGCACTGTCTTTAAATTCATTTAATAATAACAAGTCGGGTCTAAGTTGGAATCTAATATTGGGGAAAGCTTGTTTCACTTTAGCATGAAGAGGACAAAGTTTGCATAATTATTGAGAACTGGCTGTACAAAGTTCAAAATAGGCAGCTGAAGCAACTATTTCTGCATATTTTCATGTCAGATGATTAAAATGCTAATAAAATGCAAATAAAATATACTATTAAGAGTTTATAATAATAGTAAAATATTTCTTATTCTCTCACTACAGTTGTTATATACAGTTGTTAAACTGACCACTGCAATGTTTTAGATGAAGACAGTGGGAGGCTGCAATTGGCCAAGTGGTCTAAGTGCTCACAGTTACCAATCACTGTCCATGTGGGTTTGAGTCTTGGGCTCAACCAATGTGGGTATGTGAGAATCTGCCAGTAGCTTCCTGTTGGTTGGTAGTTTTTCCTGTCATTTTTTTGTGTATTTTCATTTGACAAACCTGACAGCTGCTTTCTTTTCTTTTATCTTCATTCATAAAACCCTTGTTCTAAGTTTACAAATCTAGATAGTTTAAAACTAAGGATTCCAGATTAGGAAGGCTCCAGACAAATTTAAAAAAACCCAGACACTTACTTTGTTACTGAGGTTTGTGTTCTCTGACTGAAGCTCAGCATTTTTATGACTTAATTTTTCTGTCAGTTCAAGCTTATCTGCCTCCCTTCTCTTATAGGCCTCAATGTCATTCATGAGATCTTTGTTGCTCATTTTCAAGTCTGCCATCTCCCCATCTAGGCTCTTAATCACTTCCTGAGCTCTGATGGAAACAAAAAGTATCTCAGATATATTTCATTCATACCATAATGGTCTTGTAAAAAGTAACCCCTTTCCCCCCCATATGAATTATATTCAAGTGTGAAGTCTTTATCCGTAACTATGTGAGAAACTGCATAATATTTTACATTCTAACATGTATCATCTCACTACCATACTAAAAAAATACTTGGAGTTAATAATTCAAATCCAAAGCAATCTTTAAAGAGACTGATGCTCCACTGGAAAAAAAGAATTTCCAGGAATTCAAGACAATAGCATATCTTCAATTTAACTGCCAAGTGCTTAAAACATCTTTGATACTCTGAAGACAAAAGAAGATTATCAAATTAGCTGCTGTGGTACACATATTGGATATCAGCTTGCCACCATTTTCATTTAGGACAAAGTGGATATCATCAGACGTTTTTTGATGAAAACTTCATTTCATATTGATCATCCATTCAACAAATAGCAGAGGTATCTACTTAATGGTGAGACGAGACTCTCAAGATCGGTACCATTTTGTTTCAAATTTAGGTCCAACTAGACATTATAAGAAGTCTTTCAGTGAAAACCTCATGTTGATATTTATTATCCAAGCAGGTGAATAGCAATAAGATTTTAAAGCTTTCAGATTGGCACCATTTCATTTGGGACCAACTAGACATCATATGAAGTCTTTTAGCGAAAACTTCATGTTGAATATCAGATTGGCACCCAATTTGTTTAGATTTAACTAAACATTGTAATAAGTCCTCGAATGAAAACCCTATGTTCATATGACAATCCATATAGGAGGAGTAGCGATAACATTTTCAAGATGGTTGCCATGGCAGCCATACTGGATTTCAGAATGGAACCATTTTTCATTTAGGACCACCATGACATTTCAGTAAAAACAATGTATCAATATAACATTCCACTGAAGCACAGTAATAACAAGATTTTCAGGATGGCTGCCATGGTGACCATTCTGGACATCAGATTGGCACAAATTTTATTAAGTCCAACTAGACATAATCTCTCAGTGAAAAGCCATGTTCATATGACATCCATTCAGAAGAAGTAATGATAATAAGATTTTCAATATGAATGTTGTGCAAGCCAGACTAGATGTTAGATTGGCACAATATTAATTTAGTACCAACTAGACACCATAAGAAATCTTCAAGTGAAAACTCCATGTTGATTTGGCTATTCATACAGAAGTAGTGATACCAAGATTTTCAAGATGGACACAGTTGCCGCCATATTGAATATTTGAGGAGCACAAATTTTCATTTAGGACCAACTAGATGATGGGATGATGTTTAATTTTTATGGCAATCCTCCAAGTAGTTTGGGACAAGTAGTGATAACAAACTTGTTATAATAGATTGACAGATGATTTACAATCGACAACAGACCCTCCCATAAGCTCTTCTGGTCTATGAACAGTAGAGCTGAAAAGCGAAAATAAATGACCTACTTATATTTTCCTTTGATCTGTTTCACTAGTAATCTAGCAAAGTCTATACATAATAAAACAAACTTTATCATCTACAAGTATATGAACTACTAACCAATTGGTTTACCATTAGAGATTTTCATTTTTTTCTTTGTATCATACCTGTTGAACTCTTCTTTAGCATGCACTAGTTTTTCAATTCTGTCTTGTAAATCTTTCATATCTTTCTTTTGTCTCTGGATGATTTCTTCATACTTGTGCATTGTGTCGGCATATTTCTGTTTCTCAGCCTCCAGATGTTTAACCTTATCCTGGAGGGCAAGCATAATGGCCATGGTCTCCTTTTGTTTCTCTTTCAGACTCTCCATGTCTTTCACCATATGACTGTATTGCTGTGAGATTGATATAGAGATTGTTAGGGAATATGAGGCCCAAGTGAGCCTGTGATGATTGTTCACCTAGTTTGTGCTGTTGCAAAAAGATAAGTGCAATTTATTAGGTTTTAACGGGTCAATGATTACATACCTCTATTACACAAATTTAACTGCATCTGAGCAGACTAACTCTAACTAATGCGAATAATTTCTGCCAAGTTGTAATTGGTCAAGCAGCTCTTGCAAAAAAGGTGACTAAATGTTTTGTGGTTTTTCTTAAAGTAATGATTGCTGCATTTAGTATAAAACATACTAAATTGGTGGTTTTTACAAAAATATGAAAGCCTTGGTACTGGGATGTAGGGCTGTCATCGGGTACCCGGTTACCCAACTGTATAGAAAAACCCGGGTATTGAAGCATAAAAGCGGGTAACTGTAAAAAAAAAAAAAATCGCCACACTCGCCAACCACTTCAAACATGTGTGACAGCTATGGCTATAATTAGAAACCAGATCTCTGCTTAATATAAATAAACAATACGTCAGACAGTCTGTTTGGATTAATAAATTGCATTAGCATTGTGCAACCGGACAAACCGTTATCCCCAAGGTATTATATACCAAGGTTAAAACATTTGTTTAACAGGTAATAAACCTCTTTGTTGACGATAACTATTGAATGTGGGTGCTAAATGATCGGCAAATTGCACGCTCTTTCAAAGAAATCCAGATGGATACCTTTGATTTCCTAACAAACATGTCAAAGAAATACAATCATCACCTAGACACCTTGAAATCTTCGTAATGCCTCAAAGTAATCTTTGCTCGTTTTTCTAGTCGACTAGCTCTGAGAATTTTGAAAGTTAGCTATCATACATATACCGATATTTCTATTTTCGATACTATGTTTTCACCATAACTATTTTAAGAATTATATAATTCCAAAATAATAACACTTATGCGACTGCGTGGTCACATGGTATAACTGGGACACGCATGCGTGGGTAATTCAAATCTGCAGTCAAAAGCAGATGAATAAACGTAGTCTGTTCTAACAAGGACTTATACTTTAAAAAATGCGAGTGTTCTAAAGCTTTTAATGAGGCTGATCACAGTGATCATTAAAAGTTGGATTATACCTACCATCTGTGTACAAAGGTCATTCTAAATAAATTAACAGCGTGCTGTCAGACAATTCCCAGCTACATCAGTGTGGACGAATCAGACCGAGTAGTATACGGTTAGTCTCTATCGCCATAAAAAAAGATTAAAGAAATGGAGATAACAATTAATTGGTCTATGGTTGTACATATCAATCATGTGCTAACGGGTATCCGTTAAAATTTGCAATGGGTACCCAGGTTGGTTATTTCGTGATTTTTGACAGCCTTACTGGGATGACTCCTGTAAATTTAGGTCAAAATTGTGATGTCATGTGATTATGATTTTTAACATAGCTTTAACAATTTTTCAGTCATATCACTATGATGTCTGCAGTGTGGCAGTTTATAGTGATGTCTAGCACTGGCGCATCATGCCACAGACATGTAGCATTATTCTGATACCAGGCCGACCAGCCCTAACACTGACCTCTTAATGCTGAACGAGGCAGCTGTTAGAACCATTTTTGTAAGTCTTTGGTATGACTCGACTGGGGATTGAACCCACGACCTCCTGTATCCGAGGCGGACGCTCTAACCACTAGGCCACTGGAGTGGTTAGGTCAAAATTGTTTAGGCACCATTTGAAAAGTAGTCATAACAGTAGAAGTGGTTATGATGTCATATCCTATCACCACCATTGTACCAAATTCAATAACTTGGATGCCATGATGCTTTTGTTGATTCTGATCAAAACTGAGCAGCCTTTTGTGATGTTGTGAAATCATTTTTTTAACTTATATTAACAATCAATTTGATTAAAACAGATCTCTGACAGAGTAATGATTGGACAGGTATAAGTAAATATTCATATTCTGGTGATCTTATAATTACTGCACTTATTTGTAGTAGCATATCAGTAAAAGTACTGCACTACCTGTTAGGGAATTAAGTGTCACATGTGATGTTATGAATGGCATTTTTTTTTTACTTTCATAAACATGAAAACTACAATTTTAGTGCTCATCAAATGTACTTCTTACCAATAGATCTTGAAAACCCTACATCTTTGATCTTAAAATTAATGTCCAAATGCTGACTATCAACTTATACATTAAAATGCAACTAAATATAATGTTTGAAACTCACTTCTGTAAGGGGTATTTGAAATGTTCTGAATATTTTGTTATAACATTCTTGTTTCTTTGAACTGGTCAATAAATTTAATGCCAATCAATAAACAAAATAATATTATATAAACTGATCGGCACATGCAACATGCTGGTTAACTAAAAATACAGCATGTGACATAACACAGGTAATGTTGTTGTTGTTGTTGTTGTTGGGCTTAACGCCATTTTTCAGCACATGATAGGCTATTTATGGCGGCCAGTAATAATGGTGGAGGAAGAAACCGGGAAATCACCGGAAAGAACCACCGACCCACGAGAAGCTACTGGCAAGCTTTCTCACATATCCACATTTGCCGAATCCTAGACTCGAACCCATGCAGACAGAGGTGAGTTGGCAGTGATCTGTAACGGACAGCGCTTTAGACCACTCGGCCACTCGAGGCCCCCTAACACAGGTAATTGATGGAGACATAAAAATGTCAACGGTGGAAAATAATTCCACTACTAAACAAGAACATACTACAAGACCTGAGAACTCAATGTGTGCTTTCCAAATGTATCAAGGCCAACTTGGATAAAGATTACAAATGTAATTTTTTGTCTTCTCTTACAATTCTGAGGTGGTTGTGTTGTCTTAAGGACGGTCATGAATTCATGAAGATAATACATGTTCTGGAACACTGTGACTGGTGTGTGACAAGTGCTCTGAAGGGGAATATTAATGAAAATAATCTATTTCTATTATCATGGCATTAATTCATCAGCCATTTTTAATATACTATTGAATCATTTGAAGCTCTGGAGCAGGAAAAGTTCCACAACTTATCAGGAGTAGACTGACTGAAAACAGCATGTTTTCAGATAATGAAAGGAGAGAGCAGAAACATTTGAATTAGACATAGATATACTTTACTGAACCCAATTTGAGAGCAATTAAGAAAAGTTTAGATTGGAGGAAATGAAAAGAAATTACAAATTCTAGTCACAGACTGTCAAGAGCTTTTATACACATTATTTTTCTATCCAAAAGATCCAGTCATACAGGTTAACTGACAATATTATGCCTCCAATGTATTGCGAGATGTTGTGATTTTCCAGAGCCATTGCAGATCTCAAGTCACACAGATGTTATTTAAAATGGACAAGTGAGATTTATCTATGTATTTTGATCAAGCTGGATCCATTGAGTGAAAGTAACTTACTGATATCTAATTTGACCATGTGATTCACTTCTTACTAATATTTTTACTGGAAATTCTTGTAATAACAATTTACTCATGTAACTCTGCCAAATGTTGTAAATAATGTTGCAATTATTTAGCAGGGTCTATTCTATAACATGTAATTTCATATTCATGCTTTCAACACCACCATCTCTAATCAAATCAATTATGTGAAAAAGTCACGTGTTATGTTTTCAAGCCTGCATTGATTTTTTCATTCCATTCCTCCCTCCTATATTCAGACAATTTCCTCTCATTTTCCATTAAAGCTGATAATTCTCTACCCAACCCCATATTTGTCAGTTCAAAAACAGACACTTTTTTACAATATTTTTAAAGGAGTGCAACACTGCAGTTCTTAAACAAGACGTACATCACTTTTTTGTTTTTGTTTTAAAATTGTAATGTAATTGTTTTGGAATGAAATCGAGTCTGTAGTAAACAGACACAGAGAATTGAAAGTACATTCACAGGTTAGACTAAAAATGACACTATAATTAAAAATATATAGAGAAACAAAATAAACATTATAAATGATTATAATATGGTACTTCTTGCTGTGAAGACTTCTGTTGGAGATGCAGCATTAACTCAGACTCCTTCTGTCGCAGTTCCTTGTCTAAACTGTTAGATTTGATTTCTTCTGATTCCTGAAAGAACAGGCAAATGTGATTATGTATACTACAAATAATATTGAAACAACAAAACAAGAATCCCTCCATGTGACGGATGTTCTACAGGCAAAATTAACAGAAGATAAAACTGTTTCTTCTTGTAAAGTTTTGAGCATTGAAGCTATCTAGGATATTATTGAAACACTATAACATACTAAATTTGTAACTATTTTCTAATGTTTGAGCTATTGTTGTTGTTGGGCTAAATGGCATTTTTCACATACATGGCGGCCAGTATTAATGGTGGAGGAAGAAACTGGGAAATCCCTAGAAAGAACCACCAACCCACAAGAAGTTACTGTCAAGCTTTCTCACATATCCACATTCACCGAATCCTAGACTTAAACCCACACAGACTGAGGTGAGATGGCAGTGATCTGTAACAGACAGCACTTTAGACCACTTGAGGCCCCTCTAGTATTTGAGTAACATGTTTACAAGAAACCTTAAGTGCAATAAAAAAAAGAATTCTGTATTCATGGCCTTTGATCTTGAACCTGACATCATGGATCAATGATCACTGAATTTGTCTCAGACAATGTCAATATATAACCCACATGCTATGCTTGGCTAAATCTAATATGGGGAGAAAAAGAATTAGGTTGTTGAAGTGGTATCATTTATGGTATTTTTTAGATATATCCATTAAATTGGTTAAACACAAAAAAATCCATCATTATTTATGCTACCATGGTTACAAGTCAGAAGCTAAAAGACAAGAAAATTGACTTTAAATTTACTGGCATTGCTGACTATTAAAATGTTCATTGGAATGCAAAAAAAATGCAACACCTGAATAAAATTTACTTGAACATTTAAAATTCTCTATGCAATTCTCTATGTTCATTCAATAAATTACAAAAAAGCATGCATCCTTGAACATAACCTAAAATCAACAAAATGCCCTTCACTAAACTACAAATATGTTGGTGGTTTAATATGCACCACTTTCATTCAAAACCACTTAAATACTGCTAGAAGCATTTTAATGAACACCCACGTTAATGCCACCATTCATATCAGAAGACCTGCAATATGACCAATTGTTCAGGAGAATTAGTCATATAAAGATTATTTTTTACACAGCCATCAAGGTTGTAATTTTGGTAGTTGTATCATTTTGAATTCAGAATAACTGTGTGTGTGAGTGTGAGAGTATATATATATATATATATATATATATATATATATATATATCAGAATTTAGCCCTTGGGTCATAGCTTGAAAGCTATATATATATATATATATATATATATATATATATATATATATATATATATATATATATATATAGCTTTCAAGCTATGACCCAAGGGCTAAATTCTTGAAAAGGATAAGGATGGACCATTGATCAGAGCATGTATAAATTTGTATTTTCATGCCTAGTCAACTGAACAAGGGTTCAGAAATTTCAATATTTTCTATGTTATAATCCATGAATTAAGTCCATGAAGGTTGGGGATGACTTCACACCATCAGCAAGGTATTCCAGTCTAATACATAATGACCCTTGCATATCACACATGTCAATCATCTGAGACACACAACTCCATAGTTAATTTAATTTATATAAAAGCATCCTTACTCCACCCCAACTTCAACCAATAGGTGCATGATTTAAGTTAACGAGTGCATTGGTTTATAAATACGAAATTCAATATGTTATAATGAAATGTCCTAAACTTCTTACTTTAGTTTCATGTCAATTTGGTTGCTTTGTTAGCTGTTTCTGAATGACAAATGTTTGAAATGCTAAACCTATATAAAAGATGTATTGTTGAAACAAAGTTAAATTTGCTTCTCATAAAGTAGCTTTAAAAATTAAAAATACTGCAGTAAATTTAATAATTATATGCAAATTTTATCATAATGTGTTTTTAATTAGTCAGACGTAGATAGCTATCAATATACTAGGAGAGATTATGTTGGTGAAGGTAAGAAATTAAATTCATTGCACACCCTGCAAATTTCACCTAACAATTAAAAATACCAACAGGATCTATACCAGAATACTAATACTCCAGTAAAACAGCTCATCTGTATCAACTTAACAGATATGATAGCAAAAATAAGCAAGGACGAAGTTCATATGCACTGATGCAATGGATGTAGGTCACATGAGAGTAATCACTAGTTTAAATAAACACACTTATCAGATCCACACAAATTTGTACCATATATTTTTTACATAATAAACCAGGCTAACAGACTGTTAAATTTCCAACATTACATGTCTTTAAAAAAAATCAATGGTGACTTGTACCTGATATGTTTTAATCATGGCTTGGCAGTCTTTCCGTATCTGCTCTGTCTCCTCCTTGGCTTGGTTCAGTTTGGCTATGGTCTTCTCCAGAGTGACTTTGGTCTCCTAGATACCGAATAAAAATGCAAAACTGTTATACAATATAATATAATTCCTATGTAATGAAGTTAATATTGTACAAAACTGAGCAGCAAGTAGCTTTAGCCAAAAGGCATACAAACATAATCATAATACAAGCAAGAGCAAATAAACAGATTGTCAATGAGTGGGACTAATAGTTTCTTAACATAATCACAAAAGTAAAACTTCACACATGGCCTTTGCAACTATTTAATTACATTCCTTTAGCATCTATCAAGAGCGCCTCAAAGGAAATGAGACTCTAGCATGAGAAAAGAATTTCGAGAAAATCAAGATAAGACTTGTGCATAAAACATCTGGGGTCCTGGGTTATCATTAACAGGTTTTATATTACTCAAACTAAAGATAAATATCTGTAATGACATTGTGCACAAGTTCATAGAAATTGTCATTTCCTTCCTTGATTACACTTTGTGCAGACGGATTGTTACAAATACATAAATATGTAAACAAGAAGCTCAATCAATGGTACACAAGTATGATGAATAAATCAATAAATCTGAATTCATAAGCCTCTTAGGGAATATAATTATGACTAGTGACCAAGACTTGTACATAAATTATTGATACGAATTTAAAATCAAAACAAAATTATTTCAGTACATGAACTGACTTACATGTCAAACTAGGCAAATGCATCATAATATATTCACCTTGTGGGCTTCCAACTCTGCCCTGAGTTTGTTCTGGGCCCACTTCACACGATTCTCAGAGGATGACACCATTTCCCTGTGTTTCTCCAATTCTCTGATAGTGTTGCCAAGTTCCGAGTTCTGCAAGAAAAAAAGCTTTTAATGTCTGCATCCACAAATTTGTATATACAGTAGTCCCCCTCTTATACGGCCACCCCTTCTGCACCAGGAAAGTGGCCTTATAAGGCGGGTGGCCTTTCCAGAGAGGGACTAAATTTTTTGTGAGAAGACTATAATAACCGACGTTTTCTGAAATAATCATCTTCGTTTACGTGATGACATGTTAATGTTTGGTAATGAGTTATTCCGATGTTGCTAACTGTATGCGATTTAATTATGCAGATGACACATTTGTGGAGCGGACAAAATTCTTTCTTCGTAAAGAAGCAACAAGTTGTGTTGTCATGTGATTTTTCGGTCTTTGTCTAGTACCCTGTTTCTCTTTTTAGCCAATGCTGACCGTGTGATCTTGACATTACGTCCAGTTATAATCATCAATGTTGCAACTACAAGACTGATAAAACAATTTTTTTCTGCATTTAAACAGATGCCATATATTTTTAAAAGCAGCGATTGTCACGTGATTCATTAGTCGCAGTCTGGTACACTATTGTTTTTATATTTATTTTTTTTTTTACTCTAAGTGCGAAAAACGGCTTGGATAAGTACACCGATTTAATCTGAACAATAGCACATCGCGGCCGTTAAACTTTAAAATTGTTGAGTAATAGCCATTAATTATGTAAGTTCAACATCTTGCAAAGGGAAGCCATGAAAGGCTATCAAACCATTTTCGGCGCAGACTTTGGTCTTGTCCATCAATATTGCCACTTCTCAGAGGTTACTACTATTACTAAGTGTAATCTTAACAATTATCCGTGGATAAACCAGACATCTAGGATAACACGCAGTAAGGATATACGGATTACCTTTACGTAAGGAATAAAATATGAGTCTTTCTCGGCTTTAAGGAATAAATGTGGCTTCTCGTGAGGTGTAAAGGATATAATATTAACCTTAGTGGTACCTGTAGAACACTTTTTTGAAGAACGAAAATCTGACGTCGGGAAACTGAAATCGGATTACTTAACACAATTAGAAAAAAAAAATGTTCTAGATACATATTACAAAATAAAATGCGGCCGCTTGTGAGGGGTAAATTTTATGTTTTTGCAAAAGTATGCTGGCTGCTGGTCGCGTTAGCCGGGTGGCCTTTCGTGAGGGGTAATTTTGAACACAAATTCGTCGGTGCCTTCAGATTCTGGCCATAAGGAGCAGGTGGCAGCTGTTAAGGGGGGGCCGTTCAAGAGGGGGACTACTGTACATAACAAAAAGGGACACAACAGAAATTTGTAATCATAATTTATGTACCTTAAGAACTACAATACACAAGACACAAAATATCATACCATTATCTCTTTCCCAGCAAAGAGGCATGAATAGACGGAGTTTATGAAGTACACATTTCCTTTATATAATACATTCCTCCTGACCATTATCATTATTCATGCATCCTGGTTGTTTGACAAAGAGTTCCAAAGTAATTAAAATGAAACTGTATAATACCACATCTTAAATCTTGTGAGCTATATCTTAAATTCAGATGTTCTGCACACAGAATAATATTTCATTTATGATACTTTTGGGGTGCATTGCAATAATCATTAAACCCTACTGATAAGAGTTTTAAAAGCATGACTGGTAAGAAGTGGTCACAAACCAAAGAACCAAAGAACATTTCTTTAAAAAAGAAATTCTAAAGGCTGTTCCATTTAACCATACATGGTACCCACAGAAGGTATTTTTTTTTTTAAATATATGCCAGGAGGTATTCTGATTTCTCATTAAAATTATAAGAAAATTCTACACTGCATCTATGTGGAAGTACTCATATTAAAAGTGCCTATCCTGGGTCCTTGGTAGTTTTACTGGAACAGCCCTGATCAATTCTCCAGCAGCCATTATAAACTTAATCAGGCAGAAAAAGAAAACTTAGAACTGATCTTGTTAGAAAATCAAAACTGCATTTTTAATTTAAGATTTTGGACAAATTTTTCTTGGCACTATACTAATAGCATTGTGATGATAAACTATTAAACCACATTAAAACATGCATGCACACATACATATATAAAAGACAGAAAAAACCCACATCACCACCACTGGAAGTCAGACATTATGGGGCTAAAGTCACAGCCTAATAATAACCTTGGAGTGACCACCATCTGTACAAGCATTGTTCATGCATCTGTAATTCTGATATCATAGGGGTCAAGAGAAATGTGTATAAATTGGGATTTAATCAACAAATAAATAATTCCTGTTTTAAACAGTCTTTGGGAATTAATTTGTGATCCGACTTATTGATGTGTTGTTAAAATCAGATATGACCAGAGTTTATATTTTATTTAAAATATTCATTGGAATTACTTATGTCTTCACTGACTTTTAATATATTCCTAAGGATTTTTTGTGTGAAGTCATTCAAAGACATACCTGGATTGCATTATTGTGTCAATACTCTTGGAAATCACTAGAAACATTCTATGTTTTTCAACTTAACATTTTCATTCTTTATTGTAGGGAAATGAATTGCTCGATGATTTTACTGAAATTGTAGGTTTCACAACAGGTTACATATTTTACTACTTTTAGTAAAAATAGCCATTTTGGATAGCAGAATGGCATCATTTGCATAAATCCAAAAGCATTGAAGCCAGGACACTTTCTGTCAAATCAGATTTCTTTGTTAATTTTTAGAAGTTATTCAATGTTTATATATATATATATATATATATATATATATATATATATATATATATATATATATATATATATATAGTAACACCAGTCATATTTGATAACAAATTGGCATCATTTGTGCTGACTCTCAAAGAGCCTTTTTTTGTTCCTGCAGATATAGTCACTGCCAGTCATTGAACTAACCTTTGCCTCAAGGTCACATGTGACCTTGTGTTTCTGTTCCTTCAAATCCTTAATCTTGCCTAAAAAGGTCTCCTTTTCTCTTTCTGCTTCTTTGACCTTGACTTCCAATCTCTCCACCAACTTCTGATATTCGAGGTTTTTGTGTTCAGCCTGGGCATACCTTACAACCATTGCATCTTTTTCTTTCACAGCCTCTTCACATGTCTTAGTCACCTGCAATATTTGAAGAATTGACTACAATGAGTCAAAAGAAAGATAGAAAGAAAAGATACCAATCCACATGATGCATGGAACTTGCAGAAAGACTGGACATGCTCTGAAAGTATAGAAGGAGCTTGGCAGATGCCAATAGAACCAGGCTCATGCACAAGGAAATGCTTTCCATATTTATGAGAAATATTGTATGCTAGACTTATTACATAAAGTAAATGAAAGAAAAACTCAAAATTTTAACAAGATCAAAGTAGTAGTTTTAAAGACCTTTTGTATCACAGTTACAAATTATATTCTATATTTTTGCCCATGGTGTGGACACATTTCCTACACGTACACCCACATAATGAAACACGACACGCTCAATACCCATCACAATAAACTTATATTAAAGGTGCAATATTTATTCAACTTTGTACGGCCTGTGTACTGGCTGGTGCAAACAAAAATATTAACTACTGAAACTGTAGCACAAAGTAACAGGAGGATGTGGTAACACTATTTGAACCTAACCTAAAAATATCAGTGAAATAAAACATAGACAGATGGTGGGAAAATAGATGACCAAATATGATCACTCATAATAATCCTACAAGTGTGGAGATAATAATTTTGCTTTTAATGCACATGAGGAATGTGATAAATAATTCCAATGTGCACAAAAAATATTTCAGCAAGAAAAGTGTTGCATTAAAAGATGTCATAACACAGCTAAAACAAGATGTCAGAAAAATATTGATATATTACTTGATCAACTCTGAGTCTGACTTCATTTTGTAATGTTACTATGGCACGCTTTGCTGATGCATCATGGGAAGCCAGCTTCTCTTTCATACCTCGGATTTCTGTTTGTTGTTGTGCTATGGTGTACTCAAGCTGAAAAGATATTACAAACAATATACTTCAGTTGAGAATATGAAATAAACTATATCATGGTTAAATGTACACTTTAGAAAACAGACACTAATTTATAACATTTAAACAGGTCTCTTGACACACTACTAGAATTTCTTGACTTTAAAGATAAGTACTATATCATCCTGCTGAGTGCTGATATTCTTCCGCGACGAGATGTTCGAATTGGGTGCTGTGGTGCAACAGATTGGATATCAGTTTGGCACCATTTTCATTTATGATAAAGGAGACATCATTTTAGAAGTCTTTTGGTAAAAAACCTCACATCAGTATGTCTTTCTGTTCAGACAGATTTGTGATAACAAGATTTTAAGATGGCTGCTATGGTGGCTATCAGATTAGCACCATTTTTATTTAAGTGAGAACCCCATGTTCTTATGAATATCCATGTAGTAGTAATATGATTTTCAAGCTGTCACAGCCATATTTCTGAGTATCATTTTCATTTAGAACCAACAAGACCATGGAATGAAATGTGTGCCAAGCTTCACTAAAATCTTCTAAGCGGTTTAGGAGAATTACCAATAACAAATAGTGATTGAAAAAAACTGATGACAGCATTGTCAAGATGGCCATCAGGGTGGCCATATCAGAGGTCAAATATTCAGTCCCAAATTCTCTATATATTTATTACTAAGGCTACAAATATATGCAACAAAGAACTTTCTTACAAACTGAATCCTGTCATTATGGGGTAAAAGATAATAGCTGTCAGCTGTTTAGGAAATCTAATGATTAAAAAGCATAAAAGTTGAGTTTATAATTATTTTGATTAAATATCATTTCTGTTATTGTAAAACCTGTACATGTAAAGAAGATTTTAGAGATAACATGTATGTGTGATTGTTACATATATTTAATTTATACTGAGCGCTTGACCTATGTCCTTGATTAAGGATATAGTTTTTGTTCGTGTTCAGTATGTCTGTAAGTTAAGTTATAAGTAAGTATTTTACTGATATTTGATTTCAAACTTGAACCTTATTTTCAAACTAGGATGTTCTGGAAGTGAACTTGTGACCCACATTATGGTCATTTTATTTTATCTTAGGTTTCTGTGGTAAATAAATTCATTTCTTCATTCCTCATTCCTGTCTTTAGTTCATTTCCTGCTGTGTTTAGATACAAACTGAGAGGCATCATTATTTAAAGTATTCACTGAAATTAGAAAGTGTTTATTGACCTTTTGGATCAAAACACTATTTTGGGATTATTGTGAATTCTGGTTTAATCACTGATACATCGACTGTTAGCACATCAACCCATACAAGACTACTGGTGCATCAATATATTCAATACTGAAAATCATTCAGAATGCTATACTTTAGGACTTGTGAGAGAACATTTAAGATTATCTAGGATTTAATTCACAATATTTAAAGTTTCTCTGAATTTTTCACTTTGTAGATTAGAGGAATAAATTATTTGGTAATTTTAGTAAACTTGTTCATTTCACTTCTTTCTATTATTAATTTAAGACCAAGATTCATAACAGTGATGAGTAAACAAATGAATTAATCATTTTTAGTCTTTTTGACCATGAGATTTTTCTGTCTGACTCTGAAAGCACTATTGTAGTTCTACTTCAAAAGTAATACCATCGTTTTATATCTGGTTACAATCCCATCAGAATGAAATAGCATAATATCACACATTTTTGAGGATATGTTAATGTATCTGCAAATTCCTTAAACTTTCTCAATAAGAAGTACACTGGACTCAGTCTCAATCATAGTTTAAAAGCTGCAATGAATAATGTAGATAAAGACTTAAACAGAAAAAAAAGATTGATTCAACATGAAAATACATCCAACATTATATATATATATATATATATATATATATATATATATATATATATATATATATATACTCATTAAGTACATAATTATAAATACTGTACAACATGGTTTGTGTGGACTTAGTCAAACACTGCCATCCAGCTGTCACAAGTTCAAGCTTAAATTTAATCAAAACAGTTTGGACCAATGCATCAAGTAAAATTTTTTGGTTGCTGTACCTCCTTTATCTGTGGTATGTAGAGGTCATCAGAGTTCTTTTTTCTAAGATTGTTGATCTCACGAAGATAACCATCTTGTTCTCTGATCGCTGTATCTAGGCGCTGGCTCTGCTCAACATTTTCTTCCCGTAGCCTGGAACAAAAAAAAAAAGAAACATTAACTTCTTCCAGATATTTAACTATAATTTGTGCTTTAAATTGTTGCTAAAAATACACAGCATCAATGAATAATAACCAAAAACAAGTCTCAAAACCTAAAGATTACCAGCTGTCAAACAAAAAAGGATATACCCAAAAACAAAACACAAAATAAAGCTGATCAAAGAAAAGAAAATGGACTACTGTGTAAAGAATTAATTTATATTAATTATTGCTTACTTTGTTATGATGGTTAATATAATTAATAAAAATAAGATGCACATGCAGACCTGATCTTCTCCCCTGGCATGTCCTATTCCGATTGGAAAATGTAGTCTGAAACAAGGTGCCCTAAGTCGTAAGACACCCATGTCAGAATACATGCAATTTCTGGCTATCTGGTAGAAACTGAGGGTGACGAGCACATTTAACTGTGATTCTACTAATTTCAGCTGGATTAAAGTGTACTGAACTCTTTGAATGAATATGAAATGTTCATGCTAGGACCATACAAGCCACAATTTGTCTGTCAGGATAAGACAGTTTTGGAGAGAAAGTCTTAACACATGTTTTTCTTTTCATTTTATATTAGGAAAAGCTAGCCATACTTGATGGGAGCAAAGTATCATTTATAGGTTTGCCACCTGGTTACTATGGAAATCATGCTATTACAGGGAGAGCTACTCTAAACACAGCTTTGACAGCATGTACTGTATTAAAAAACAGATACTAAGTTTGATCAGTATTCTTTCCAGCTTTCTGAAATAAAAAACCCAGAGGCATCTGGAGTCAAATATATTTTGCATTTTTTAAGGGCACTATCTATTATTTATTAACCTGTTACCTGTTACCTGCTTATTATATGTTTATCTACACAATTGTAAACATTTGCATGATGTTCCTGGAAGTCACTGCAATACATGAAGTTCCCATTGACAATAAATGATCTATTATTATCAAAGGTATTTATAAAATATAAGAATTTATGTAATACAGATGTTGAAATTGGAACAACAGTGCCTACAATGACTATAATTCTATCTTGGGTGTTTTCTTTTAGTGTTCTGTACAGTTGTTAGTAAAACTGAGCTTATTTTTCATTATTGCTTATTTTGAAATTATCACTTTTATTCAGGATATAAGCAGTGTGATCACTCATCTTTTTTCACCTTGTATGCATTTAATTGGTCAAAACTGTGCTCTTGTATCAGATGCAGAGTAAAATTAAATCACTTTCTACCATCTTTCCATTCAGACTTCTGCTGTACTTGCATCAGAACACAAGTCATTTTTCCATTCAATGACTTAAATATTCAGCACCCATCATATGCTTTTTTCCATTCAATGACTTAAATATTCAGCACCTATCATATGCTTTCTTAAAGCCTCAAGACATAGATGTGCTGGTGTAATGGGACTATTTAATATTTTTAGCAAATACTGGAGATAAAAATTGTCGGTCTTGAAAGCCTTAAACAAGTTCATGGTTAGATCAGTGTTGTTAGTACACACAGGGTGAATTGAGCTGACACTTTCTAACTTGGTCAAGGCCTGTTACTTCAGCTCTAATATAAAAGCAGTACTAGAGTTGTTGTTGTTCTGGGGCTTAATGCCATTTTTCAGCACACGATAGGCTATACATGGCTGCCAGTATTAATGGTGGAGGAAAAAAACAGGAATCCACAGAAAGAGCCACTAACCCACAAGAAGCTACTGGCAAGCTTTCTCACATATCTACATTTGCCCAATCTTAGAACCCATTAGAACCCACAAATCTTAGAACCCACGCAGACAGAGGTGAGATGGCAGTGATCCGTAAGGGTGCTTTAGACCACTTGGCCACTCAGCCCCTGCAGTACTAGAGCAGTTTACCATACATATCAAATACATACATACATACATACATACATACATACATACATACATACATACATACATACATACATACATACATACATACACACACACACACACACACACACACACACACATACATACATACATACATACATACATACATACATACATACATACATACATACATACATACATATATGAAAAGCTGACAGCATAAAATCTGAAGAATATACTAATGAAATGCAAATTTCATAAGAATATTTTAACAGTAGACAACTTGTCTGTATAGAAAATTAACTGTCTGAACACCCCCCCATCAAACATTGCTGGGATGGGTGTGGTTCAGTTGGGTACTAATAAAGGTGACTGTACTTATTTACTTGAATATGGTTTATTACATAGAAATGCAGATCTTTGCATTAGGTCACCATGTAAATTTGTGCCTGTAGAAAATTAATCTGAGCCATAATATATTCCTTGTCCCCTAATAAATGTTATTAACTACATGAACTTTGTAATTATTCTTCTTTACATGTATATTGCTGATACAGTATAGGTATAAGTTAATTGTGCCAATTAATTACACAAAACAAAACCTGTTAACGTGTTCTTTCCAGGGTTCCTGCAGACTTAACAAAAACAAATTCCATGACTTTTCCAAAACTTTTCCAGGGCCATTTCATAAAATTCAAGGACGAGCTATCTTGCATTGTCAAGTAAATGAACATATTAAATGACATCTTTCAATCTAAAATAACAAAGTTAACAACAAATATTTTTAATATGTACATTTTAAATTTACCTGGGCTAGCACACTTTGACTTTATGTAGTAATTCATGTCATAATCCAATGTTCAATGTAAATTGTATTCAAAAGAAAAAAGAAAACAATTATATGTAGTCTTTGTATGTGTTCCTATTTACAAAATTAACAAAACACATTACTTTCCAGTTGCTTTCTTTTATTTAGTGAACTACGCTGGAAATCATGTGATACTTCAATTAGGGGAACTTACTCTTGTTATATGAATTGAAACCATTTAGCGATAGTAATTTTATCATTTTATTTAATCGGTAATCAGTGCTCTATGAAATTTGAAGTAATCAATTTCTTTAACTCCATTGTCACAAATTTCATGACTTTTCCAAAACTTTGCAAGGTTTTGACAAATTCCATAACTTTTCCAGGCCCTTGAAATTTATTTTTTAATTCCAAAACTTTTCCAGGATTCCATGACCTGCAGGAACCCTGTCTTTCTTATCTTGATTCCTTACTTACACAAACTACGCAAACAGAAAAGGTCTATCAAAGCTGCTGCTTTGATTTATTTTATTTTCCTTATATATTCAATTTGTTTGATTACAATTTAATAAGAAAAAATATGTAAATTTTCTTAGTGAAATTACATATATAATCATGACATCACAACTCTCAATAAAAAAATATTGGTTGGAACAACTGGATATAGATGGCAATTTTAGTGAACCTTTTATGATGATCTGTCAATGTTTAGATGCCCTTTTCAAATTTTACTATGAAAATAGATGCAAATGTGTAGCATGAAGAAAACACTTAGATATTTCTATCAAGTTTGATATAAACTGACTTAGTTGCTCAGGAAAAGTTAAAATTGGTTTACTTGCCTTTAGCTACAGAAGCCACACCTATGCTAAGGAGCAATTCCAGACACAATTTTGATAAACCATGTCCTAAATCAGAAAAAGTCCAACCGAATCTGATTAAATTGAAAATAGTATTTCCACCTGGTTGCTAAGGAAGTCATCTGTACAGATGCTACTGGACTAGATTCTGATACAGCATGACCAAACAAACATTACTACCAAGTTATGTAAAAAACAATATGGCTAAATATCCTGTTAAAACAAGTTTTCCACCCCATTGTTAAAGAGGCCACACCACTGCTGAAATTATAACAGAATATGTCCAAAGAAACATTTATGCTAAAAGTTACCAAAATTGGCATAGCCATTCTTGACCTTCCCACTTACTTTTAATTGCATCTCTTAATTCATTTTAAAATATGAGAATGAGATTATGGACAAATTATTTCCACATGAATTCCTCAGTCTGTATTGTGTAAATTGTAAAAATATATTAACAATTTTGATTCAGAGAAAGATGTAACATAAAACACTAACAGGATATTTGTCAATCAATCTTGCTTCATTGAAGATAGCCAACTAGTGCATTGATGTATGATTCTATAACAGACAGCAAAGAACAAATCTTACTGACTGAACCAATCTTAAATATTAAAAATTTTAAATTGACAGAATTTTGATTAATCTGGGTGTTGCAGTTTAGTTCTTAATTTGGGTCCTTTGTTACATATATAAAAGAATGTCTCTTTCATTTTTGAATTCTTGAAATCTTGGTCTCATTATTTGGTTTAGTACAATTCATGTATTATGGGTCTTTTTTTCCCCTCCATTTTCTGCTATTTTTACAAATAAGTATTATCACTTATGTGTTTTAGGGACAAAATGTGATGTCAAACATACACTCAATCACTGTGGATTAGGGACAGTGGGTACATGTTACAAACCAATATGCCAGTGACATAATTTTCTCTACTCATAATGACTGCACTGCACAGGACAACTCTCTTCTGTTTTTTTCTTCCATTATGAATTATGAATTGCTGTTATGAAAACATCCACATCTATTAATGAAAAGTGTTATCTAAATTGAAATCCCATGAGTTATGTAACAATAGACATTGACAAAAGTGGTAATACAGCAGGAACAAAGACTGGAAAACATATTTTGATGAAAATTTGTTGCAAGAATCAACATGTTTCTGAAATAATATAAAATAAAATACTTTTCCATACACAAATCACTGTTTCCACAGACACATCAGCATGTGCTCTGTATAATGTTTTCATAAAAGGATAACATATAGATATTGTTAAAATAAACACCACTTAATGTAGACAATATCAACTATTTCTCCTGTTGCAGCAAATTTCACAAGAATCCGAGATGTAACACTCTAATGCCAAGCATATGAAAAATTATGAAAACTGAGTTGAAAATTCTATTGGTGCACTCTGTATGACTTGCATCATAAATTAAGTCAACAGATGTATTTTCCTTGCAAATGTCTCAGTTAGAAATGTATGAGATTTTGCATAAAATCTAACCAGTTTTGGAACATAACGCTTATATGTGTGACACAAATGTTACATCTAATCCTAAGGATCTCAGCATGATTTGAAATACATCTAGTTCTAAGTAAAGCACAAAATTCCAATGTATTATGAAGGCATTTCATGACATCCTTGTGGACACAAAAGTCTGGAAGATAAGTCTGAATATTTTATTTGAAAATGTTTGATTTTAAAAAAATTTTCGACTATCAGTCAATAAAATACATATCAAAATTTATCTCTGCTGTTAATTTCAAACAACATGAGCACCAGCTTCATATTTTGTCAACTTGCTGCCATCTTTTACAGATGTAACACTTATTTTATGCCATCAAAATCTGTACCTAATATCCCAAAGAAATACTCTATCGAAGTTTAATTAAATTTGGCTCAGAAATTCCTCAGAAGTTCCTACTAGTGGCTCTCCAATAACACAAATCACTGCCAGGGAAGCCCCTACAAACAAAAACTTTTGATTGGGCATGTCCTGATAAATGTTCTTACCAAGTCTGATCAAGCCCTGCTTAACTACTCTGAACACAGTCAAAAATAGGCTTTACATTTTAGTTGCAATGTAAATAGGGGTGAAATGATTTACCAGTGCATTGATGTATACATAAAATTGCCATTTCAATACATGTGTTGATACTAGATCATACTTACACTGTACAATTAAAATCTTCAGTCTGAATATTTATTAGTCACTTGCCTTTATATTCCTGAAATTGAGAATTTATCATAGAAAGTTCATGTGCCCAGAGGCTGTTCTTTCTGTCAGAAAAAAACAAAACACTTGTAACAACAATCATTCCCTTTCTACAAAACTTGTAAAATTCAAAATCTGCCTTCTCACCACACCCATGTTAATTTTTATTTATCCCATCAGCATCTTCAGCTGTTCATAACATGTATCCATGTAAAAAAGACTAGAAGCTTGCTCCCCATGTATCATTAAAGTACTTTATTGTTAATTTAACAGACATTAAGTTTCTGTTCATTTGTATGTCATCTATTTGGATCACATTTAGAATTCCACATTTAAGATGTATTATACAATGGAGGTTCTGATTGGTGCTTACTGTTCAAGTCCAGGTAAACTTAATGTAGCTTATTCACCAAGTGGTACAACAGAATTGCAGCATTCAAACTTGTTCTAAGTGCACAAAATGCAAAGCAAAAATACAAAAAGCGCATGGCATGAAGCACTTTATAATATTTCTTTTTCACATGACTGCAAGATCAAAATAATATTTTTAGATCCATGCAAACCTCAAGAGAGGTACAAGTGTAATCTTTGCAATTAAAAGGTGCAAAATATCATAATCAGAGCACAAAAAGTGTAATCAGTATATTACTGGTATCAATATTAGTACCCTTATTTCACTGATGCAATGACATAATAGCTAAAACTATACATGTTTATTTTTACTGCCAACTGTAAGGTCAAAATATTTGGACAAAATAAGCAAATACCAAGTAGATTAGAACCAAAATACCAAAATAAAACATACTGAACAATTATTTTTTTCACTTTAACAACTCTATATGTCTAACTTTTGCTGAATCATTGCAAGGTCCATAAATTCTGCATGATGAAGTGCTCAGCCATAGTGCTGTATTGCATAATACTCTCATATTTTTTTTTTAAATACAAATTTGTAAAGCTATGTTGATTTGTCCTTCCTTTGTCTGACAATATGTTTTAATCTTTAGAAAGACCCATCTGCTCTAAGTTTCATACACTAGTCAAAGTGTAAAAACCTGTTCAATAAATATCTGGTTCCATTGTATTTAAAAGTACATACTGGTTGACATGGGGTATTTTAAAATTAAAGAACAGCTGTTTATTTGGAAATGGTTGTAGTTGCTTTAAATAGAAAATTAGGAAATTACATGTAGGTTTATGCTCAATAAATTGTCTCTTATGCTATTCTCAGGCAAAAGTCTTTCTTGTTAGAATATATACAAATTTTTATGAGGAGTGGAATTAAAAGATGTTAATATAAATGATAAACATGACTATTACTTAATTTTTATTTTAATGTTTCAACCATAATCCATACACAGACGAGCATAACATGTAATTTGGCAAAGAAAGGCTTAATGATTATGCCAAATGCATATAGGTTTGCATATATGTTTTTACTGATCCTGCCTATATTGATACTACTTAAATGTAACAGAAGTCAGTACACTTAGTTTCTGATTGAACATTTGTAAATCATTAGCATCAATTCAATAAATAACAACTGTATTTCACTGACAAGACTTACGAAAATGTTCATTTTCTGTATCTGATATGTCATCAGCTTCAGGCCCATAAGATCTCCGATTCTTAGTTCAGCAGCATGCCACAGCAGGATGGCACTTCTTGGATTACAAATATCTATCAGGGGTCATGCTACCAGGTGAAGTGGGCAAAAAAATTACCTGAGAAATGTAAAATTTGCCTTCTTCTGTTGGGAAAGCAAAAACAACTTCACCTTCTGATTTTTCAGGTGTAAAATGGCTGTAGATTATGACTTTTGAGATTCCCTCTCGCTGTAGCCAGTAAGTTCTGGCACTGTTGTAACCCAGGGTAAAATGCATTTATGTGGTGTTGATACTAATCAGCTTACGATGACAAAGAAATTCATTTACATGCAAGTTTTAATAGCTAACTAACCATTACCCCTTTCCAGAACAAGATATGACTGATCAATTTCATGAAGTTGGGCCTGCTATACTATGATGAAAATATACCAAATTCTATTTCAAAATTTAAACAGTAATTTGCTTTTAAAAGATATGATCAGTGAAAAGCATTTTCTAATTTCTTTTTTTTATGAATGGAGATTTTAGATTTTATTGATCATATTTGCTTTATTTTCTTTATTGAATTTGAAACCATAAATGAAATTGTAATAGCAGACATCGCTGTGTATATGATATACCACTTCATTAAACTGTCTGTATTTATTAATATTGGGCAAATAGACTCAGGAAAATGTATAATTTAATTAAAACAATGTTTAATTAAATATTATGTGATAGGAGATTTAGCCTAAATATTTAGTAACGTAGGTCAGAAACATGTAACAATCTCTGTTGTGGAATTCAAAACTATGCTGCAAGGTCATGGTTGTTTTCCAACATACCGTAATTAATTTTCATGAAAATATGAAATATATATATATATATATATATATATATATATATATATATATATATATATATATATATATATATATATATATATAGTAGTGAAGCAAATACTATTTAACCAATGCATATGATTATTGCCAGTAGGTAGGCAAATAATACAACCAGTATTAAAAGTCCTATTAATGAATTTTTGTGATGATTCAAAAGTAAGTAGTTATATTAAGAAAAGCCTTTTTTCTAAAAATAGATGCACTAGCATGGTGCAATAGATGTTCTTGGATGTTTCGGTTGGGGTAAAAAAAAAGGTTCCAGTTTAGTTATATATCGACTTCAGTGTTTCAGTGTGTTGTCTATCAATAGTTACAATGATGTTTTATGAAAAACAATGAAATCAGGACAAAGTGTATGGATTGAAGTCATTTGTGCACATATTCCTATACACATAAATTAGGAAGTGTTTCAAAGAATGAAAGAAATCTTTTTGTCTGTAATTTTACACAAAACTTCAAGAAGAAAAAAATTTAAATGGTAGTTTATTAAGCATTTTTACCAACATACAAATACAAGAATCTAATCTTCTTACTGCTATCAGTTAAAATTAATTATTTAAAATTAATTATAATGTATGGCTTTTTCTGTGCTTTTTAAGTCATATGGCCAAAATACATCAGTCCAAACACACATATACTCTGTGCAGAAAGTGCACAACATTATATCCTTTCCTGGGTCATACTTCAGCCATTTGTATTCACTTTCACAGTATTTCTGGTACTTTCTTCTTTTGATCACATTATCAAACTCCCTCTTGTCTGATAGGGGTCAAACTAGAATTGAATTTTAGGAAGAAGTGACTTCTCTGTTTGGATAGAGTAGGTAGAAATGGGAGCTGAACAGGGAGATTGTTGTTATTGTTGTTGAGTTTAAGGCCATTTTCAGTACAAGATGGGATATACATGGCAGCCAATATAATTGGGGGAAGAACCACGACCCATGAGAAGCTAGTGGCAGGCTTTCTCACATACATATATATATATATATATTTTTTTTTCCTTCTCTTACTTGAATTTATGTTCTCTATTTTTCAGCATCCATTTAACAACTGTTTTTTGCAATACTTTATTTTCAAGCTGAAAAGAAAGTATTAAGTTATGTTTATCAATCATATTTTGTATGTGTATGCAAATTATTATATATATTCCAATTATATTCATATACTTGTTGTCATAGATTTAATATGGTGGAGGAAAAATCCTGGAAAATGCAGAAATTACTACCAACCCATGTTAGTCGAGCCTGGCCTCAAACTCATGTAGACTGAGGTGAGATGGCAGTGATCTGTAATGTTCAGTGCTTTAGACTATTCAGCCAATCAAGGCCACCAATTGTATTCATACTTGAAAGTGTATGTTTGAATGAGACAAATGCAGTGTATTTTGGCACTGATTATAAAAGAGCACATTGTAATTAATAAGAGTAATGATATTATAGTTTGTTATGTCAGAAAAATACCACTTAATGTTTTTTAAACTTTCTATGTAAAATGGCAGTCAAAATGTTTTTAAATTACTTTGAAATGACCCCCTGTAATATGTACATTGAGCAAAGGTGCATGTAACTTCATGCTAGGTTGTATTGTTGCCAATTAAACATTAACAATTCATAGACAACACATTTAAGCATTAATGCCATATATGACTCTACTAGATTCTTTCATTCCAACCAAACAGACACAACCAAAAACATGTATGGTCCATGCATAACATATGCTTCAATTTTTAGAAAGAGGGATTTACTTACTATAACCAATCACTTTTAGCTGTGTTACAACAATCTATTGATAAGATTGCAAATATATGGTTGTATTATTTGCATATGTACTTTCAGTAATGTCACACATTGGTAAAATAGTATTTGCCTCATTGCCTGTTTTGTATTTTCACCAGAAAGAATGTCAGAAAACAACCTTGATGTTACAAAGTTGCTTTTTGAACTCCAATGTTATTACATTATTAAGCTAAATCTTCTATTACATAATATTTAGACTTGCTTAAATTGTAGATATTACTTAATCTATTGAATTATTTATATTAACAGTCTAAAGAAGAAGTATTTCCCAGACACAAAGATATCATCCATATGTTCACTGACACTTTTAAACTGATTTTATAATGAAACGAAGACAAACAAGGCAGATAAAACCTTCATTTCAAAATGTTAAAATCAGTGTTCTTAACCAATTATATCCTTAAAACACAAATTACTATTTACATATTGATGTTTACGTACCAAAACCAAAGTTGGTATGTTTTCATAATTATATAGTAGAATCAAACCTATGCACTTCAAGCAATGATAATTTGCTTGGGAAAGGGTTATTGGTCAGTCAGCTATTTAACATATGAATGTGCAAAAGTTTGCCTGTGGATTTTGGTATTTTGCCTTGAGCTATAACAATACACTTTCCAAACTTAGTGATTGGGCATCTCAAAAGTTATCAAAAAAGCCTGTAATTTACCTTATGTCTAAAAAAAAAACACCACAGGGTGAAGTTGTTTTCACTTTCCTAACAGAAAAAGTTATATTTTTTAGGGACTTCGTTGTCAACTTCGCTTAGTAGCAAAACCCCTGATTGTCATCATCTGATATGTTTTGGTGACAGCAGCATAACTTACAAAAACTTCCACATTTACAATTTGACTGCACAATGTATTGAATATTTAATGACATAAACATTAAAGCACAATGTTCTGTATAATCCTTGATTATTGACTGTATCATCAAGTGTAAACTTTCAGACTGTTCAATCTGTTTACTTGGCATAGTCAGGAAAACAAAGCTTGTGTCAGTAAACCATGCTAGTTCCATTTGCACAAAGACCTCCCCCCCAAATAGACCAATAAATCTGAACTCATTCATCCTATTTTAATTTTGCCTGAAATGGGGATAGGAAACACATTTTTGGGGTTACTTTTAAATGCACTCAGATGCATCTACTTCTTAGAAATATTCATTTAGCCAGATGCCTAAGTGCAGAAAATACATTCTTTTCAATTGGCTGTTTTGGTCACACGTGCAGAAGGGCAATAATTATATTTTTTTTTGTGTATTGGACTGATGAATTGTGGACACTCCTGGACATTCTTTACTCCAAATCTCATCCTACTTTTTGCAAAGGTCTTTTTTAGATCTCAGACCAATAAGTCTCAAATCCAGATACACATCACCCTTAATAACTCATGCACAACAGGGTCCACAAACATAAACTACATTGTAAGTGAGGGCACCAGTTGCTGAGACACCTCCAAAAATTAAAGAAAAAAAATCTGTGGAGGCTACTGTGTACTTCAATAAAACCTTGGGGTGGGGATGGGCTGTTTAATGACTGAATTCTTGTTTTCAATGATTTGATAATAACTGTCAATAATGAGCTTTTTCTAATGAAGTTGTTCATTATTCTGTATAAATAATATTTATTTTCAAAATGTCCAACATATGAAAGATCATTCTAATTGGTTTCAAAAATCATTAGTGTATGCAAAAACATCTGTGCTTTTTGTTTTGTTGATTAGTCTCATTCCCAGAGTTGTTGATTAGTCTCATTCCCAGAGTTGTTGATTAGTCTCATTCCCATATTTTATATTATACTGCCAAGTCAAGCAAGAAACTAGACTAATATTTGATTCACTAGCAAACAAGATACCCATTTTTTATCAAGAACAACAGCAACATTTATTTGTCTACATTGAAACTCAAATTTTGTATTGTTCAGTTAGTACAATTTTGAAATATTGATTTCATTGGAAGTGATAGTGAAGCTTCTTATCATCTCTGATGATATCTCTAAGTGCCAGTTCTAGAAGTCTCTGAAACTTGCTAGCCCATAATTGACTGTTTCTGCTAAACTAAGCCCTTTATTTTGCAAAGTATACCTTTTGCTTGGTTGCCTTGCTATTTTTGATCAGAATTATGAATGAGTTGGTTAAATTAAGACAGTTTATGTTACATACACAATAACATTTATAACAGTGTTCAATTGAAGTGAGTTCACCCAACATATGTCCAGGGCAGCTAGATTTTAAGTAGGATGGGTTTGCATGCTTTTTAACTTTTTCGTTATACAACCTCCCTTATTTGATGCAAAAGACAAATGATGTGATAATACAAAGGAGGCCAGCCTTTAAGTGCAACAATACAAACAATACTTCTGCAAGTCAGTTATCAAAACACTGTCAAGACTTAATTGGGTTTTCAGAGAAATGCCTGCAGACATAGCTGATTTTTTTGTTGTTATTGTTGGGTTTAATGCCATTTTTTAGCACACTATAGGCTATTCATGGCGGCCAGTATTAATGGTGGAGGAAGAAACCGGGAAGAGCACAAGAACCACCGACCCACTAGAAGCTGCTGGCAAGCTTTCTCACATATCCACATTTGCCGAACACACGCAGACAGAGGTGAGATGGCAGTGATCCATAATGGATAGCACTTTAGACCACTAGGCCCCTCGGGGCCTTGCAGACATAGCTGATACATTTTATGTTTAAATACACATTTATGATGATTATACTTCAGAGGAATTTAAAATATAGAATCAAAACACAAATTTCATTAATAAAATTTTTTAAATTTAATATTTAATTATTTATGTACTCCTTCCACCAGGTGTAAATGACATTTCTATTAATCAAAATTTCCTTGAATATCTTTAATTACAATGTACTAAGAATGTCATTTGGAAAGAAAATGTAACCAATTATATGACTTCTTATGAAAAGCTGATAATTTCAAAATGTTGATTAAAATTTCGACCATAAAAAAAGAACAATATATTTTTGATTGTTTTTTTTAAGTTCAATACATAGGGATCATGGGGGAGGGGGGGCATTTTCTGGTTTAAAAAATGGAATCTAAGCCTCACCTCATGTTATAAGTGGGTTCGCAAGTTATCAGGATGCGAGTTATCGAGAAAGTGGTGTACAAAACTACTTTCTAAAACCAGTACTTTTGGCCTTAACATAAACAAGGAGCCCACCACCTCCTGATTTACTCTCCTATCATAAGGTTTGTCAAAGCCAATGATATACCAGAAATTTTCACAGATTTTCTGTCAATATTGTTTCTGAGTTCAAATAAACATACATTATTATTTAGAGAGGTCAGCAATAAACAATACTAACCTACTGGGCTGGTAGATAAACAATACTAATCTACTGGGTTGGTAGATGGTTTTAAAACTGGTGGTGCTGCTAAAAGAAGGAAAGACTTAAAAATAGAGGAAATAAAATATATTTGGCTATAGATTACTGGCTGACTTGGTTGAGTGCTTTCACCCAACCTCCACAGCATACAATATGAGATTGGCACTGAAAAAATAACTGAGGGCAAAGAACACCAATGGATCAGTGCATAAATAAAGGTCAGTGGAAGACAGAAGCTGGAGAGAGTCACAAGCTTCAAGTACTTGGGAACAAGCTTCAAGTACTTGGGATCAATTATCACAGATGAGGGCTCAAAACCAGAACTATTTTGCAGGATTTCCCAGACAACAACAGCAATAACAAGGCTGAGACCAATACGGAAAGGTACCAAAATCTACAATGAAGGATTCAAACCTTCAAAATGAGAGCTTGGGCATCTCATACATTGACCATGTAACAAATGAAGACCTCCAGAACAGGATCCAACATGCCATCAGATCCTATGAAGACCTCTTGACCACTGTAAAAAAGAGCAAACTGAAGTGGTATGGTCATGTCCAAAAAACATCTGGACTGGCAAAAAAAAATCCTGCAAGGGTGCAAAAGAAGAGGCAAACTGAAAAAGAGGTGGAAAGACAACATTATAGAGTGGACAGGCATGGAATTTGGAGATTCTCAAAGGGCAGTAGAGAACAGAAAGATGCAGAGAATTGTTTGTAAAGTCAACTGTGGTGCCACAAAGACATGTTAGGTTAAGGGATTGATGATGATGATGATGATGATGATGATGACGATGATGACAATGATAGATTATTTCAGAAAAAAGTCAGCCCTACATTAGTTTGTTTTGTAAACAGAACCCTATCATCACATATTGATTGGTATGAATAGTCTGAACTCTATGATCATATGATCAAATAAAAGTGAACTGGGCGCTCTTGGTATAGAACAACTAGTTGTTTAACCCACCAGAATAACATCTACCATGAAAACACCTATAGATTTATACCCATATAAAAGAAAATGTTCTGTATGTAATGATTTCAAAGATTTGTATAAGTGACCACTTTGCAATTTTTATAGCAAGTAAAGTCAATAACAAATCCAAAAAAATAATATCCATAAAATCCATTATTTCACACTGTACTGGTTTTAAACTTGAGGTAGGTATATAAAACAATGGAATTTGATACACAAATTAATTCTGGAAATTCTTTATTTTATTTTTTTTTTGTGGGAAAAGTGCTAGGATTGGACACAAAATGCAGAGATGGTCTGCTGTCCAGAAACACATACGGGTTTGAGTAGTGTAGATGGAGGGGATGGGGGAGTTTTAAACCAATAAAGTTAGTTACCATGGGTGTTGTCAATTGCTTTTCTAGTGTTAGTAATAAATGCACATGGTCAAAGCAGTTGTTTAGTTGTGAAACAGGGTGTGAGGGATGAACATGCTAGCCATATCTGAAACCATGCCACCCTACTAATGGCAATCCTTTTAAAGATGAGAAGACTTGAAATTGACATGTGTATTGATCTGTACCACATCATAGGTTGTGTATCACAATATATTACAATATGCAGAACAGGTGTATCATTTCACCTGCTATGGATACAGGATCACTGCCAGGGGAGTTACCCTTAATTTAATTTTGAGGATCATTTCTAACAAATCTAACTGAACTGAGCCAGCAGATTTTCAATGCAGATGGACCATGCATAATGGGTGATGGCTGATCACACCATAAGCTCAATTAGAATTACAGCCAGGTGTGTTAAAGAGAATAACAGGTCTTGTGACTTTCGTCTCAAATATGAACCATGCTATAACATACCAGAAATATCATCTAAACATGTAATAAAAACTTTAACATAAAATCTTGTCAACAATACATTCAATATTGCTATTTATTTTTTCATCAAAATGTTAACATTTCTTATCATCTGTCAAATGTAGTTTTCACACAAATTTGAGATTGTAATTTTTTTTACAGCTCATCAAAATCAATTAGAAACTTAAAGTGAGGAAAAATGGAAGCCAAACAAGAATGATTTGCTGATCAGGTATATACAGTGTATTATACAATGAGTTTACTTGTCATGATGGACAACAACTCTGCTCAAAGCTCTAGACAAGATTTTAACAAGTTCAGAATTTTAATTATGGGTTTTAAACTAGTCATGTTTTTCAAATTTCAGTTGGGTAGCTGGTTAACACATAAACCTGTACTAGACAGTCTTAACTATAAAAACACATGCCATGCCTGGGTAAAGCTGTCAACAATAAAGAGACAATGCATAACTTTGGATGAGCTTAATGGCCATTTTATGGCTATTCTCAAAAGGATAAAGTACAGTTATTGCAACTGTGCAGAGAACATCAAACACTTGTCATACCACAAAGATTATACTGATAACAGTAGACTTGATTTATAATATTAAAACTGTACTGTGTGCTTTGAACTCAAACATTATTATGCATTTTTAGTTAAATTTATTGAATATGATATGCAAACACTACTTATATTGAGCTGTCTCCTATGAAGAGGACTCCAGCAGTGTTGTTTAAATTACATTAAAATAATTAAATGGTAATTGAAGCACAATGGTTATGAGCCTATGTAAGATCAGGAGAATACCATATAAAAGCATAAATGAGAGAAAAAAAATTAAGAAATGAACTGATAAGATCTATATAAAAAATAGATTTGTTATCAGTTTTATGACTGATTCTGCAATTTAACAACTATCCCATGGCATTTTTTCCTAGCTTATATATATATATATATATATATATATATATATATATATATATATATATATATATATATATATAAACTAAAATGGATTTTATGAATACTGCAATCAGTCTGGATTAGATTTCATTCATTGGTTCTATGGAACACAATTAGGAATCACAATGATTTCAGTAGTTTTATTCACTAAAGTCTCTTGTCAATTTGATAATGTCTTGACAGTGTGATTTATATATTGATAGAATACATGCACAAAATATTTGTTAGTCAAGATTACATTTCTTTGCATGCTGAGAAATTTAAAGTCCTGCCAAATCTTTACTAGTCCTGTCCACAAAACAATGTCACACACTTGTATTGCGATTAACAACAATAATATTCATAAATAGCATTAGTATGAAATGCAGAAGTACAGAACTATAAATCAAATCATCAATCAGTAAATTAACATTTCTTGTTTCTCAAGATAATCTGGATCCAATTCCAGAAAAGGATCCAGGTGTCATTTCTAGTCTTCCACCTGCACTCTTGAGTCCATATGGGGTTGGTTCTGGTCTCCTTACCAGTCTCCCTGAAACATTCCACAAGTGTATTGCTGGTGATGGATCATGATGGAATATCATTTGTATGGAACATTATAAAGAGTAGGCAGAACAGAACCAGAGGTCACAAACATAATATGTGGTAACTCTTAACCATTTTCATCACTGAGAAACCCCTCTCAGCATCAGCAGAGTGGGCTGGGATTGTTAGGATAAGGTCAATCAATGCCAGGATATTCTTGCAATAAGCAGCACATCATTTTACAACTGTGGGCCAAGTCAGAGCATAGATGTCTTACAAGATAACAGAATACATTAAGAAAACAGTAATCTGAATAAATTTACATAAAGAAAAATGCATTGTCAGTACTTAATAATGTTTTTATTATATTGTTTTTAAAAGCTTTCTTTAAATGGTTACCTTTTGTAATTAAGATACTATGAAGAATGTTTGATAAATCTGACATCAATTATGTTTATTGTATTTATTGTTAATTATTTGAATTTACACCTACTTGCTGTAGACTAAACTCTTTAATATGTCCCAATTCCATTACATAAGCAACCACATCTGCACTGACAATCTCTTGCTGGTAATGCTCCAACAAAACAAATTTCTACCTTTTACTTCCAGCCATGTAGTGAGTAAATGTAAAAACCTATTTAAGAATTCTTTAAGTCACACCAACATCAACTCCTTTCATCTCATCCAGCTGACAGGTCCATACAAAACCAGTAAAGGGTCTTCAGTTCTTTACCATAGCTCTTTCAAATGGTTGTCACCGGAGCGCAAGTAAAACTCACAAAATTTGCATATTTCGGAACCCATAACTTTCAGTTTGGTGCAATGCAGAAAAGTCAATTATGATTAGATGAATAGAAAAATATCTCAGGAGTAAAACAAGCCAAAGAATATGATCATATGCCTTTAAAAATGGAAATACAGAAGGAAGTTAAAGGTCATGGGTGGAACGAAGTATTTGGAAGTTACTGACCTTCTCTCTTATATAACATGATAGAGAGAGTCATATGTCAGAACAGGTCATGGGGTAATCTGAGGTATTTTTGTCACTTTATGATTTTCTTCCTTCATATTATTGGGTTGTTTTTT
This sequence comes from Potamilus streckersoni, assembly GCA_016746295.1. NCBI lineage: Eukaryota > Metazoa > Mollusca > Bivalvia > Unionida > Unionidae > Potamilus > Potamilus streckersoni. The sequence goes on from JAEAOA010001024.1 coordinate 1,254,155, forward strand.
CTCAGCATCAAGCTTGTATCAATCACCTGTGGTCAAACACATTCAAATTTAAACTTTCCAAGATCTTACCAGTGTTCGATTCTTCTGGTGGTATCTGCATAGCTGCTTTTCTCACAGAACTCTTACCATGTTACCCACAGCTTTCATGCACGTTTATTGATTTAATTTTAAAGTTAGAGCAACCGGCAACAAAACTGGATATTTTCTCTGTGTTTGTTTTTGCAAATTCCATTCACCAGTTATACTGCAAAACGTTTTTTACTTCATATTTTAACCATCTTTTGTACATGTCTCCTGAAATGTTTGAATACTCTTTTCCCTATCATACAAATTATTCCTGTCTTTTACGTCATTTTCATTCAACTTTTTGCTTTTTTCTGTGGCTGAACAAGTTCTATAAAATGCCACATTTTGCGGGTGTTATAAGAATCGAAATGTCTCCTTTTGAAATAGGAGCTGTTACAGAATAGCTGACACGAATTATTTAAAGAAAATGAATGTCACAATGTCTTTTATATAAGAAAGTCAGAGCAAGAAACACCATTTCTAATGATTTCAAAAAATGTGCCTTTGGCCCTTTCCCAATTAAATGGCTTCTTCTGATAAAGATGACATAAGCAGTTGTCCTGCAGGATCAAAGCAGTGGCAATTGTAAACACTTACAAAAATATTAGCATCAGAAGATAATGCTAGTTTTAGCTTAGAAAAGGTGTGTTCCCATCAATTGAACCCATCTGACTGGCACATTCTATATAACAGCTCCAATTATTATCTCACTAATAGTAAAAGTTTGGTAATTGTTCCTACTCAGACCTGAGTGTATTGCTGAAATTAATAATAAGGCTGAACATGTTCAAATCTCAGATGCCTATGTTCAGAGATTTTAATTACCAAAAAATTTAAAGCATTCTGTTTGGATATCTCCATGTATATTCTATTATTTGTTCATTCTTTGTAAGGGAAAAAAATATGAAATCTATTCCTATTATCATATAAAAAGTAGTTGAATGGAAAGGATGTTTCAATAAAGTAATCATAATAAATCACTCTAATTCTTATCATTATTTCAATGCAAGTATCAAATATAAAGCATCTTTTATGTGACTGTTGGAGAATTTTGGCTAATGAGTAAAAAAAAAAAAAAATACCTTAATCAAACAAACATGCAAACTTTAATTTCTTTGAATAGCTTTTGTGGTGTTCTTTTGTGTGGTATACCAATTAGTTTATTGCTGTGGTTGAGTGAATAATGTGTGATACCACATCAATTTTCATTTAATTCGTTATCAGGTTGTTAATGACAAGACCATAATTGGCATGTACAAAATTGTATAGCTTCTGAGGCAGATATTGACTTAATCTTCTCATGCTAATATTTTTTGACTGTTGACAATGGTCACAGCTTTGGTTCTATAGGACATCTGCTGAAGTCAAGTCTTTATTAGGGATTGGCATAAACAAAAGCTGACCATTGATAACTGAAACTTACTAGCCCATCAAACTATTAACCTTATGAAAGTTACTAGTGGACAAGAAATCTACTAGCCTATGGCTAGCAGACAAACTAATTTTGAGCCCTGCAAACTAAAATATCAAAGTCAAAATGATTTAAAGTAAATGAACAGCAAGTTACCATATACACTCACATATAAGCTAAATAATTTAAGAAATTTTACCTTCAATATACATGCAGTGGTGCCATTATGTAAATATGCTCACAAGCCTAAATGTGAACATTGAACCAAATCCTAGTGTTATTTATTGCTGTCATACTGGGATCATATTTTAATGAGTTAGATATTTAGCTTCAAGGCAAAATAAAAACTGGTGCATTGATACAATATTCTAATTTAATAACACATAAATAATTAACTAGACTCAAAAAGGGAGAGATACTGTTGTGGTACTGTTACAGCAATACTCTTGTCATCTGATCATACTATACATCATACTAGATCAAGAAGAAACAATAAGAAAAGAGAAAATTATGTAAATTTTATGATTTTTCAAACAAATTATTTAACATATAACATTTCCATGAAATGATCATACATGCCAACCACAAGAGTTATACACATAATATTTTCTGATATATGTTTGCCTAAATAAATGCATTTAGAATTTGCCATATGCATCTTATGTTGTTGCCTTAGACTTGTGGGTTGGCTTGTGTGCAGGACATGCACTTTTTAATGTTTTTACTGATTTATATCCAAACTATATGAGTATATATGGTAAGTAGAACTGGTTTATACTAAAAAAAAAAAACTAATTGGGCACTCTTTTGGTAAATGAATAAAAAGATAAAAAATGTCAACTGAAACCAACTGACCCTAAATATTTGTGAGCATTGATCTGAAAAATTATTTTTGTTGGTCTAAAATCGTTGAGAAGTAATATGCAAAAGAGTCAGCCAGTATAAAAAAAACCTGTCAAAAAGTTTAAAATATGTTCCATTTTACAAGAATTTTCATGCACTCTGAGTCCTTGTTGATGGACTGGTACCTTTTCAGATTCTAACTGGAACAATGAGACATCATTTCTGCATTTTGTGAAACAAAGATATACATTCTTCTCTTATGCAATATAAAGTTCCAACTCACCTGCTTATTTCACATTCCCGCTGGAACAGCAACTGTTTTGCTTGTCTCAGTTGGCGTTTTAAATCCCTAAGTTCCGTAATGTCTTTCTGGGAGGGAATCTCCTCCTCTGTAATATTATCACAATTTTTATCCATAACATCACCATTAATATCACAGTGTGCTGATGTCTGTGGAGAACACTGAAGAGTAGCATCAAGTTCAGATAACAATTCCTCTTCAGAGTCCTGACTAACATCAATACTGCAAGAGAGATCACTAACCTTCAGCAAAATGTTTGGTCCCTTACTATCCTGAGCTAAATGCATTGATTTTGCAGATGTCAGCTTCTCTACAGAAGCATTTTTTGCTACTAAGAGTGAGTTATCTATGATCTCCTGAGTAACTGAATGTTTGGGACTAACAGAGGCATCCGAGTTTAAATCAATGGATACATTCTGAATCAAATTTTGGCAAGTCAAGGTGGCACAATCATTTCCTGTGTGACTTTCCTTATCACTAGCTACAAGATCACTCCCAGAATGATGTACATTGGAGGCATCAACATTTGCAGCCTTCTGTTTAGAGGATGCACTATCCTGAATGTCTTTTGTGTGAAATGCACTTGAATTATATTCATGCCCATTTGGTTTCCTGTCATTATTTCTTTCTTGTCCATTCATTTCTGCATGTAATAATGATCCATGTGATAGTACCAATCTATCACTCTGTGCACTACAAGAAGCTTCTCCTGAACTGTGATCGCTTTCTATTCCCACTGACTCAGATGCTTGCAAGTAACTTGGTGTATCAGACTCTCCCATGGAACAACTATTCACTGAAATGCAACCATTTAATGATCTGTGTGATTCACACACTCCAGACAACTCCACTTTATCATTTAGCACTGCAGTGTTTATATCTGTTGAGCTCTGATCGCATTCTGGCTCACAGAGCTCATGATCATCTTCAACATTCCTGTCATGTGAGACTACTTCATCTATGTCATCCTCTGGCATACAAAGCCCATTAGCCCCATTCTGGACAGCATAAGGTTCTTGTGACTGATTTTCTATTTTATATGCACCCTCAGGACAACTCGGGCTCACACTGTATGACTTCACTGACTGACAATCTGACATTTCTTCCGCATCTTTAATGTCATCTCCAGAACAACCTGAACACAATTGGGCCTCTTCATTTGAAGAGGATACTGTTTCTACACTAGATACTCGATCTGCCTCACATGGCTCTACAGTTATCCCTCCTTCCTCTCTTTCTACCTCGCACATTTCCTCCACACATATCCCATCCTCTGCATCACTTGCATTGTCCTCAACTTCTGAGTTTGAATTTCTATCATCTTCAGGAATTCTGTTGGTGTAATCCATGCCAGTATCCTCATTAACACTAACTGGAGAAACACAGGAACTTCTGACTTCACCCACTATTTCATTTCTGTTTGGATCTAGTCTTGCATTAGAATTACTGGTATCACCATTATTGTCTCTGATGTGTGAATTTGGTGCTTCTGTGGATCCTTCATGTTCATGATTTCCATGACAACCAAACTCTGACTCAGGTTCAGGGTTGCTCTCCTGGGACTCTGGAGAAACTGGCTGTGATGAAACTTGGATTGTATCCCCATTAGTGGTGCCTTCTGCCTGGAAGTCATCCTCTGGCTGTGGATTTTCTGACAAATCTCCATTTTCTGGGTCCTCAGCATTTTCTAATGGGTCACCATTTTCTGGATCAACACTGGACATGTCACTCTGGAAGCATATCACACATATCTGTGAAAGAAAGATTAATGTTATGATTCTAGTCTTAAACTAAGTAACAGAAAGGAGTGAAAAGCAACTCGTTTTGTAAAATTATTGAAATAATAAATTTCCCTAAAATACAAAGTGAAAATTTAAAAAAGAACAGAGTAAGGTGAATTAAATCCCAAATAGTCCTAAATGTTCAATCACAAGTCCCTTTGTATGATGTTTCAAATAAATTCCTGTGGTATTCCAAATAAATTCTGATACTAAATGTGTTTATGTGCCTGCATCTTCAATAAGCTGATATGCAAATGGTATGGAATGTGATCTGAATATCTGACCTTTCACCTGACTCCCTGGAAGCATGAGGGTAATCTACTCCTTGCACATGGACAAGAAACTAAAAGTTTAATGAAAATTTCTAACCAATAATTTACAAAGAACTACATGTCAATGGATGGTTAAAGAAACAGACAGATGGATATCAGCTCATATCACTAACAATAAAGAATGGGGATATAAACAATAAGTTTTACAAAAACTCTTTATAAATCCAAACTGACTGAACAAGCTATGTAGGAAACACCTTTAGCAACCTAAACTGCTTATCTATACAAAACGAAGCAAGTTCATTTCTTAACCAACAAAATACAATGTATAATTAGATTTTTAAATTGGCAATATTATAATAATAGTAAAGAAGTCATTAAGTCAGAACTACACACAGTACAGGTATTATGAATGACCTGATGACCTCAGTTATCAAAGGAATCTGATATAAATGAGCACAATTAAAAAGTACCAACAATAATCCAAGTCATCTTCTTACAATTGTTCTATGCCTAAATAAGTAATATGGAATTTCATTGACAGAACTTATCCTGAACCTTCACTTAAAGTTTAAAATCCAGCAACTTAATGGGTTGAAATTTAAGTCCAACCAGAAATCAAGTTATCAAATATTTCAAGTTCTGGCCTAATTTTAAGCTACAGGACTTGATCAGATTGGTCCACGACTCATTAAATCTTCTGCCTCTGCTATTGTAGATAGCTTAACATTCATAATCAATTTAAGTATTGCATCCTCATCTGTTCCCAAAATATGGAAAACTGCAAAAGTAACTCCTATTCACAAATCTGGCCCTAAGGATGATGCTGATAACTACCGCCAATCTCAATACTACCAAATTTGTCAAAATTGATTGAAAAGCATGTCCATGATTCATTCATATCATATTTAACCAAACACTTTCTGTTATACCCTAATCAATCAGGCTTTAGAGAGAAACACTCATGTAAGACTGCCTTGATCTCCCTAACTGATAAATGGCTTCAAGCACTTGATCAAGGTAGAATAATAGGTTCTGTATTTGTAGATTTCAGGAAAGTTTCGACATGGTAGATCATGAAATCCTTTTGAAGAAACTGAAAATCTACCAATGTGATGAAAGCAGTTAGATGGTTTATTTCATACTTAAGTGAGAGAACACAACATGTTTATATTAATAATGTTCTGTCTGAACCTGAAACAATTAGATGTGGAGTACCACAAGGCTCAATTCTGGGACCATTACTGTTTATTTTATTTATTAATGACCTACCACTTGTACTAAAGGACTCAGTATCATCTACAGATCTCTATGCAGATGACACAACATTGTCAGACATCCAAAACACAAAACAAGAACTCGAAATTTCTTTACAGAATGCCTTCAACAAACTAGAATACTGGTGCACATGCAATGGCATGGTGGTTAATACTGGTAAAACTAAAATATTACTTATCTCAACACGGAAAAAAAGAACAAAACTTGATAGCAATGAACTGTGTCTAACATGTAAGGATAAAAGGTTGCAAATGGTCTGTCATGATAGTCTACTTGGTGTTTTGGTAGATAATAACCTATCATGGACTGAACATATCAAACATATCAGTAAAAAAGTCAATTCCAGTTTATGGCTTCTTAGTAGGATAAGACACTTTCTTCCGGAAAAGCACAGAAAACTATTTTATAACAGTTACATACAACCCTATTAAGACTACTGTAATACAGTATGGGGTAATTCAAATGATAAAAACTTAGCAAAGCTGGCACATCTCCAAAAAAGATTTTTTGAGTTAATATCAATCCAGAAAGAAAGCAAGGAAAATTTAGCTGGTAAGTTAAAAATACTACCTATTAAAGACCGAATCTGTTTAAGAAGCGCCAAATTAATGTACAGGATAGCCAATAATAATGCTCCTGAATATTTACAATCACTATTCAAGTATAGGCTACCTGGAAATACTCCCCACCTGCGATCAATGTCTACCAAACATTACAAAATTCCCAAACCAAATAAGGAATTATTTAAGAAAAGTTTCCAATACTCTGGAACTTTGCTCTGGAATAATATTCCAGTTGAGATTAGAAATGCCCACTCTATTTCCTCTTTCCAAACCCAGTATATACAATGGCTTCAGAGATGCAGCAAAAATAATTAAATTCCTTTGAATGAGGGCCTCAAGGTAGATTAGTTCTTAACTAATTGAGTTACCCTCTTTAAATAAAGTCATAATAATAATAATAATAAAATAATAATAATAATAACTCCTGTGGGTGACATTCAGACAACTGTTTTTTTACCAGTATTAACCATGTTTAATTTTTTTCCCTTGGAATAGCAAAAATAACAAAAGTTTAAAGTTCATTTCACATTTGATATATGTATACAAAAATGTGTGTGCTTCTTATTGTTCAGATTCTACAGTGCTTGCCATTGAAAACATTCAGTCATTTAAAATAAGATGGGGTAAAATGGATGCTGCAGTTGTATATATGTATTGATCCTTTTGATATGCTACCAGTGTCCCATTCAGATCAATAAGTCTAATATTTGTACTATGTTTTCGTGAATGTCAATTATTACAAGGAACAGCTTGCCAACATCTTTATAATTGTTTATCTTAGTTATATTCTAAACCCAGACACTATGCATTGTTGTTCCTGCTTTATGCCCTACATGGAAAGTATCACAAACCTTTTTCTAGATATGAAAATCTCTTTGAACATGCTGCTTGTAAAACTGGCATAATGTTTTACTCAATACATCATACATTTCATATCTAACAAATGCCATTCTGAGATCCTACTTTACTGTGTGTAACTTTCACTGACAAATTATTTCATTGACCAACTGCATCAATGAACATGATGCTACCACATATCACTATGGTGAATCTCAAGCCAAATAATTACTGTTCAGCTAGGAATAAAATATAAACCCCAGGTCAGCCTATAAATAACACAAAGTGGATCACCATTACCCATAATCCCCTGGACCAGTTCCAAGTTAGACAAGGAACAACCTTAACAAACTATATAAAAATACCAATAAATTAAAATTTTAACATGAGGTAATTAGAATAAGTTTAGGACTGACTTCCTTTTCCTTGAGGAAAAGGCATATTAATGAATAGAAGATCCTGACCATTCTCAAGTTAGAAAAAAAAATATTTACAGCTGGTGCTGTCACAGAAAGCAAAACTTTAGCACAAGGATACACTAATATGTAAATAATGGTCAGTGAAGACAAGTTGGTCGCTGTGACTCCCATTCCACTGGGGTAGATCCCAATCATTTCAAGATCTTTTAAATTAAAAACTTAAATAAATGCTGAAGATAACCTGAGTAACTCATCAGTATGTGAGAATGAGTAATTACCTATTTTTCCCATCAGTAGCTCTCTTTGAAGAATAATAACCTGACCAGTTTCGCATACATGCAATAAAAGGGGTAAAATATTATTCCACAAAATGTTGTGCACTGTGACCTATTTTTTCAAGGTTGGTTAAAAATGATACAAGGAATACCTGGGTTGACAAGATAGCATTTTAAATAAAACAACTTTAACTATTGAGGAAATATGTACCAGCAGATTGTTTTCTGCCAAAGTTTATCTTTCAGAATAAAATATGAGATAACACCAGTATTGCTGCAAGTCAAAGTAACTTGGTATTAACTTAAATATCACACATCGGTCAATATTTTTCACTGTCTTTCTAAACACTACTGAGATAGTTAAGTAGCTTTGAACTTACATGTAACTGCAGATGCATGTGTTCTGACTATCCAACACTTAATTTGTAAATGGATTGTGGTTGACATTTCCTCAAGTTTATGGTCTCAGATTCACAAAAACTGTTACTGAACTTGCTTATTTGAAAGAGCACAAGTCTGACAGACTTACCCTAATCTGTTAGGTTCAGAAAGAAATATTTACCAGTACCAACTAGTTCAGTATAAATGCTATCTTTCCACAGAAACAGCAAAGGGCGATCTAGAGGAAAAATAACCCATGACCTCAACATTACAAATCAATTAATAAATACACTGGGATTCCATTAACAGATATCCTGGCATATTATATGCCAAATTTCTCCTTGATGTTCAGAATTCTTTATGTTGACAGCCAAGGGACTTTAAACTTTTTCTACTTATCTGCCCAAATAACACACATATCCTAAAAATTCTTCAATGCAACAAAGTAATCAATGCACACTCACTTATCATTTGCTGTTAAGACCTCATTACCATGTCAATCTAGACATTGAAAAGAGACCAAGCAGCTTGGCACATTGTCCTTACAAGTTATTTTTAGATCCAGTCAGCCTATCTACTGCCACTAACACTTAACAAAAGTCACTGCAAACCAGGTGCTAAAGAATATGCACAATAACTGCAAACATCAAGAACAAGCATGCTGGGACTCAGATCTCATGCAAAAGTGCTGACAACAACCTGGGTAGCAGATTTTAATACTAGTCACATTCTACTCATGTGGTACTGGCATTGATCAGCATGGCTGAATAGTATACCTGCCATCTTAAGATCATCAGACTGGTTGAATACTGTACAATCTGATCTGTGTAAGACTGATCTGCCTGGTTGATTGGTATACCTGCCATATAAAGACTGATTAGCCTGGCTGATTACTGTATATACCCTTGTAAGACTGATCAGCCTGATTGAATACTGTACATGTCCTTGATGACAATCTCACTCTTTTTTTTTATAAAGGAATAAATTTTAATTGCACTAGGTTGTGCTGATAAAATGTAATAAACTTCTGAGTTGAGTATAGTCTTCCATTAACAAATCTATTAGCCATTCTTTCTTCATCAAATAAAGTACACTATCTGAGTATTCCCAATTGTCTTCAACATATGAATTGCTCTACCTTGCTATAATATGGAAAATGACTATATTTATTATCTACTGAACCACAGTATACCAGGAATTGCAGTACCATTCAGCTGAGGTATAGTGGAATGAATGCATTTCCAATGTATCTTATAAGGAAGAAAAAAAATGTTGATTCAAATGTTGCAAATTTTACAGGTGAATGATCACTTAAGCCTTAGGAATTCAAATTCAACATAGAAAAGAATGAGAATGATATGTGTGTTTTCTTAAGTGAACAAGAAACTGGTCAAGATATTTTGACCCTGTTTTTTTTCCTTAATGATTCCACTTCTGACCTAGTGGGTTCCCAAGGGTCCCATTTTTTTCATTTCTAGAATGAACACCACATCTCAATCAAGATAAAAATAATGTTACTATATCCTTCTATTGGGTAAACTACAGAATCACAGAATAAAATCTAACTTTGAATGCAAGGTCAACTAAACCAACTAGTGGCAACATTCAACTAATGATCTCAAAACAGCAAATAGTAATCAAATATTTCATACACCAATTCATGTCATTTGAAAAAAAACATCCACCAGAGGCTGAAATTACAGTAATCTTTTCAACACCAAGATACAGTCAAAATGATATCTTTTCTGATGGAAATAAAATTTTCTAATATATATTTAGAATTAAATAAATCAAACATAACTTATTTGATTTTTTAAAAAAATCTTACTGAAAACAGTTGCAGATCATGGGTGAAAACTGACCTCAAGTTATAACAAGATCATAATCCAAATTTCTGATGCTCAACCCTTGAATTTTAAACCAAACAAACAAACATTTCTTCTTTGGAATCAAATTTAGAGAAAAACTCATAATAAACTACTATGAGCAATATTGACTAAATATAAAATGTATTGCTCTTTTTATGTTATTCAATATTGAGGACTTCATGTGGCAGTCAAAACTGTAGTATCAAACCTAGATGCTTGCTTTTGGATTTTAGCAACCTTGCAATTTTAAAAAATAAACACAATGTAAAAAATAAATAAAACTTATCATTTCATTCATAAATTTAGAAGTCTAAATTGACTATTGCTAGGGGATCCAAAAAAGTGTCATCTTGTTAGTATTTTTAGCCAAGCAGAAGTTTTCAGTGTAAACAATGCACCTGCTCACTGTCCTTTTCTTGTTCCTGGAAATGTCCAAGGACTACATACACATAAAAGGTAAAAATTGCAATGATTGCATACAAATTGTGCAATGTCTTGTTTTACCATTTCTCAAAAAACAAATATCAGAATAAATAGCAAGCAGTTTAACTTGTAAGTATATGGGATGAAAGAGATATAACTCCAAAGAAATTTACAAAATTACATGTATTTAGAGCTTATTGACATTCTATTTGTATGAAGATAAAAAAAAAAAACAACTGTTCCAAATATAGTCATTGTATTGTTAAGAGACTCTCATTTGATTTAAATGTAAATATATTGTTATGGACCCACACTCCAGCAATAATCTGTTTAAAAATGATAAATTAATTTAAGAAATGACTAAGTTTTGTGTCACTTTATATCACTACGGCTTTAAACTTTTAAAATCTATAAGAGGGTACAAAGGGTGGGTGGGTGGGCAAAACATAGCATCTACTATAATAGTTTTGTTTACAATCAGTTACAATTCATCATAAAAAAAGAAAATAAAGATGGGCTTGACTGTAACTGTGCACACTCAAATTATGTGGAAAACATTCCATTTTAAAAGTTGTAAAAAAAAGCAGTGAAAGTTTTCAAAAGAACTTAGAATGCAAAAAAGTCAATTGTTTTTTTAAAACTGAATATTCACAAAACAGTTATATAAACCATATGTAAGAGATATATAAATTTCAGCATATAATATCAGGTAATAATTTGCAAAAAGTGACAAAATACCAATATTAAAAATGGCGGATAGTGCATTGTTTGAATGCTACCTGAGAATTTCAAAAGATATCATTATGAGTTAATTTTTATTAAGCACACTCAAATTATGCAAAACTCTGCATTACCTATATTCTATGATTCAGAAAAAAATCTTCCACTATTGCTACGTAAACCTGGAGCTGTGTGTGTGTGTGTGAGAGAGAGAGAGAGAGAGAGAGAGAGAGAGAGAGAGAGAGAGAGAGAGAGAGAGAGAGAGAGAGAGAGAGAGAGAGTCCATCATTTCCTGGAATTACAAAATACCAATATAAGAAATCGATATGGGCCATACTATTCTTTTGCCTGAACCTATGAACCCTGTTATGTTACACGCATGCAGTTGTTATAACATTGCAACGGCTCCGAGTCTGATCTATACAGTACAGTATAGAAAAATGTACTTCACTAATATGAGCTTTACAAATACCACTCTCAAAGGAATAGGTACTGTACCTTTATCCACTATTTACCTTATATTATATGCACAACATAAAAATCACATTATTTTCATTTTCAAGCTGACTGTATTGTTACCGACCGTTCATGACAGTTGACATCTCTGTGCCAACTTTACAAAATGGCGAGCAATTTGCTACATCACATGATCAATATTTTCGGTATGGCTCTCGATTTGGCTTCGTTCCGGATAACATCAAGCTTGGCTTATCGGAATAGATTATTATTATTATTATTATTATTATTATTATTATTATTATTATTATTATTATTATTATTATTATTATTATTGTTGTTGTTGTTGTTGTTGTTGTTGTTGTTGTTATTATTATTATTATTATTATTATTATTATTATTATTATTATTATTATTATTATTATTATTATTATTATTATTATTATTATTATTATTATTTAAATAGTTTATTTATTTATATGTAAGTCAATTAGTCCCAAAATAAATAAAGGGAAGAAAAGAAAAACTTTCTACCGGGAATATTAAGAAAAACATTGCAATACATGTACGAATACTTCCAGACATTTTGTAAATATTCGCAGCTCTTGTTGATCGTTGATCGAGTTGTTACCGTGTATGTGGTAGGTGGATATGTATGACTGACTGGCTGGATAAATGGACAGTAGACTGGATTTAGTCGTCCTTACTCCGATTTATATATTAACAATATACTTGTTAATAATACGTTCCGGACTAAATCATTATTTTGGGACTACATGTATTATAAATTTATTCAAGGACATTTTGGATTATATCACTGTGATACATCAAGACTGTGTATTATCATGCGGTTGGCACATAAGCATGGAATTCAGTTGGAACTGTATGCATAGTGACTTGTGACAAAACTTTTATGACTGTTGGAGATTTAATTGATAATACTGTAAATTCTTTTTAAATTTTCACTTTGTATTCTAGGGAAATAAATTATTTATTGAATTGTACAAAACTTATTGGGTTTTGCTCTTTTTCTTTTTCTGTAACTTGGTTTAAGATCATAAAGTCGTAACAGAATGTATGTATGTATGTATGTATGTATGTATGTATGTATGTATGTATGTATGTATGTATGTATGTATGTATGTATGTATGTATGTATGTATGTATGTAGGTAGGTAGGTAGGTAGGTAGGTAGGTAGGTAGGTAGGTAGGTAGGTAGGTAGGTAGGTAGTAAAATTAGAAAATTCTTAGATTTTGATGATCACTGCATTATCCATGTCTTCAAGCATCCGTTATTTTGAAACAAATAAAAGAATACCGATAAAAACTTTATAATTATGATAATAAATGAACCAACATTCATCAATCGATCAGAACGATTTAATACTTATAATGATTCGACACATAATATATTAATGTATTTATATTCAAGCTTTTATATTTAAAAAATAATATTATTTATAAACACCATCCGGAAAAATACAATGAATTGTGTTTATATATATATATATATATATATATATATATATATATATATATATGTATATATATATATATATATATATATATATATATGTATGTATGTATGTATGTATGTATGTGTGTGTGTGTGTGTGTGTGTGTGTGTGTGTGTGTGTGTGTTCAAGATATTCCAAGCATTAGACGAGAGTACAGTAATACTCATACAACATAAGAAATAATGTTCGTGGTCACGCAACAAACCGGTCAACAAACGTCTCATCCAACCGAGAATCATTTTAATCGCCATGAACAGTCAACACTTACAAAGCTGCTTAGCATTAGTTATAGGGCACTACTGCATCTGTCAGCCATTCCATCTGATTGCAGTTTACACACTTCGGTAATGGTCTTCCTTCGTCTCAACGACACATTGAACTGAACGGCACGCCGAACTGATCAATAGCCTCTTCTAAACTAACTTCTAATATGATTCTATGTAATGTCTCGGCAACCTTATTCCACATAGGCAATGCTTCTGTCCATCACGAGAAGTAATCTGACATCACAAGAATGTACATGTTTCCATCATCTGTTTCAGGAAAAGGTCCCATAATATCTACAACCTCTCCCGAATTGGCTTACAGTTTTCCGAATACTGAAATGACCACCAGATTTCGAGGCATCAAATAAGCATATTCCTTCTCTATGTGCATGGGATCAACGACTGAAGCTATATATGCGCCTATATCTGGGTTTTTGTATCTTTCCTACCAATTTTTGACCGAGTCAATGATTTGTTTCTCCTCGTTTTAGGATTTCCGTATGGATATTCCTTCTCTATGTGCATGGGATCAACGACTGAAGCTATATATGCGCCTATATCTGGGTTTTGTATCTTTCCTACCAATTTTTGACCGAGTCAATGATTTGTTTCTCCTCGTTTTAGGATTTCCGTATGGTCTGATGAACATTATTTTTTTTTATTATTCTTCTTCTGACCATAAAGGCCTCTTTTGAGGCATTAAGCCAGACTCGTATACCCACACTGCTTCCAAAGGTTAAAAGCATCATTATTTCCATGCCGTTTCCATAACCGATGCTTAACGTCAAATTCGTAGGCGGAGAGTGTTACAATCCATCTGGCCACTTGACCCTCTGGATCTTTGGTGTTAGGACGGCTGCGTAATGTGCTTTGATACAGAATACACGACTTGTAACAACTCTTTTCAACTGACAATAACGCCTTTCCGTGTCAGTGGGAGAGCAGTCCACTTTTTCTTGACCCTCAGAGGTTTTCAACAAAAGAGCCGTGCTGCAAATTTTGATATAAAGAGCCCACTGCACTAGCCCAGAAAAGATTGATTATCATTGAGATTGACAGGAATTGGCCACTTTTTTACGGCACTAGCTTTGACATATGCTGTGTTTATGCTATATTTCACTATACATGTGCGCCAAAAGATCAAAGTTTGAAGATGCAAATACTCCCAAGTGTTTCAAAAGTAGTTGTTTTACTTTCTCTGCTTACGCTGGTGATATTTCACTCAGAAAGTCCGTTAACCTGTCTCTGCAAATTATTTTCTGCTATTAGATAAGAGATATGCTCAGTTGGGTTTAATTCGCCTGCTACTGTTCCTGGGACACAATAGTTGAGGTTCATTTAAAGTATTCTAGTCACAAGTGGTTAACCTTTCTGCAAAAACGATATAGATGGCTCTATCAACACATTAAATTCAAGAAATGTCTTTCTTTTTGAAACAAAGCAGATTGCTGGTGACAATCTCACGTACAGGTGTTACCAAAGCTATTCTAAAGTATCCCTTCGAACGACAGGCAGAGACTTCTGGAGATAAGTCGTTGCCTGTCGGTCAAAGAGATACTACATATTTATAAATATGCCATGGATAACATCAAATAATATACAGTTGTCCCTTCATAGTGTACAAACCTATGCCTTGCTGTGGTCGACGTTGCCGCCCATACAAGTAGTGAACGTTTCTTGTCATAAAAGCGTCAGGATGGTACCTCCTGCAGAAAAAATATTTTGTTTAGTCTTGACGAGTGAAGGTCTGTCTGATTGGAATTTCCCAGTGGAATTTTTTGGACACCAGTGTGACTGTAGCTCTCGTATCAAACAAAAGCTTGATATCACGACCTTATGCCTGTTTGTGTTGCCATCAATTTCATTTTGTTCAGTTCTGGACAACTATTCTTCATATGCCCCATCGGATCACATTGAAACATTTGACGATAGCCAGGAACTTATAGTCTGAGCGCTAGTGACTTTTGAGCATACTTATATCATTAAGAGCTCTCGGATAGCCTATTTTGATATTTATTTCCTTTCTTTTCGTTGGCTCCTAACTGGACAATAATAGCCACAATCACCAGTGCGTTGCTTTTATGCGAGACTATATGTTTTTGTATGGTATCATTTAAACGTTTAGACCACACCTGTTTAATGCGTCAATAAAAGTTTGTTGTTTTTTTTTTTCCCCAGACTTCAGTACATCTCCTGGCTCTGCAGGACAGGTTAAGATGAATAAGTCTTCTGATACTTTGTCCATCTACAGGAAGTG
The DNA here is from genome assembly GCA_016746295.1 of Potamilus streckersoni. Lineage (NCBI taxonomy): Eukaryota > Metazoa > Mollusca > Bivalvia > Unionida > Unionidae > Potamilus > Potamilus streckersoni. The sequence continues at coordinate 1,270,089 of JAEAOA010001024.1, forward strand.
ATTCGCCTGATTTTGGTTTTATCTCTTTGAGTTACGGTCCGTATAGTTCCGTTTGGTTGGGACGTGAAACTCGTTCCTCAAACACCCTTCAGATTACCTGTTCGCAACCAATCGTGCGTTCGCTCTATATCAAATCTGATCGGTCCAAATCCAAATTTTGATACATGTATTCTCTAATTGCAGTTTCCATATTGCTCCATTGTTCTCTATCTATCCCATGGCAAACTAAACAAGACCAGATTTTGATGTCTGAATCGGGCTTCATGAGTTTCAAAGTTTTCTCTAAACTTTTCAGCGTTTCAATTACTAACTTTGTCTTGCAAACATTCACTACGTTGTTATAGTTCTTCATTAGTTTTTTTCAGTTTATGGATATGACGTTACAAACAAGTAAAATCGAGCATTCAACCGTCACACGTCATCATGAATGTTAATTTAATGACTCACTGATAAACCTAAAACATTACCTAAATTGTACTTTACACTACAAATCACAAGACTAGTCAGACATCAGGGTATTAATTCACAAATTATAAAACTTATGCCAGTTATACCTGCGAAGCAAAACACAAAAACAGTGTAGTGAGTAGTTAAACCATCTGTAGTACACATGTAAACATAGGTCGAATAAGATACAGGTAAAACTATATATATATATGATGTTCGTTTTAAATATTATAAACCCCACATTGGTAGAGGTAGTCAAGATATCAGCTCTGAGAGTAGCTTATAGACATTTTGACACTGTCAAATATTTAAGTAATAACTTGAATGTTATCTTTAAGTTATTATTAATTTCTAGTCGCTTAAATTGATAATAATATTATCCATAATATCAGCGGAAGGATAAATATATATGGGAGATAATCGACGAGAGAGAGAGAGAGAGAGAGAGAGAGAGAGAGAGAGAGAGAGAGAGAGAGAGAGAGAGAGAGAGAGAGAGAGAGAGAGAGAGAGAGAGAGAGAGAGAGAGAGAGCATGTGTATTAATGTTACACATTCAGTACATTTGCTGTTGCCTTCTATATCGCTATGCAATGGAAATAATTATTCCATTATTTCTTATCAAGTACAATATTCCCTGGAAGATATAGCTGATAACTGAATACATTCCATCATTTACTTTATATAATAATACAAGTATTATGTTTTATATATTAAATCATACTGCAAATTATTCATAGCAAAATTGATATGTCAATTATACCTTGATAAATTTATCATTCATGATTGAAATTCTCCCTATAACAATGCATGTACCTAAATTGTATAATTCTCAGTTTGTGTACAGGAAGATGTGTAGCTATAATTATATGAGAAAATTATTTTCTATTGAAACAGCTTAAGTAATTTGTAGACTTATATGCAAAAAAAAAATTTTCAGGCGAAACGATAATTTAAGTTGATATCACGTCTCCATTTATCTTGTACTTTCGATATAAATTATCGGTCAATAAAAATCGTTTGGTACGTTTTTTCAAAGTTTTCTCTTTTGAGTGAGTAATTTAATCAAGTTAATAGTTGATTTCGTAAAATAATATATGGCGCTTTTATGTTTTTGTACAGCGAAATAATTTTTGATAATACATATTTTACCCTCATAACATAAAGTGTTTATCCCACATAAACAAAACTTGTTTTAAATAAAGAATGAACACTAATGAACTGACTTTTGCATGTGATATCCATTATTATCTTTACTGAGCAACACGTTAGTATTAGCATTGAACCACACTAGCTGAGCTAGAAATTAAATTGCCTTGGTTCAGACTTATTTATTTCTTGCAGTTTAATAGTATATAAACATTCTTCCAAAGTTGTTTTTTTTTACTTCTATAGATTCTTGTAACAAATTCCATGTAAAAAAATACAATCAAAATATTTTTGGACATGTTTGAAGTAAAATGTCCGCTTATCTGTATCCCTAATAAGTAACATGTTAAGGCTGCTTTTAATGCCATCATAGACATTATAATGCTAATTATTTTCATACCTCCCTTGGAATATTCTTGGGTAATGACTAATCATTTTTATCTTATTTGATTTATTCCTTAGCGATGTTATAAACAAGGTCTTGATTTAATTTATTCATAAAAGTTTCTGATGAATTAGGTAAACAAAGACTCAAGTGATATATCATGGCCACGGCAATATATTTTTCTAATGAGGCGTAAACAATACTCTTGGAACATCGCGAGAACATAAGACTTTATTGTTTTAAATTTGTATTCATGGTTTAATTATATAATTTCTCTTAAACGCATTGTGAGTTGAATGACAAGCAATATGAAACACGCATTTCGCGTGTTAATTAATTTTCTGTTTTTTTTCCTGTTATTTCTTGTCTTTCAATCCACAATGCTCAAGTATGTTTAGTGTTGATGCTAAAGTCTGAGATGTTTTTCATAAAACATCTGTGTATCAAGGCACCTTGCGATGACATTTCATTAACGTTCAAAATAATATAGCTATCATATTCATATTGGGATTAGACTACTTTAAATTATACATTATTATACATTTGAGCTTTGTATTTAGACTAATGATATGTCAATGAATCATATCATATAACATTAGAATATGTAGCAATAAGGGATCACCTTGCATGCAACCATGTTAAAATTGAAACGATTGTGAAACTTTACTTTTGACATTTATATCCTGTAAAATATTTAAATCCATTTTTTCTAAACAATTGCTAACACATGAAAGACGGTGTGTTTTCAAAGTAAACAAAGAGAAGAAAATTAGAGATATTTTTTTTGTGCATATTATTTGATGTCATAAATATTTCTTTTACCCCCCTAACTATCGACCAGAAATGAAACGTCCATGTGTGATAGTGTATATACATATTTCCGTATACAGTGTGTATACTTCTATCATTTTTTTTTCTCTCCTTGCAGTACCACGTGAAGACTACAAAGCCTTATACCAGTAATATTGGTGTTAGTTTTGTCTATAAAGGGATGATGGGGAAAACATAGGTGTATATGAGTTTTGTTTATGTTCAAGGGGATAATAGGGTATTTATAGGGGTGGGTAAATTAATTATCTTTATAAGGGGATTCAATTGTATTTTATACCCCTTCTTACATATGATATCCTGTGTGGGCAACAGTTATATGGATGTCGGTAGTTCCAAGTGGCATGTTGTATGGTAAATTGGGTGTGTTAGGGTAAATGATTATAATGTCTTGGCGTTCGTAACTCAAAACGGCGCGATTGATGGTGAATATGGGGTAATGGATAGTACATTACTGTGTTAATATTTTTCCAAAAATGATTTGGTGGATAGTATAGTACTAGATACTGGATAGTAGATATTAGGTATTGGATAATATAATATATACATTACATGACTGGTTGTTGGTCAGTCAAAGAGCATGTTAAGCATATGGACGTTCTGAGCTATTATATTAACCTTCGCCGCCATATGGATCCGCAATGTTAAATTTATAGACGTTTCTATCACGTTTCTCCTTGACGCTATATAGGCGCATCAGGCTAAACGTATGGTCGTTTCTAAAACATCGCAATTTTCCTCGTCCCCATACAGAACCATCCAAAACCCGTATTTTAGCAACAATAGAAAAGTTAACATTACAAACTAAATTAAGTGTTTTCCTTGTCGCCATACAGGACCACGATTTTAAACTTGTAGACTATCGACGAATTGTTAAATTTATCGTTGTTGTCATAGAGCCACGCCTGGCTAATATTAATTTCAGATCATCGTCATATAGCCACAATGCACTACTCATTTTATTCTCTAAACTAAATGCCTATTTTTGTTAAAAGCGCTCTGTTTCTCCCCCAATACAATTAAGTCCCTGCAACACTGGTAAGAAAAAAAATCTCATACAACTAAACTGATTTAATAAAAGGATATATTAACGACAAAAAACTTTGGAAGGGGTACACCAAAGTTTACTGCTTCCGTGAATATCTTGTATTGTTTGCGTTTGAAAGCAACTTGTCTTATCCTCATCAAAGGTCATTAATTAATATATACTATTTATTTCTCAACAACAATTCCAATTGGTGTACCAATGATAGTTGCAGTTTCAGCAACACCAATGCCAGATGTATTTGCCACAGATAGTACATAAATAACATTAACGACAACATACACGCGTTTGTATTTCGCCAGTTAAACGGTTTCTTGAAGATTTCATCTCGCAGCTGCTGCTCTGTTTCGAATACTTGTTCGTGTCGGTAGCTCAAGAGTCAACCACATGTCATCTATTAATGCTGTCACGTGAAGTGAAATCAGTCTACATAATGGCTTGTCTGCGTGAATGACACACACACGCGTTTCCAACAAATTATTTTTCATTACTGGTACAACCGCCATGCAAGAGTAGAAAATATCTTTCTGGTAAATAATTAAGTCTCCATTGGTTTTGCGTTGTGGGGAATTGGCACAATTTTGATCTTGAACTACACTGATTGCGTCTCTGCTTTGCACCTCTAACGATCGTTTACGTCCAAGAATTGTTAAGCGAACAAGTGCGTCTTTGGAAAATATCAGTCTACTACATTTTTCTTTTCCTGACCGCATCAAAATATTTTAGTATACTTTTAAAATGTAAGTGATGTGATTCTTTTGGTGAATTTCAAGTCATCTTTATATAAACAGTCTTTGGAAGATTTCACACTCGACGGAAACGAATCTTTCTGGCAAACGGTTTTCTCATGCTAATGCGATGATTCCAAGAAGGCTTAGAGCTGATAGTGGCACTATAGGATGGACCCAGCTGTCGAATTGTACCTGTCTCTCGCATAGATTACATTTGAGCTTGCATAAAGATTTCACCTCTGTGCAGCAGATATTCGTCGACAAGTCGAACAAAATCGCAATCAATGTTACCATCTTCTTCCAGCTGAGTTAATACCGTCGGTAAATTCATAAAATATCGTCACAACTCGGCAGTTCAACATCATCACGTATATGCAATAATAAATCTGAAACAAAAAGCCAATGATGATTAAATACCAGGCTGGAGTGTGTGTGTGTGTGTGTGTGTGTGTGTGTGTGTGTGTGTGTGTGTGTGTGTGTGTGTGTGTGTGATTTATATTTTTTAACGTGGCTTTAACATTTTTTCAGTCATATCGCTACACTGTCTGATGCCCCAGATATGTAGAATGATGTCCCAACCAGTCACATTTTCCTGATACCAGGCCAACCAGTCCTAATAGTAACCTCTTAATGCTGAGAGCCAAGCGAGGCAGCTTTTATTATCATTTGTTTTTTAAAAAAAGTCTTTGGTAAGAATCGAAACCCCCACCTGCTGCATCCTAGGCGGACGCTCAAAGCACTAGGCCACCGGAGATGTTACCAGGTTGGAAAGATGTTCAGTACTTCAATTTTATCTCCGGTACTGCATTGGAATTGTTGTCGAAGACATATCAATAGCAACTGGTGTAGTATTAAGCGTTGTAGCGGACACAAGCTGGTCCAATGAGAAAGTTTGCAGTTGAAATTTCGATGTTGCATGTCGAGAAATCCAATATCACGTGTTGGATCCAAACGCATGTCACTAATGTTCCATTTTCTAGTTCGGAAATTTAGATTTTATACGTTGAATTATACAGTAGTGGTTCAAAGGTTTATTTCCTATGTCGACGTTTTACAGAGTATATTTTGAATTACAAAACAGTGGTTGAAATTTCAATATCATATGTCGAGAATTCCTAATTCACCCTGAATGTAAATGTTTGTGATGAAAGTTCCATTTTATATGGCGAGTATTTAGATTTCATCTGTTGAATTTCGCAGCAACGAGAAGTAGTCTCCTTGTTTAAAAATAAGTTGTTCCGTTAACGATAGCGAAGATATTCATAGCAATTCTCCACTTGTGAAGGTTAACTTTCAAACTGTAAATGCATGAAATGTAATTTCTGCTCCATAATTGAATACAAGAATGATGTATCTTAACACTCGATATTATTTTGAATTGTTAAATTGGACATTGTGCAATGTTACTGTCAACACCAACACATCTTTTCACCATATAAAATAGCAATTCTTCCAAGCACAATAAAATGTCCAACAACCGCTGTATAATTCAACAGATACAATCTTAAAACTCAACATAAAAAATGGAACTTTCAGCACATTCAATGTGATTCAACATGTTAAATTGAAACTCGAGACATGTTAGATTAAAATTTCAACAACCACCGTGTAATTCAGAAGATACAATCTAAAAAAGTCGACATTGGACACCAAAGTTTCAACCAGCGCTTTGTAATTCAAAAAATGAAATCTAAATTCTTAACATATGAATTGGAACTTTCAACATAAACTCTTTGAACCAATACGTAGATTGGTCTCGTCGTATGACAGTGAAATTTCAACCACCGCCGTGTAATTTAAACAACACAATCTAAAACTTTGACAGAGAAAATAAAAATAAAACTTTCAGCTACTAATGTTTAATTCAACAGAGGAATTTAATAGATGATATAATATTAGAAATGATTGTGAAAAAAGATGTGTTTATGGAGCTGGTTGTGTGTTTGTGTTGTACGTATATATTATGTCGTATATATTGTTTCGTAAGAGTTTTTTTTTTTCGTTATGATCTCGAAGCTGGCCTCTCTTTTGGGAAGATCTGGTACGAGCCGCACTTAGTTTCCGTCATGTTTTACTAAAACATTGTCGCATTGATTCACTGCGCACTGACGATAGCGCACCTATATAGGGAATGTGACGTCACAAGTAGCTCTTCTCGGATTGGAAGACATACTCTGCGAAGTGACTGAATTTTGTAACGCGTGTTGGAATTGGTGAACAATCTAAATCGTTTCAATCCGCTCTTAGACTATAAATAAACGTCGTTCACTTCATTCCCTTCACCTCATCAAACTCCTATTCTTCAACAACAACCAAAAACAGACAATAAAGAAGAACAAATATTATATAAAACTGTAAACAACTGAGAAATATAAAGAAGAATACAACAAAAGTGGAAATATTGCAATAAAAAAACCCACCTCCTAACCAACATCTATTACAAATCAACAAGAAGAACATACTGACTATAAAGAAGAATCTATCAAGTGGAAAATTGCAATCAACTGAGAACTATAAAGAAGATTTCAACAGAAGCGGATCAATTGCAATTCACCCAACCCCTACACATCAACATATGATACCAACAGACTATAAAGAAGAAATAAACTATAACTAAAACAATTGCAATCAACTGAGAAATATAAAGAAGAATACAACAGAAGTGGAAACATTGCATAACAAACACCACTAACAACAAATACTAAGAACTTGCTGACTATAAAGAAGAAAAAACAAGCGAAATATTGCAATCAACCGAGAATTATAAAGAAAATTCCAACAGAAGTGGAAAAATTGCAATCCACCATACTACTACATAACAACATATGAAATTAACAGACTATAAAGAAGAAATAAACCATAACTCAAAACAATAGCAATCAACTGAGATAAATAACGAAGAGTTCAATAGAAGTGGACAAATCGCAATTGACCTACATCCTCCATCCCACGGTGTGGGTGGGCGTGGATTTGTTGGCGGCCCTCTTGGGGCTTTTGGCCTGCTGCTAGGTTGGGTGGCTTTCTGCCGTATGCGGGTGTTGGAAGTCAAGGTCTTAAGGTCAGGTACGAAGCGATAAGATCCAGCCCGGGATCAAGTCCCTCCACACGGATCCGGGCCGATGGCCAACCGTGGAGGAGGGCATTGGAGGCCCACCCTTCGGGTGGGTTCTCTGGTCTTTTACGAAAGTGAGAGACTCCAAAAGTCGTCAAGCAAACGTACATGCATATACGACTATAATTGCTATCATCATCATCATCATCATCATCATCATCATCATCATCATCATCATCATTATCATCATCATCATCATCATTCCCTTCACCTGTACTTGTAACAATGATGTTGACAGCCGTTGAATCCTCTACTTTCGTATCGTCGATGTTTTTCCGTAGTGACTTACCCATGTACGTGAAAACAAAATGGACCATAATCCGGACCACCGGTGAAACCGTTTGGAAAAGAAGATACTATGTAGAAAGACAAGGCTGTCTGAAGCAAACTCTCATCTTCGGACTACAAGTTAGAGACAGTTTGAGACAAGGTTTGAGGAGTTTAAGGAATAGAAAAAGACCTATGTTAACAGAATGGTGTGAGCATATAAACAAAACAACGGTCCTTTTTAGGGTCACTCAATTACCTGGAAAAGATATTTATTCTCACTTGCCGAAAATTTTTTTAGTGGGTTATATAGTTTATGTAAGTCATAAAAATTACTTTACTATCCACTAACACGAACGCGAATGCAAAAAAAAAAAAAAATTGTATAGAAAATGAAACAGGTAGCATGATGTCACGGTACTTTCTACATTGTTGCCAGTGTCCAGAACCATGACGTTACCCTACCTGCTCCCTTTCCTTTTGTCTCTATACAAAATTCCCATTGTTTCTATATTGTCTCAGGGTCTAACATTTATCCCTATATTGTCGATGTGTGTGTGTGTGTGTGTGTGCGTGCAAATGTATTTTTCCATCAGTCCCACTATACTACTTAGATTGTTAAGATCCATGATTTTTAATTAATCAACAATCTATGAAACTGACTCATAAAACAATAATATATAGAATGAGAAAAAAAAATCGATCGCTTGAATCGTACATATGCATGTTGTGTTGTTATTGAATATGGCATATATTTTCTTGTCGACGAGGCAAATGGTTTGTAAATAATTTAACCTCTGTAAAAAAACTAAAGGATTTGGCGCTGACAGATAGTTATCTTCTAGGAACGCCACATTATCTTTTTTACACAAATGAAGCAGTAACATCATTATATCAATCTCCTAAGAAGTCTATGAATAGAACATCTTAATCTAAAAATAGCATTACGCCCACAAATAAGAAATCCTATTGAAAAAAAAACAACAAACCTCTCAATATTTAAAAACGTTTTATAAATTTGATAATACCTACATTTTCACGACTGTGTGATATTATCATTCCAGTTTTGACTACTACCATGTTTGAGAAAATGCTGTTATAAAAACTAATATTTCCATCATTTTTAGAAATCCATACAAAGCAAAAGCCAAAAACCAAAGCTAAATAATAAATATCTCACACGTGATGCCCTTGTAACATGTCCGTTATCATCTAATAATTTAAGAATTTTGTAGTATTCTGCTTGGTATCTGCTCCTAACCGGATCAGTATTTAAGACACATAGAGAAATATGTAAGAAACAATGGTAGTCCAGCATGTTCTCCAACAAAATCATTATCTTGCATATTACGCCCTGATTGTCCCTGGTGTAAAATGCCACAAACATGTGACTCTACGTTGTTAGATACTTATTTGCCTCTCTTTCCTCCAACACTTTGCACGAATCAGTACCCATCTCGAGAACGAACAATTGTTTCCTCTCATTCTATTTTTATGTATATTTAATTTAATTGTTATTTATTTTTTATTTTTATTTTTTATTTCATTACATGCTATAATAATGAACATTGTATATTGGACTTACCTTGTCCAAAATTGAGTTCATTTCTGCTTGACTTAAATCGACCTTTTAACACAATTTTATTCATTGTAAACAACTAATACATAGCTAAATTATTCTCTATATTCTTTAAAACCAGCATTATTATTTATAGAAGTAAATATGTTTATTTGGGTCTAGGTTATGGAATTTCACAAGTGAATTATATATAATTCAGGTTATTGTCTTAGCATTAGGATCGACCTAGAAGGTATTAGGTATTGTTTGTTTTTTTAGAAAATGCTAAATGTGATCTGAGGTCAAGTAGAAATATATATATATATATATATATATATATATATATATATATATATATATATATATATATATATATATATATATATATATATATATATATATATATATATATATATATATATATAGTGTAACTGAGAGGATAATATCAGTTTTAATTTTAGTAACTTTTTATTATGATATATGTTGTGTCCAGTATTTTAATTAGCAGAGTGCTGAGATCATTTACAATTTCCAAAAATACAATATCGAAAGAAATGTCAGCCACGTTACATCAAAAGTGCAAAGAAGTATGCCGACATTCTCTCCACTGTGCATGTTTTAAATGCAAACAACTTCGCCTTATATGCATCACTCTCTCAAAAGTACATAAAAACTGGTGAACACCACCTAAAGTACACTATCCTTCGCAGCTATTGAAATAAGGAAAATGAATTTTTCCAATCTAGACAATGCCAGTTTCTGAAACAGCAATGAATGAATTACCAAATACATAAAATGTAAAAAAGTTAACGGCTCTTTGGTTTTACAGTTTACCTCTAAAGTTCAGGGAAGTGAAAATGACCAAGTAGAGCTAGCACTTTTTTGAAAGGTGCACATCAGGAGTAGGCTACTTCCTACAACGGATTCTCCTAGAAAGCGTTTGTGATCGTAATGGTGAAAATAAAGGTTAATTCGCTTGATTGGATTTATGCGATGGTCGTCCGAGAGTTTTGCGTTGGTACGTTACTGTCTTTTGAATTGATGTGTGCAGTTTTTCAGTCTTCTTGCGATTCTGAAGAGCTAAAAGACTCGTGAGAAAAGTCGATTGTAGCGGAGGGTTGTGGTCACGCTTGCTCTCCGTGTGTTAGCTGATAATTTCACTTAGGTGATTTTTTGTTGTCAGAGAATTCGCCGTACTTTATTATAAAACGTCAGACTCCTATGCTGCATGTTAGCGATATGATCTCTAGCATAAAACATCAAATGATATATGTGCGTCAAAAAGCGGACATGGAACTTATCGATGACTTAAATAAGATCAGTCATACATTTGGAGAAAGAATTTGGCTTGTGAAAGGACGTATGAAGCCTAGGATTGCACTTGGTGGTTGCTAGCAAAACACATTGATATAACATACTGGGACTAGGAAATGACAATCATGCACTACAGTCTCCGCGGTTAGTGATAGGGCGAGGCAGGTGTTGAAAGTTGGCGAGTTCAGAAAACGTTACTCCATTGCTTCGCCTGAACGTAGCAAGCCTTACAAGTGTTGTGGAAGATTTATGTTTCCGCGAACTGAAAATTTCCGTAGATGGTTTGATTTTTCGATACCAAGGTAAGCAAGTTGAAAGCTTGTTTTTTTCCGAAGGTTCAAGTACTTGGTCCTGGATGATAAAGTCATTTACACAGATGCAGATATGTGCTAACCGTTAAATGTGTTGATAAAAGATACAAGGTGCCGTCGACTTCCAAAGATTCAACAAGTATCGAATTTTCATTCAGACGTGGACTGTTAATAGGGCCGTTCTTTCTGCAGGTGGATTGCTGGAAAGATTTTTCCGAGCCATTGCTGAGTTTAAAGCATAGCACCAGGTGTGGGTTCTTCGTGGACATGCCAGCATTCATTACTACCAAACACTTTCGGAACCATTATTCGGGCATCTGTATGAAGATGAATTATTGATTCATTATCGGTCTAGAGAGTGGGTGACACCATTTTACCTTTTTTCGTTCATAGCAACGTTGAATAATGAAAGTTCATCTCGATCGAGTTGAAACTGGCGGACGCAATTTGCCCGAAAAAATGTCACTGCCAACAAAGCAGCCATGACTCCACAGCCATTAGCTTTCGTCTAAGTCAATAACATCTTGTTTTGGTATTTGTATGCAATTAAGGAGTTAGAAGGCGCACAACGTTGTGGTACTGACCCGGTAGGGTTCGTCGATATCTTTACAATCTCGAACCGATTTGATATTCCAGGGCAACCAGCACGCTACCATTCAAATATGTCGCTCAGTATTATCATGAGGAAAAATACCGACGATATTATCACGGAAAGTTTGTTTAACTAGTATCAAACCAATAAGAGAATGCTTTATTTTATATACAGACGTGTTAACTGTGAATCAACTCAAGAAATCGCGCGATACAGTGGAACAATGATACAGAGAAGTAAAGCCAATGCAAGTATACTTACTCTGTTAGGACATCCTCCAGATGAGCAACGGTTGACCGTGAGACAGCTTCATGCGACAGCAACGAAGTTTCGTATCAAGATTCCCTCACGGAGAAGGCGGTTAAAATTCATGATCTGAGATCACATTTAAGGCATGGTCAAGCATCCTGGTCAACAAGTAACGCGAGGTAATGAGAGTTATAATATTTATAAACACATGTTCTGTTATAAAGTTCACGCATGCGCCCTTGCTACCATTGAGTTGAAATTCTTACATTATGTGGATAGTTTGGTCGAATTTTAACTAACATTATAATCCAGCGGATAGTATATGATTTGTACGGATGGCAACGTACAGTGTTACTCCAGACTCTACTAAATACTAAACTCCCAACCGAATATGTGAGGTCTCGGGAAGGATAACATTTTCTCAAAGTTACGCGAGCGAGTGAAATACTCTTTATCTTTCATTATATAATTTTACAGCAAGTACATTCACCATTCTTATTACCTTTGTATCCAATAATGTAAAACGCATTGTACTGCATATATGCATACTCTGTTTCTTCTCTTGCATGTTTGAATATATTTTTGGTAAACTTATCACATAAGGCCTGCTGTGTTTTTTTTTTCTGCATCATTGCACACTTTTCGTATTCTTAACATGTTAGTGTGGAAGTCATCTGTGTCTATATCCTGAATGCATTTTGGTCATAACGTTGATCTTAGCTGCCAACACTGATCTTTTCAATGAATTATACATCTTCGCATGATTTTCACTCTCTATTCTCGACGTTTCTGTTTTCGACTTGTGAAACAGTTGATGTCAGTGATTTAGTGTTTTCTTGTTCAATATCAATATGTATGTATGTATGTATGTATGTATGTATGTATGTATGTATGTATGTATGTATGTATGTATGTATGTATGTATGTGCATAAAAGCTGTCCGCTGCATCCTTACCTACCATGGTTTCCCAACCCGTGAACCTCTGGCACGTTCATTGACACCGACTCAACGTGGACTATAGTCGCCATGTTCTCTTGTGTAGAAACTCACCAGTTGTGAAAGGACACGAGGAATCTCAAAGGAGCAATGGGTTTTAAATTGTAGTAGATTAAAAATATTAAGCAAGAAAATGTTGACTTTTAGCTAAAATTTATTAAACAGATTGTGTGTATTTTAAATGTACTAATTGTCACAAATGTCCCAACATTTTCGTTGAATTTAAAACTCGATGCCCTTGAAACTATCACGAACTGGAAAAAATCTGAATCATGCGTTCCTATCTTTATTTAGTCTTTCCTTCTTCGATTCAATTTATTTGATCTTATTATGTTCAATAGGACCTAGCTGATAAATACGCCCCACACCTATAATAATAACTGGTGATTTAGGGGCTGATATCGCTCATTCATCAAAACCTGAAACAATACTCCAGCAATTTTGTCTGCATACATCGGTGTACATTTTATACACTTTGCGGTATTTCTTCGCCTGTCAAGCTCTCATCGGCTGAAGTGTTATTTTGCCATTACGTACATAGTGTGTACGGATCATATCTTATGCTTAAAGACTTGTATATCCGCGTGGAACAGCACAACTCTCTGTCCTGTGGCCATTTTGAATTTCGCGACAGATATGGCTATTGCCAAATATCGATAAGTGTCTAAATCGTACGCAGCTGTGTTCCGGAATGATCTGCAAGCAGAAAAATTACTAAGTTTAATAAACAATTGATATCAGACCCACATATCGTCTATCAGTATAAAACAGATTGGTGGGTGGGCAGATTTAAATGTCTACAATAGAATTAGCTTTATTTCTATTCTTCGCTTCATACGAGGTTCCTTTAAGTAGAAGCACTTCGTCAATTAGGAAGATACTAGAATTAATCTAGTGAATTTTATCAAAACAGATTTTAGAAATTTCAATTATATATTGTTAAACAGTAAAGCTGAGTTTTTGCAATCAAATATTGCATTTGCTATAGTTTTGTCAAAATGCTCCTTTGCGTAGTTTAAAATTAACAACTTGGCTGTTTAGGACGTATAATTCCTTTCTAATTTTGTGATTAGAACGGAAAAGCGTGCGGCAGTTGCAGAAAACAGTGAATTCAGATGTAAAATCAACCGTTTAATCCCTATATTATTCGATTTCTATTAAAGCCGAACAAAGGCACTCGCAGAGTTGTTTGTGGGGGTGGGTGAGTGGGTGAGTTATTAGTTAATAATTTGATTAGTTGTTAAATTTTATGGATGTGGGCCAAATATTTTTTAAAGGTTAAATGGGTGGGGGCTTTGTGTAGGCGCCCATGAGAGAAGATACATGTTCACAATCGGAATGTTGGATATGTACAATCGTAATGTTGGATATGTACAATCGTAATGTTGGATATGTACCTACTTGGCACTCAGATTAATAAATGCAAATATCAAAATGAAATTCATAACACTGAAATATCAGATTTGATAATAGCTTGCATGAAATGCAAATAAGAAAAAGAAGAGGAAGAAAAAGAATATTTTATAAACAGAAGGTACATATCATTGAGCTATCTAAAACCAGTTAATATCTTACGAGGACCTGAAAATGTTGCTTTCTTTCGAACTTTACGCTTCCAACCTTTCAAATGGAAGTTTATTCCACTATATCATAATATATGGATATCAATCTTTAATCCAAATTTAATTTCCTACCCAATTTTTTATATTTGGTCCTCTGACCGTTCCGACCCCATTTTTTATATCTGGACATGGTTACGAGTCAAAACGAACCGGTACCAAAACGGCCCTCGACCAAAACGTACCAGTGCTTGAAAGGCCCGATCAAAAACGGCCCAAACCAAAAAGGCCCACTTACGTATCAAATATTAATTACTAGTAGCGTGTCTAATAAAATTAACTATTACGTAAATAATAAATCCTTGTTTTACTGTGAAATGTTTATAAATATTGTGTAGCATTAAATCCTTGTGCAGCATTTCACAGTCGTACCTCAGTGATCAAGAAAATAATTGCTACACGCTACTACATGTTTTACGTAAAATGAACAAAGAATGCAAATAATAGAAAAAAAAGTAATTGGAATTAAAGTGTATCAATAATATCTTTGTTATAACATCAAGACTGAATACGAGTTATCGTCCCACACATTTAGTTTGTGCACGCCAACTTTGTAAAAATATTACCTTAATTATGTAATGACGATTTCATTAATGATGAATAATTTTCTTAGCGAAGACTATTGACTCTCCTTGTTTGACATACATTCAATATTGTTAATACATGTGTAGGCGTTGTTCATTTGTATTGATTTTATAATTTATTTAAATAGACATTTGCTAAATTGTGCCAGCGTGGTGGCTGCAATGAAAGTCAAGACAAAATTGAAAAAGGATTAAGAGGTTATTTATATTTTAAAAAATTAACAACAAATCATTTTTAAGGATGGATAGAAAGGCATAACGAAAAGATATCAAGTATAAACAGCAAATAAAAACAAACGCTAATGCCATTTCAGTATTGTGATTGTAGAGATTTGTATTTGCGTCTTAATTGTGGTTATCAGAATTTCCTAACATATTAAATAAATCTAAGACGGAAAACAGGTAAAGGAAGTGTGAAAAGTACAATGTGATCGCTGAAATTTTCCGGACATTGGCACACAATCTGCGTAATCGGAATGGGTCTGCTGATTGCTCTCAGTACTTTTATTTTGTCTTGGTGTTAATCCTCACTGGCCAGTACTTTCGCAGCTTAGGGTTTTAGCAATATAGATAAAAATGTCATCGACTTAGAAGTTAATCGATATGGGTACTGTAGAAAAGTTTTCTTCTTATTATTATTATTCAATCTATTTTTTAAACAGTCCTTTTTAAACCGGGCCTTTTACGTCCAGGTCCTTTCTGACCCGTTACTGGCCTTTCTGGACCGGGCCTTTTTGGTACCGGTCCGTTTTGACACGTTACCTCTGGACATTTATGTAGGAGTGTATGGCCACCCCAACATAAATGTCCAAATATCAAAACACAGGTTGGTAGGTTCAGAGGAAACTCGCATTAATAATACTTGTGTTAGGACTTAACTTCCCAAGTTCCGGTGTTTTGTGGCGATTGTGCGGCGGATTGGTCTATTCTGCAGGTAAACAGCCAATCAAAGGTACAGTAGCTTATTCGGATCATTTCTTATTTTATGCTTGCCTCTAAATCTCTCAAAACGAAAGCGAGTGATAGAAAAAAATTCTGAACGATGCAAGCTCCTGTCGTCTGTTAATATTTTTCAGCGAACAAGGTACAATTACAGTATATACAGTGTCACCGGAATTGCTTTTGCTTTATTAACATTCGTCAAAATTCATGTTTTTTTAATGCTTGTTTGATATAGACATTAGTATGTGCACGTGCTATTGAAACAAAAATTCAAGATGGCGGGAAAAATGGTCACCGCTTTGTTTTCTTGAAGGAAGGAATTTGGTTTCCTTTTAAGTGTGAAGCCAGGTTTGTGCGAGGCTTGACATAGTATTCACTTTTGGCGTCGGTGTATGTGTGTGCCTAAACCCCTCCTTTCTCGGTAACGGTTCGTTTCGTCCCATATGCATTTCATCAAACTAGCAACCCCAGTTAAAATTACAAAGTCAACATATTTACATTTTAATGGTTGATTCCTATAGAGCTCATTCAGACCTTTTCAAAACAGTTTTAAGTTTTTAAATATGATGATTAGTTAAAAAGTTATTGCTATTTGAATACTGGCAAAAACTGGCTTTTCGTTGAAATTTTGCCTAATATAAATGTATATTTAATTCTTCCGAGTCATGGACCTGACACATTTAATAAAATAAGTATTTCAATCATAACTTTTGATCTAAGCAAGATATCTCCATTAAACTTGGCAGTCTTATAGAATTTTGCCTGTAGAATTCAAATATCTGCAGTAAATTAAACAATGTCCACATGATTTCAGTATAGCAAAGAATAAAAGGTGTTAAAAATCTTCTACCAGACAATTGTGATACTGGACAAGATATTTGTTAACACATCATTTAATTCAGAAGAAACCATAGGCATACATTGTAAACAGTTCATCAAATTTTCTATGCTTTGAGAATGTCCACTGACATCCAAAATCAGCAACATTCAGCAAATGTATGATTATTTTTCTTATACAAATTGAAAATTTCTATCACAATTCCATTTGACTGTCTGTGAATAATTATACAAGATTTTGATGATATTGTATCAACACTGATGCCTGCATTTTGGCAGTAAGGTAAAGGATAATCTCCTATTTCTGCACTGAAAATGAACAAAAAAAAATGTTTTAGGAACAGTTAAAAAAACTATATATTTAAAAAGATATAGCTTATCCACAGGAGCCTGCAGTTTTATCAATATAGCACGACAAAATTTCTGACAACATGAAATTACCTTTACAGTATTATTAAATATTTATTAAATAATGTAAAGGTGATTTCATGTTTTAGAAATTTTGTCGTGCTTTATTGATAAAAATGCAGACTCTTGTGGTTCATCATATAAAATTGCTGAGCAGTACTTTATCATGGTACGAAATGTACATCTGTAAAACACGTTTTTATTCTCTATTTGTTCTACCTATATTTGCAAGTAATTTGTTTAAATTTCATTTACAGATATGCAATTTTGTTTTTAAATGTTAAAACATCATTTGCATACAATTTGACATTAATTTGTATTTAGATAAAAGTTTTGAAGAAGAAAAAAAAAACGTAAAATAATTCAAGAGTAAACCTGTTAAATCTACATATACGTCAACATCAGGACAATCATTTAAATGGTACAATTTACGCTATATTTCACAAAAATATTTAATAAATACAAAAATAATTACTTACCGATACAGAACACTCGAACAGTGTATATATATATATATATATATCACAGCATTTGTCTTGTGATCGCTGATTATTCACATTGAAGTTATGTTTATCCTCGTGGATCCAATATGGCAACCTAGCACATGTGTCTTATAGAGGTCAACTTGTAAATTGCATACTTTCAAAATGAAATGCGGGTACTTAAATATACGTTCGGAAAAACAAATTTAGTATCAAAAGAAAGCTTAGAATGTGTACTTTCTAATGGTATATTGAAAATGTAAATATATTGTTCGTGAGTTGAAAAAAATTAGCGAGACTTTAGGGACTTTTCTCAGCACAGGGTCATCATCAATGTTCCCTCTAAACTGAGCGAATGAGCGATCGCTCACTAATTTTCGAGACGTCGCTCACATTTTTCGGACCGTCGCTCACAAAAATTCCCGACCAGAAAAAATAATGGCTCTATATAAATTACTCTCACACCTGTCAATTTTAAGTTAAGCCACATCCGGCGACTTCCGCCACGTCTATATCGCTCTTGGTTCGGCAAATTCTTTTGAGTTCTATATTTCAAACTCAAAGTAGTGTAGTTCAGCGCTAAAATTAATTATTTTCTAACCATGTTTAAACGAGAAGCGGAAGAAAGTTCATGTAAGTCAGCGAAAAAACGTTGCATGAAATTTAAAACGGAGTGGTTAACCGAATGTTCTGTGGTAACGGACTTACCACATGGGACCGGACAACACGTGCTCCTTGGTGAAGTTTTTGAATACTCAGAGACAGATGACATGGTATTCTGCAAATTTTGCGTTAAAGCGCGATGTACTAATGAATGGACAACAGGAAAATCATGGAGCGACTGGAAAGTGGATCATTTTAAAAGACATTTGACGCAGAAATATCATACCGAAGCGATCACAAAGCTTAGAAACCAAAGTAGAGGACTGCTGAAAACCATACTAACGGAATCTGTACAAGAACGCGAAATTAGAAAAGAATTCGCTCAAAGAAAGCAGGCAACTCCTGATGAGGTAAAGGTTTTAATAGACAATGTTCTGCTGGCTGTTAAAATTAATTCCTCAATGCTATCAGTCCAGGATATTCATGATCACGTGGCTAAGTATGTTAAAATACCAGAAAGTTGGCGAAGTAAAAACTATGCCTTTGAGTTCATCAATTGTATAAATTCAACCATCAAGACTGGTATACTGAAGGAAATTAAGCAATCAGCTTATCACACTCTGATAGTTGATGAATCCACTGACATTTCGGTGTCAAAAATGTTAATTTTATATATGAAATTTCGGAATGAAAGTGAATCAAATCACAAAACTGTGTTCGCAGGCATTATTAAAATAACATCATGCGACAGTGTGTCGATCTTAGGGGCCATTCGAAAGTTCTATTTGGAAAATGAACTGAATTTGAATCAGATGGTAATGTTTACATCGGATGGCGCATCGGTCATGCTGGGCAAACGAAATGGTGTGGCTGCTCTTTTGCGCCAGTCCATTCCACACTTATCTGAACAACATTGTGTGGCACATCGTGAGGATCTCGGCATAGATGATGCATGGAGATGCATACCCTTGATGAAGGAACTAGAAACTCTATTTCGAACCGTTTATACTATTTTTTCCCGATCGTCTGTTAAGAAGGCAAAATTTGAGGAATTTGCTAATACTGCAGAGGCTGATGCAATTTCTTTTAGACCACTTAACGAGGTCAGATGGCTCTCCAGACATTTTGCAGTGAATGCCTTGGTCAAAAACTATGATATTTTAGTGGAATACTTGCGACAAGTTGTTGAGGAAGACAACGATCCTGTTCACAAATACTGCCTGCAGAAATTAGAAAATCCAGAATATCATGTCGCAATCGTAATATTAAATGAAATTCTAGCTGAGCTAGCAGATCTGTGTAAAATTCTGCAAAGAAGTGTTCTATCAACTGTAGAGGCTTTTCAGTTTGCAAAAGCAAAAGTCATGAAACTCAGGTCACAGTATCTCGGAGATAAGCCACATTTTCATAAAAGTACACTTGATTTGCTTTCCTCATATCATTCTCCAGTGAAAACAGATTCAATTATTATGTTCATTCAGCAGACATGTGACCACATGGACCATCGATTTCCAGATGATGAATTGAAAGATTGGCTAGTGTTCGATAAAGACTGTTTCACTGCATCTGCCAATCTAGACAATTATTCGTTTGGATTTGAGCAAATCAAGAGACTCGCAGAGAAATATTGCGGTCTGCTGAGAAAAGATGGCAAATCCCTACAAGCGGATCTTTGCAACCAATATCCGGAGTTCAAAATACTGATCAAGGAAAAATTACAAATGGGAGCAGTGACAACATTTTCAGATATAGTTTCATTTACTGCCCAACAGGATCAATTCAAGGAACTATTTTCACTTTTGGACATCTGTGGCACATTCCAGGCCTCAAGTGCTGACTGCGAAAGAGGATTCAGTCTGATGAACAACATAAAGACAAAATCTAGAAATCGTCTCGAAGTTGAACATTTGGACAATTTGATGCGAATTAAATTCTTTTTAAATTCTGGACAGATGGTGGATATTGATGCGGTCTATGACTTATGGAAAACAGAAAAGAACAGAAGAGAAACTGTTTTCAAAGCCGACTAAACAGGCTTCAAGTTGAAAACTTATAATAAATTGTTTGGTATCACTTACGTCTATTTTTCAATACTTAAATTTAAGTTCTTTAAATATACATTGCTGTAATATACAAAATTGTCTAATATGCATTTAATATATACAAAATTGTCTAGTATGCATTTAGTATTTAATATTTTAAATATTTAATATTTATTTTTATTTAATACCAAAATGCACCGCTAAAACTGGTGCTCAGAAATTGCGGGTTTAAAAAATTTGTCGCTCATACGAAAAAAAAATTGCTCACTCTTGGTCACTCCTTAGAGGGAACATTGGTCATCATATGCAAATTTTCCAAACACCATTGTAAACGTTACTCATTCCATTAATAGTTCAAATTCTCATTAATATTCATGAGGGTCTAATGACCCACATTTGCAAAACAAACACTGGTATCAACTCGAGCACACATGAAATGGCACTTAACTGAAAGCCAACATTTTTGTTAACTGATGATTACATGGCCATATGGTTAAGTAACAACATGTATATATTAATGAATTTATATGCATTTGTAGATAATTCAAAGGCCTTTTGAACAAAGTTTATTTCATAAAAATGTTGTTATCAATATTGATTTTAATGCAAATTTAGTGCACACAGTATAAGATAAATCCGATTTTCGCCCAGTTTACCTGTACGGAATAGGCACTGACTGGGGTTGCTAATCAAACAGACTTTTTGTTGTTTTTTTTTTAACGTTCACATTTACTTGAATACCTATTTTCATTTAAGGGTTGTTGGTATTACCAGTTGGCGTAAAGGGTGGGTGGGTGTGGTATAATCAAATATGTACAATATTTTTACCGAAAATGGATTTGAACTTACATAGACATTATGTACAATTTACACACAGTAGATTACATTACAGGTGTCGGAGAAAGACTTTGTGACCGTAATAGTGAAAATGGAGGGCAATTTGCCTGATCAGATTAATGCGATGGCATAATATATTTTTATTTGTTTCATTAAAGAAAATATTACTTCAACTTAACCTGATTTTAGCATTCCGGCTTACATCGCTTTCCAGCCGACTCTGGGATGGAAATATAGTCCGAAAATACATCCCCGTTGGTTTGTACCCCGCCCTACCAATTTCAATACCGGAAACATTTAATTTGATAAAAAGTGCAAGGAACATGGTAAATTCATTCATTGATTTATATTTTCTAAACTGAGTGTGAGAAGAATTGCCATAAGACCATCATCGACTGCTTGTTTCATGCTTAATGGAAGTTTTCAATGTAATAGACTGACATGCTTGAAAACCATTTTCAGTTTCTGGATCAGTCCATTTTCAGCAAAGGGGCGCGTGTGCGACTAAATATGTACATGCCGTCTGCTTACGATATTTACAGTGTCTAATCAAGCAAAGGAAAATAATGACAAAAATTTGCCTTTCATATTGATTTAACAAGCAGTTTCATTAATATGTTCACGTGTGCAAAGGAATATCATTCCAAAGTCAATGGTATTGCAATTTATGGCATTGTCCAGCAGTTACTGAATAGGATCAATTATTTCATTATGTTGTCAGATAGAAATAAACTACCCCCCCCCGTGTACAGAATATGTCTACGTGTTAGTATGGAAAGTCTGTTAAGCATGAATGGTGCAAGCGGATGCAAGTACTAGTGCCATTCTGGTCACAGTCAGGTTAGAAATTATAAATCAATGATTCAATTGACTTAGTGCGCTTTTTATCACATTAAACTTTTTAGTTATTGAAATCGGTAGGGGGGGTTTATAAACCAATGGGGATGTATTTTTGGACTATAGCTACACTGTGGTAGCCTCACCTTATTTTGTTGTGGTTGAGGCTACGAACTGTTCCCATATCATGTAATGGAGCAAAAAAATCCTCACTTAAGTCAGAAATACAATTAGTTTAGAAATCTGCTAAATAAGTATAATCATTTTGTCAAAGAAGTTTGGCTTATTTTGAACTTATTAGACCATTACACTATAAAATAAATTGGCATAGTTATGCTAACCTCACTGTTTCCTCCATGACAGATAACACGAGATTCTCACCATGACCCTTTTTGTACATAAGGCTTGTCAGACTATATATGAATATTTTATGCTATGGTATTAGTTGTTGAATGACATAACGCGAGAAGATGGATACTTGCATAAATTACGGTATACAGTTTTGTTAAGAAAGTAATTGCTTCTTGGTGGGATTTCAGTCACCAGTAAACCGTATCTACCTTTAATGCGCAGAATTTCCGACCGACCGTGCCATATTTTTTGCTATGATCTGTTTATGTTTTCAAATAAGGAATTAACATCCTTATATGGCACATAAACAAACAAGGCTGAGAACTGAAGTAGGCATTATTTGAATTAATATGGCAGACGAACAAAAAGGAAATATCGGATAAGAAAGGTAAACAAGATTTTACCACTATTTCTGCAACTTATTTACAATTATTCCAGTATTAAATAAGAGGACTACTCAATTTATTTCAAAATATATATAAAAAAAAACATGTTCAAAATTTTTTAAAATTAGGCTTAAAAAGAGGTGGGGGTGAATCACACTGGATGCTCCAGTAACACACATAGACTCGTGTTAGTACCGTGTCCACAAAAGGACTCAGGTACTAATATTAGTATGGATGGTACTAGACCAACGCGTAGGTCTCTGCTTTTTTTTTTCTGACAGCAGCAGACTGACCGCTTTGGGCAATAGTCC
Organism: Potamilus streckersoni; assembly: GCA_016746295.1. Taxonomy (NCBI): domain Eukaryota; kingdom Metazoa; phylum Mollusca; class Bivalvia; order Unionida; family Unionidae; genus Potamilus; species Potamilus streckersoni. The sequence goes on from JAEAOA010001024.1 coordinate 1,293,309, forward strand.
ATAACAAAGTTTTAACAGTCTTTCAGTTCTAACGTATTGGATGCTGGGTAGTAATTAATAAATTTATTTCTACTGACCTTGATATGGGGATGGAAAATAAAATCCATTTTCTTTTGATCTATGGCATCAAATCCTTCAGAACACTTTTTAGTTAATAATGTCAGAACAGAACACCTTTTTATACATCTAAAATGACCTTATTTTTAAATTGCTGATGCATGCGTGGAAAGCAGCATCACCCCAAGACAAGAACAACTTCGGGAAACCTAGCATGGAGTATATCACATGGAACTGACTAAAGCATGGGTCAGAATTGAGGTCACAGCATAACTTTGAAGAGAGAAAGAGAAGTGGGAATATCGAGATTGAAAAAAATTATAAATATTTTTTTAATATAAAATCTTAATGAGTTGTAAAGATATGCTAAATATTAATAAACATACATACATACTATTTGTTATTATTATAGTCATTATTTGCAGTATTTTGAGCGTAGTTTTAGAATATTTACAGTGATATTGAATAAGAGTCATACATACATACATACATACATACATACATACATACATACATACATACATACATACATACATACATACATACATACATACATACAGTCATACATACATACATACATACATACATACATACATACATACATACATACATACATACATACATACATACATACATAAATACATACATACATATGTACATACATTCATGCATAAATATATACATACATGTTGATACCTAACACAAATTCTGATTCATAAATATACATATACATAATACATGCAGGCACATACATACATTTTGTCAATTTCTGGCTCAAAATTACTTGTGGTCATTTTCATCAACACATTTCCAGCTCCAATAATTTCGTTCTCATATCCTTCAAAATCATCCTTGTTATCAGAAGCCAGTATTTGTTGCAAGAAGTCACCTTCGAATTCAGCGTCAGCCATTTTATTTTTTCTAGGTACCACATTCTCAAAAGTGTGTATTTGTAAAGCTTCTGTGCTAACTACATAGTAATGATCAATGGAATGCTTGTTCCGGGCCTCAATAAACCAATCAAATGTAGTTTTACAAGCAATCATGGCAGAAGAAGTAATCGGATGTGTACATTGTTGCTAGCCTATTTAAGTTACAACAAGCGCTAGGAGACCTTAACTGACAGCACAACTAATGTCACTACTAGCACTTTAAGGGTTAAATAAATGTATTCAGTGACTATTTGAATTCTTTGGAAATCTTTCTGTACATTTGAAACTTAAACCTAAAAGGCGCATTTTTTTGCTGGAATGTATTTGGATTTCATGGAACTATTGCTATTGAAAAGACTTAGGAAATAGGAATTCATTAACCATGCTATAAGTGAATTTATTCCATTCACTCCAGTATTTTTAGAAATTATTTTCAATTATATAAAACTTTGTTTTTTATGCTATTGCTTAAAGTCCTATGAGTTGTAACACAGATCTTGATGGCAAAAGTAAACATTAGATGAACAAAATTAACTGAATCACAGCCAGAATAATCTTGTCAAAATAATATTAATGTTGGACAGGGGATATCTCCCATGTTTTCATGAAATGCAGTATGTTGGCTAGTTCAACATGAAGCTTTGAAAAGTTATATTGTTTATGTATCTTGCTATTGAAATGAAATACATTCTTCTGGACTCTCTCTGTCTATCCATCACAAACTTGTGGAATGAAGCAATCTTTTCTTCCAAATCCTTGGGTAAACGTCAGGCACAAACTCTTTTCATGAAACCTACTCCACAAGAACAAAAGACACCAAATTTGCTTTCCAGAAATTCTGTAGAGACATGTATATATACACTGACTGGAATTTGTAAGTCATTCTGAGTGAGCACCCATTGAGCTATCTTATCATCTAAAGCTTGTCCATTTGAAATGGGTCCTCGACACTTATGCAAATGTCTGTTCAATTTCAGATCTACAGAAATGTTCATTTCATCCAGATATTCACAATGGATTTCAGAATCTTTAATTTTCCACCTTGTTGTATAACGTATGATAAACTTGTCCTTCAAAATTATTACAGTACTAACAATATTATGTTTCACAATGACAGCTATCCAGTACTTAAATAACTTTTGATAGTTGTGGGTATCCTATTTATACTTTATATTTTACAGTTACTAGCTTGATTTGGCTAACAAAAATATGATGGGTTGTCAGTGTAAACATCATTATGCATAAAACCACTTCAAGCAGGTGTGACAGTTATGGCTTTGATTAGAAATCATGACTCCTAATTTAAATCACTAAACTATACATCAAAGAGTATATGGATTAATAAATTAATTGGTATCCTGCAACAAAACAAACTTCTCTCTGAGACATTATGTACCATGGTTTAAACATATTCTACAGGTAATAAACCTCTTTGTAGATGATAAATATTGATTGTGGGTAATACATGTTTGGTAAATCATGTGCTCTTTTAAAAAATCCAAATAGTTGTCTTTTATTTCTGAACCACACCTCTCAAAGAAATCCACAAGTTATATTAATAAGAATTATCACCTCAACATTTTCTACATCAATCAAAATAATCTTTGAGCAGTTGATTGTTTCAAGTCTGCAAGATCTGTTCATTTTGAAGCTAACCTCGGCTAGGTGGGTGTTACAAATCTCGGCTTGTTTAAAATAACGAGAGAGAAGTCAATAAATTTTAAATTGTAAATTTTAACAAAATAAATGTATTTCCCAAAAATAAAACACAGCAAAAATGTGAAAAAAGATCCAAAATATAAAATCCAAAATTTAATCCCAAAATTTAAATACACAAGTGCTATCACTAAAATGACCTAAATGAAACCAAGTTTGAATCCTGGCAAAGTTAAAATATGGTGGACAATGAGATCAGATGAATGAAGTATTGATGTCAAAAGTTTCACGTTGAATTTTATGAATCACAAAAGACTATTCTGGCATTAGCACTTTGAATAATTTCCACTGAATGTCTCTGTTCAAAGCTTTGATGACCAAACACTTATTATCCAGAGAATTATTCTTAAATAACAAAAAACTCCAAATTGGCACAACAGAAAATAATTTCTTGAAGGTACCTTTATTTCTCAACTTGACCAGGATAGTCTGATTTCAGATCCAATAATAAAAAGAAACTTATGACACAAGGTAATCACAAGAGTGGGGTATATATGACCTTGATACTGGCTAATCATTTAAACTTCTTGTACACAGGCCATTTAATTACCTATATTTAACAGTGGGAAGAAAGAGAACCACAACAAATAGGTCACTTTTTTTTACCCCCAAAATACCGACATATTAATAATGCAGGCTTGTATATTGCAATTTGCTATTTTTACCCTTCCTTGGCATGCATACAACACTCACCCCATATGGAGTCACCCTAAGTGCTCCATCATGCATGTACCCGTATTAGATACTAAGATGTTTCGGTCATAAATATCTTTAGAATTGTAAATCCAAAATCTTTTTATTTCATTTGTATTAATATGTTAATTACACAAAAATAAAGCTTGCATGCATTTGTAAGGTAATTTTAATAATGATTAGCAGAGGGTTGAATTGTGCAGTTCTTTTTGAAAATAGACAATTGTGGCTCTATAATGGGGGGCTACAAATTTATGTTCCATGTATTCAGACACCTAATTAAAGATTTTAATGTTGACAAAATGGTATTTTCTGTCCCTAAACATGCCCCAAATGTTATTACTTAATTGACTGACAGTAGTTATCAGTTGTGTTTGAAGGCTGCAGCCCATTGTTATAATTTGCATAGGCTAGGATTGGATGTGAAACAACCCATTATTGTTTCATCAAAGAGATGTTAATTTGTGTGCAAGAACAAAAGTTATTACATATTGTTGCCTTGAATTAGAATGTTGTAGCTTTGAAAACTTTGTTAACAATGGCAATGTTTCTTTGCAGTTGGAATTTGCTGCATATAACCCATTTTATCTGGAAGATGACTACAGGCATAATACCTCATTCTATCCTGAATATGCCTGTGATCCTAGGCTTCCATTGTATCCAGAATATGACTATAGTCATAGTTCACTATGTATGTAGCGTCTCTAGAAACGTGTTATACATCACAAATACTTGAGTACTCCACCAACAATAGGAAATGGTTAAAGCACACATGCACTATGAAATGTAGTGAAAAAATTGTTGGCTTGAAAATCAATCAATAATATGATGGACGACAACTGGGATGTAAAACATGAATGTTGATAGCGAGGGTAGCGTCATTGAAGTTGCCGATTTGGATGAATCTGATGATAATGTTGAATTAAATGATGAGTTTGAATTGAATAAAGTTGATAAAAGAGGTCCTGCATGGCTTGATGCACTTTTTGACAGTGATTCAGAGAATGAAATGGACTTAAACACTTTCATCACGGCAGACCGCATATGCGGTCCAGGGGAAGCAAATCCGTCAACACTATGGACCGAGTTTTCGGTCTTAGGCAGTGTTCTTTTTTAACGTTATAGTACCCGACTAAATATCTTTCGGGGTACCTCTAATAACTTCCATCAGGTAATGTAGATGTTATATTTGGATTATCTTGTGAGTTTAGCTTGTATACAACTAGAAATATTGAACAAAGTAGGAACTTTTAACATGTTTTTCGAATGCTAAAATTTGTATCCAAAATGGCGGCATTTGAAGGATTTTTAGAGGAGAGTTTTCAGAGGATTTAAATAATTTTGACCTGATAAATTTGTTTGACAATGAGGGAAGACGTATGGAGAGACAATGGAATGCACTTGTGGGTGACAGTGATGACGATGAAGATGACTTTGAAGGTTTTGAACCAGAGGAATTCTATGCTCCATGTTTTTTTTTGGACGAAGCCAGAAAACTAAATAGATTTGTTTCAGTTTTCTGACAGAGTTGGGCACACCGAGAGTTATATGGCTCCAGGAAAGCTTCGGATTATTTTAAAATATTCTATTCAGATAAAGTTTTTGGAAAAATTGTCCGTTTATCGAACTTCAATGCGACGATCAAACGTGGCAGAGGCGATATAGGTCTCTTAGGTGTGTGGACAGATCTCACCTTGGAGATCATTTTGGTTCATTTTATAGAATTTTATATATTATGGACACCATGAAAGAAAGACTTGTGTTGCTACTGTGATTATTCACTAGTACATCTAGGGTCAATTGAACAAGTTTTGAGAACTTTCTAAGTTTTCTAAGAGGTAATAAAATAATTACTTGTATTTTACCTGTTGTATTACCTGTTTGTACCTGCATTTTAACAGTTATAATAGATATGCACATTTTATTGAATTAGTCATAAAATTTGATTTTTAACCTTGATTTTGACACCTAATCCAGCCAGATATCTTTAACATTGGCAGTTATGTTGTTTCAAAGTCCACAAGTCATTTTGCTTTACAACTCCAAAGTTACTTAGTGTTGAGGACTCTATGCCTACAAAGTTACTTATTGATGAAAGGGTTAAAGGCTATCAAGAGGAATGGGTATGGAATGATTTTTTTTCAGCTTTGTTGCAGCCACAATTTAAATGTTTTTACTGACATAGTAATGATGTAAACTTCAAAATTTGGACAAAAATTGTGCTGATTAATTACCTTTATCTTACTGAAAGATTTCTAGAAATAATTTGTGATAAGTTTTCATGAGGAAATATGCTAAAATATATAAAATATATACAATGGCTTCAGAGATGCAGCAAAAATAATTAAATTCCTCTGAATGAGGGCCTCAAGGTAGATTAGTTCTTAACTAATTGAGTTACCCTCTTTAAATAAAGTCATGATAATAATAATAATAATAATAATAATAATAATAATAATAATAATAATAATAATAATAATAATGTACTAGAATGTGAAGTAAACAAATTGTTCCCAATGTTGTGTTATCCAAATTTAGTAAAATTGTTATAACTTTTGAACTAACAGTGCTACAAACTTCAAATACTTGAAATAGAATTATCTTCATTTTATTTTCATACTGTTTGGAGCATTTCATTTGTCTTCATGGACAAAAGTTTAATTGAACATGATGGTAAGTTTTTAATTTTTTTTCTTTTCAAGTCATATTTCAAACATGTATTTCGGTAATTGATAACAAAACATATCACTGTTGCAAATTTTATTACCTTTTCAGAGATAGGTAGTTTTGTATACTTTAAAAAAAAGAAATAATGTTTAAACATTTTTAATGAACATGGTGAAGGTCATCACAATTTCTACTGCTGCTGCTGTATGCTGTTCCTTTTTACAACAATGTATTTAGAATTACTTCTTAGGAACCAGGCACTATTTTTAGAAATGATAAACAGGATAAAATGGGTTAAAGAGTGCAAAGCATGATCATTTCAGTTGTTGAAGAGTATTCAAGTATAATTCATGTTTTTAGTTGATTTACTGATGTAGATTAGCTGTCAGCATAGCCCAACAAAAATTTCAGAGGGACCTCCAAAAATCAGACTAGATATCCAGTAAACCTCGGGTTGGGGATTTGAATATGGTGGACTGGGCTGTTTAACTCATTAACCCATGGCGCCCTGATAACTCGTTGCACATTTCCTCCCTCATCTCCCAAGCACCTTGTTAGAGAGGCAGAGTTTACCTAGCTTGTATACCGGTGTCGCGTTTGAGAGGCAGTATTTGGCATGGCTTATTTCCCGCACGAGTTAAGTCGTTGCAAACCATTGGCTAATTTCAAGCCATTTCCTAATTATGCAGGCTTTTGAACCAATAAAATTTTAGCTTACGTAGACAAAGTGAACATGGCTGAACACATGAAAAAAATTTGATTTTGATAGTGGTAGAAATAGTAAAGATATTTAGATCCAAAAATGATACAAATTGACAGGAATCAGCCAGTTGGAGCTTACTTTTACTTGACAAACTCTGTAGAATTTTCAGTATTTTTATTGTTTGAGATTGATAGTGACATCAGAATAGCCATTGATGATAACAGCGAATGTGAGGAGTTCAAATTGTATTTTTTTTTTATTAGTTTTAAATTTTCAGTGAGAATTCTAAGGAAGAAAGGTAATTCAAGAGCAAGGAAAATATTTGCATCTTTGAATGGTATTCACAGGAGGTTACGTTTACAAAAGAGATGACAAGTGAAATTTCTGTATACAAAAAATATAATTATTTTATGTGTTAATCATTGTGTGTGTATTCCTAATGGATTTTATGGATAATTTTAGCAAGAGAAATAAATTGATAAGTACATTATTTATTTTCATCTTTTTTATTTCTGCATGTAGCATGAAATTTATACCATTATGTACATAATTTGATTGAGAAATGTTGTCAAATTTCAGCCTAATTAAACAAATATAAATAAAAAAAAATTTACTGAAAGTAAATCCTCTGCAAAAATATGCAAGCCAAGTGCTGAGTACCTTTCAGGGATACAGGCAATGGTAAGACTAACACTGGTCTAGGTGATCTCTGCAAATATGCTGTAGGGGACTGCCTAGCTATTTGGCTCAGGGGTTAATGAGTTAATAGCTGAATCCTTGTTTTATAATAAGAGTCCAGAAGAAAAAAAACTGCCAATAAAGCACTTTTTCTGATGAAGTTTGTTATTATCAGTATATGACATTTATTTTCAAACATGTACAGGAAAACATTAGTGTATTATGTCTCAGATTTTTGTTGATTAACCATGTTACTGGATTGATTATGTAGTATTTCATGTAACTAGGAGTCAATGAAGCAGGGAAACACACTACCTGTTGATATACTACCAAAGAAGATTCCTATTTTTCCAAAATATGTGACATTTATTTCACGAGACAAATATGGTTATGTCACCGGCCTAGGGGTTTGCCAAAAAGCATAGAGATAACCGAAACTTTAAACTCCAAACTTGTTTTAAAATGCAATTTGTTTTGTGGTGATGGACTTATTAAAGAGAACTAATTAACAATAATATCTAAAGATATGTTCTATGAAGACCTTTGTCCAGTTAGTAAAAACGCCAATAGATGTTGTAATGAAGCTTATGCATCAGTCACCAGCAATCATTCATTTTTGTAAAAACATGGCAATACAGTATTTTCAATCTTTTGTGCAAACATAAATCTTATTTCAAATTTTATGTCTGATTCTTTAATGAATTTTTCAAAAAACACAAAGTTCTCTTATGTTCTTAGTTTTTCCTGATTGTGGTAGCTCTAACAGTTGAGCAAAAACCGTGACGAATTAACACTTTCATGCTCTGCCATTTTTATTCAAGATTTTCAAGTAAGGTTATTGGCTTTATGACCACAAGAAGACTTCATCTCAAGAACCTTGTTTTCATTCTTATATTTCTATTGTGTGTTTACTTTTGGCTGATGCTGGTATATGAGAAAGCTTGCTATTAGCTTATCATGGGTCAGTGGTTCTGTAGGGGGTTTTCCTTTTGTACTTCCCCCATTTATACTGGCTGCCATGTACAGCCTATGAAGTGCTGAAAAAATGACATTAAATCCTAAAACAACAGCAACATTAACTTTTGATCTCATCTCTGCCATTGGAGACCCCTGTTTAAAGTTAAGGAAGATAATGACTGAACAAATATTGAGGCATTCCCTCTAGTCAAACCTAGTCTCTGACAGGCTTCCATACTATTGTAACTCATCAGAGGGAATTCTTATTGTTGATTCATTTGTTCAACTTTGTCTTGTCAGTGAGAGGTTGATTTGCTTCCCTTTGTCTTGTCAGTGAGAGGTTGATTTGCTTCCCTTTGTCTTGTCAGTGAGAGGTTGATATGCTTCCCTTTGTCTTGTCAGTGAGAGGTTGATATGCTTCCCTTTGTCTTGTCAGTGAGAGGTTGATATGCTTCCCTTTGTCTTGTCAGTGAGAGGTTGATATGCTTCCCTTTGTCTTGTCAGTGAGAGGTTGATATGCTTCCCTTTGTCTTGTATTGCTACAAGTTAGTTCATGTGTGATCATATTGTCCCTGTGTTTTTGCAACACATCCAGGCTTTGGATTAAATTGTTGCCTTTTAGCCAGAATTCAGCTGATTGGCAGGTAAAGCATAATTACTGAAATATATGATTTCAGTGAGGGGTATAATCAAGCTTTGTTTTCTGTATTGTAGATAAAGGAAGTTAGTTTCTGTGATGCTATACATAGTATTCAAGTCTGCCATGCTATTTACAATAAGTTGAATTAGGGTCAATGGATGTATCAGATTGATAATTGATATTTAGTCCCTGCAGAAATACAAGTGTTTTTAGGGATAAGGTTGGTGTTCAATTCCATCAGACTGTCTCTGTTTCACAAGAGTCGTGTTCTGTTATACACAGAGTTGACTATTTGCATGGTATGCTTAGAATACATCATTTTTGTTTTTCTCATGATTTAACAAATTTCATTTTTGAAGATTCTACAGCATATTTGGCATGGCACTCTGTTACCAGTTGATATGTCACATTTTTTTTTTCCTAATCTAATCTTAGACTGATTTGGAATGTAAGCTTGTATCATGTACATTGGATTATGAGCAACATTGATGTATATTAAATGAGATTTTACATCAGATTGCAGTGCTTGTAGACTGACAATTTTTTGGATCTGATCACATTTGGTATGTAAGTTGATATCATCATCTTGGGTTGATATCGATCATGAGTGACACAATCAGGTAATGCTGTGTCTAATTGGCTGAGATTGTGAATACTTTAGGCCAAATTTCCTGCTACACTTGGTATGTAACATTTATGATTTGACAGTTCAGTTCATCAAGGCATAGTAATGAAGGGATTTTCCCAATCCAAATGTTTGCATTCTAAGAGATTTGAAGGACAATGTTGTCAGACCCTATGATTTTAAATAACGCATAAACTAATATTAGTAAAACGATAAACAGTATATAGTCTTGTTATCATGGGAAACAATTCTCACTAAAATGGTGAAGTGGTCTTTAAGAAAACTGATTTAGACCTTCAGCCTAGATAGTGCTAAAGAAATTTCCAAGATATAGTAAAGTATTTTGAGTTATTGAGTAACCAAGCTGAGTCTAAAAAGATCTTTTCATTTTTCAGATATTTGAAGATTGATTGCAGATTGCCTCTTCCAAGATGAGCTTGTCAAATTTCCAACAGTTGAGGTAAAGAAAGAGTGGAATATTATGATAAAAATAGATACTTAACTTTGTGAATCTATTGATATAGAGTCCCTATTTTCGTTATAACACACATACACATGAACACACACACAGGGTCTGTAATAATCTGTAATAATGTCATTTAATTGAACTAGAGCCAGAAATTTAAGCTCGGTCCTAGTACATTAGATAAACTACTTCTCTTCATGCTAAAGTTGGTTTAGGTCAGTCTGTCCTGTTTTGAGGACAGTGTTTAAAAGTATTTGATACAAGTTTTATTGATATTTCATCATTAATATTTTCAAGTTAAACACAATTGTTGTCTCAGGCAGTATAATGCTAACGTCTAAAACCCAGCTTATAATTTAAATGATTTCGAGCATTTTATTGTGTTTCGTTTAATTTAATTCTTGTATTTTAGAATTCCTTCAAATCTGGAAGACTGGAATCCGCAAAGTGATGACTTTAATTCCTCACTGTTTAACTGCTATGACCGCGGGCCTGGAAAATATCTGCCTAAAAGGCAACCCAGCAGGTGTGTTGTATGTGCTTGACCTAGCAGATAGGGTTTTGTTTTTTCAAATTTTCTTTGCTAAAGTTTTCATTCATTGTTTAGGACCAAATTTATGGCATATATTGCAAATACAATCAAAATTTATAGTGACAGATCTTATCTATAATGTGCTTTTGTTTGTTTTACCTGTGACAGGATCAAATATTTAATGGGTAAAACAGTTTTTATTGTCAATGTCTTTTTTAGGCATGATCATTGATATTTGTTCAGCAGTGGGAGTTATATCTTGATATATTCTTGTCTATCTGTTGCTATTCATCTGGAGATGTTAGCAGACATGCCTGAAGCCAACCATTTTTATTTTGGTGTAATTGTTCCTATTGTTAACTTCAGATCACATAATTTATAAACATTCTCTCAAGTTTACAATTTTCTAGTCAGATTAAATTTGATATAAGCACATTGCAACTTGAACATTATTAATATATGTATGTAGATCACTGTAATGCTTTTTATATTGGATTATAGTGTAAACCCTTACATAAACACTTGCATCACAAAAGGAGTTGAATATTGATCAGTTAGATTGTGTCATGTTGGCACTTTCATCACCTAAAAATGTTAAGAAGCTCAGATGTGAGAACTTTGTGCTACCGAAAAAAAAAGAAGAAAAGGGAGTAACGTGACTTTCCACCAGCAAAGAAAAGAAAATGGGAAATGGGATCCAAAATATAGGAGTGATTGGGAGAAACAGTTTGCTTTTATTTGTTCATTGACTCTCGGGGTCACAGCATCTCTCAATCAACGTGGTGATATTAATAAACATCCAAGCACAAATGGTGTGAAAAAGATATTGGGATCTTGAGGCCACTAGAATTTTCCATGGTAAAAGAGAAGTGTGATCAATGGATTATGTATAGCATTGTTTAAACCTGGTCTTTTTTTTTTCATATGAATGGAAGGAGTGAAAGCTAAAGACATGGGATTGAATGAACAGATTATGATTGGATTGCTCCCAGAAAAAAGGATGCATCTGGCCAGCTGTTATATTTCAACCCTTGGGAGTGATGAGATTATTATTTTTAACATTGCTTTAAAACAAATTCAGTCATATTGCTATGATGTCTGCAGTGTGGCAGTTTATAGTGATGTCTAGCGCTGGGGCATCATGCTGTAGACATAGCTTGATTTCCCACCTAGTCACATTATCCTGACATCAGGCCAACCATTCCTACCAGTAACCTCTTAATGATTAACATCAAGCGAGGCAGCTGTTAGTACCATTTTTGTAAGTCCTTGGTATGACTTGACCGAGGAACAAACCCACGACCTCTCACATCCGAGGCGGACCTGGCCACCTGAGCGGTTTCAACCCATGGGAGAGTAATGCTATCAATACTTTCAATACCTCACAGCAAAAGGGGCCCTAAGTAGCCTAGTGATTTAAAGCACTTGCTAATCCGGATCACTGACATCTTACCTTTGTCTGCTTTTCCATTGGTCAAGTCTTAGGCTTGGCTAACATGGGTATGTGAGAAGTCCTGCCAGCTTTTTTGTGGGTTGGTGGTTCTTGTGTTTTCAAAGGTTCTTCCTCCACCAGTTGTACTACAGGTCACCATGTATAGCCTATCTTGTGCTGAAAAATAATGCTAAACCATACAACAACTGCACAGCAACAGCAATGCTGAGAGCATTCTCAATGGTCAGAAGAAAAAAATAGCACTAGCCAAAGAGCTGGCCTGTCAGTATCAACCCTGAAAGCTATTTTTGTTAGCGAATTCAGCACCCAAGGACAAATAAATGATGAACTTTTGCATGCAAAACTGCAACATACAATGGACTGAAATAACAAAAGTAAACATCTTTATCTTGATATATAGACTTCACTCTTGCACCTCCTGATTTTTAATGGTGATTTGTGGGAAAATTCTTGATTCTGATTTTTTTCAATGTTGGATGGTCTGAATTTCTAATTCTGTCGCCACCAAGTGGTCCAAAGATTGTCGCTTACCTTGTGTTTCCAACCTTCAGCTGTAATACATATTTGTGTTAGTGGATTTGCAGGAGTGATGTAGGTAACGAAGGCTGCAGAAGATTTATACAGTTGTCAGAAACTGCTTATAATAATTAACCAAATTTGATAAAACATTGTTATGAAGAGCCCTTTGCAATAGCCTCCATTACCAGAAATAGAAAATCCTTTGAATGAATTCTCCAAAAGCAGTCAACAGAATGAAACCAAAATTGACAGAGAATATATTGGTGTGAAGGTCTGTTAACTTTGCATAAGTTATTTGAATCTGCCAACTTGCATTGTAAAATACTTTTAATAAAAAAAATTTTTTTAAAGCTATTGATCAGACATGCATTGATTAATGTTAATTAAGAAATGTGTTTCAAATGACATTTTTCTATTTCGTAATTATGAAAGTTGAAATTTGATCGGTATATCAATGGTTAACATGGCCTATAGTTTCCTCCCTGTTTGTACCCTCACCCCCATCAATTTCAGTAACATAAATCTCTAATGTGATTTAAAAAAATACGCAGAACTTGTTCCTGCATTCATTGATTTTTAATTTCTAACTCGGGCAGGATTGTGATGTTCATCATACTTGGTAACTACTAGATTATTCTAAAAATTACCATAATTTAGAGAGTTTAGAGTTGTGTCTCATTGCACATATGAACATAGGAATTGCGCTGCTTGTTAAATGCATGTGAAAGGCATATTTGTAGTTGTAATTCTTATTCTTTTCTTGATTTAACATTTTAAATATCAGAACCAGATGGCATTGTATTTTCTTTCTATGTACATACATGTGTAGTTGTACATACTGAAATTGGATTTGTAAATTATCTGGTACAGAGCAGCGAGCACTGAAAAGTTCATATGGAGTGAAACATGCAGGCAATAATGGTGCTAGGACCTTCTCTGGGCATAATTTGGTTAAATTAGTTGTTAAATTAACTGATTAAGTTGTGAGCATTTTTTTAATCTCATTTTTGAATTCTAAATCAATGACAGGGTGGGTATAAATGAACAGGGAGGTACATTCAGACAATAGTATCTGTGACCTTCAGATGCTCGTTGGTTTGAGGGTTTGCCTTGATAAACATTCTAGCATGAAGGCCTTTTCACATTTCTAGAATTAATTTTGATCCAACATCAAATATGTTGTCTTACATAATTGCACACACACACACACACACACACACACCGAATTTGACCAACTGTGAGAGAAAGAATCCTGGCATTGAGGACTTTCAATATCTGAATGGTAACATAATATGAATGAAAGCTGGAGAAAGCTTGAAACTCTTGTTTTCAAATATGTTGGAAGAAATTTCTTGAGAAAATGTCCAAATATTAAACATTGGGTTTCTTGGCTTCTGGTTTTATTTTTCTTTATATTCCAGTGTTATTAAAGTAATTTTATAGATAGAAATTCTGTTTTCACTTGAAAAAGATGGAATGTATGGATTCTTTTTTAGGTGTGATCTTAAGTCTGAATGATGGACAATTTCTGCATTAGGGCTTAGGAAAAACGCTCAACATTACATCCAGACTGAGTAACAAATGGCATGGCTGAATTATGAAATAAATTTTCCTATTTTACCTTATTGTCTAGACCATGACTTGAAGGAAGCTTTTTTTAAAATTTTAAAAACTGGATCCTAGTGCAAGCCTAATCCTAACACAAAATTGTAATTCTGTTAAAATCATGTAAATATAGATATGAATTTTGCGTAATAAATTAGTTTAACCTGCAAGAAGTTAAGGGAAAGTAAAACTTTGGTTTTTTGAGAGTTTCTTTGATTGCCACTTGTCAGTGTTGTTTTTGAGATTTTAGCGTTATTAGCTTTGATGATTGATGATGATTATAGACATTGTTTCCATGAAACATTACACATGTTCGTCTCAAGGTAGAATTGGTTCTAAATGACAAGTCATCTTATATGGCTGCTGAAGCAGGCATCTTGAAAATCTTGTTCTTGCTTATCCTATTGAAGAAGTCAAATTAGCTTTCCTAGTACTAATGAAAATGTCCATGGCATCTATCTTGAAGGAACTTTTGTTGCAACTACTAAATGGAAAGTCATATCATGTATTATTCACCAAGGACTTTTTATGATGTCTAGGTGGTCCTAAATGAAAATATTTCACTTAGATATCCAGTATGGTGGTTATCACAGTGGCCATCTTGAAAATCGTGTGGCAGCTACTTGTGATTGAATAGTCTTGTAAGCGTGGTGTTTTTACAAAATGGCTTTTATGATGTCGTTTTTGTCCCAGATGAAAAGGTTGATGATCTTCCTTACACAAGGCCACCGTGGCAGCCATCTTGAAAATGTTGTTACTCCTACTGATCTAGAATTGTCATTTTAACTTTAGGATTTCACCAGAAGGCATAATTAAGGTGTCTAGTTGGTCATCAACAAATACAATGCTGATCTGACTTATGATATTGCTGCCATGGCAGCCATTTTGAAAATCTTGTTTTTGCTATTTCTTCTGAATAGACTGTTATATCGCCATGGGATTTCACCAAACTTATGAGGTCTAATTGATTAAAACAAAAATTGTGTTAATATGATCTCGAGTTGCCTTTTTGGCAGCCATCTTGAAAATGTTATAAGTGCTATTCCTAGATGGAGGCTGTATCATCATCATTGCCAGAATTCTATTGTCATCTAGTTAGTACTTTATGAAAATTATGTCTTTCTGACATCCATTATAGCCATTATGACAGCTGTCTGGAAAAATCTTGTTATTGCTACATTAGGTTCTTTTAGCTACATTTTATTAATGGTTACCTGAAAATTTACCGAGTTCAATTGTGTGGAATGCATGGTAGTGTAATTTCATTCCAATGTTCTCACTGTCAGTCACCAAATTAATCCATGCACAATTACCATTAGTTCTGATAGTATACAAAATATAAACAACATGACAGCCAATACTTATAAAGGAAATGAGCTTGTCTATATCTGTGATTACAGATTCTTCAACACAAATTGAATGAAGCAGAAATAACTGCATAGATTAATGACTTTGAAACAGGAGTGCATGTTAATTTAAATATCAAACCCTTGCAATCTGCATACAATCTCTGATTGAAGTCAGCATGTAGAAATATAATAAATCAGCTTCTTACAGACTGATATTAAGACAATTAACTTTCAACACTTAAACATTTTTAACATTTTGTTGGTACATAAATACTAACAGCCTGATTTTTCTTTTTACTGGTATAGGCAAATTTTATTGGTAAAAAAGCTGTATACACTCTGTGTAATTACCTTCCACAAGAACTATATGGCTAACTTAAATTAACCCATTTATCATCGCGGACCGTGAAACCGGTCAGGGGAAAGTAAGTCCGTAACCGCTATGGACCGACTTTTCGGTCTTGGGCAGTGTTCTTCTTTAATGTTATAGTACCCGACTAAATAACTTTCGGGGTACCTCTAATAACTTCCATCTTGTAATGTAGATGTTATATTTGGATGATCTCATGAGTTTAGCTTGTATACAACTAGAAATATCGAACAAAGTAGGAACTTTTAATGTGTTTTCCGAATGTTGAAATTTGTATCCAAAATGGCATCGTTTAAAGAAACTTCAATGGAGAGTTATCAGAGAATTTTAATAAATTCAACCTGGTAAATTTGGATGAAAATGAGAGATGACGTAAGGAGAGACAATGAAGGCACTTGTGGGTGACAGTAATGAGGATGAAGAGGATTTTGAAGGTTTTGAACCAGAGGAATTGTACGCTCCACATTGTTTTGTCTGGACGAAGCTGGAAAACCAAATAGATTTGTTTCAGTTTTCTGACAGAGTTGGGCACACCCGAGTGTTATATGGCTCCAGGAAAGCTTTGGAATATTTTTAAATATTCTATTCAGATGAAGTTTTTGGAAAAATTGTCCATTTAACGAACTTCAAAGCGACGATCAAACGTGGCAGAGGCGATATAGCTGTGTGGACAGATCTCACCTTGGAGATCATTTTGGTTCATTTTATAGAATTTTATATATTATGGACACCATGAAAGAAAGACTTGTGTTGCTACTGTGATTATTCACTAGTACATCTAGGGTCAATTGAACAAGTTTTGAGAACTTTCTAAGTTTTCTAAGAGGTAATAAAATAATTACTTGTATTTTACCTGTTGTATTACCTGTTTGTACCTGCATTTTAACAGTTATAATAGATATGCACATTTTATTGAATTAGTCATAAAATTTGATTTTTAACCTTGATTTTGACACCTAATCCAGCCAGATATCTTTAACATTGGCAAAGTTATGTTGTTTCAAAGTCTACAAGTCATTTTGCTTTACAACTCCAAAGTTACTTAGTGTTGAGGACTCTATGCCTACAAAGTTACTTATTGATGAAAGGGTTAAGAAGAAATATTGTGAACACTGATCATAACTGCTTTTGTTCAGCCCATGCACTTTGTAATCTACTTATAATGCACACAATGTCAAGACAGAAGCTGATGGGTCAAAATTCATTTGTAAATATGTGTGAGAACTCATTGAAAAAGAAAATTTCTGCACCTTACATTGATATCTGGATTGCTAAATGGCATCACCCTACATGCAATACCATTAAGAAATTGAGGGCTAATTGTGCAACTGCAATTTCTCCAGTTGCAAACATAGCCTATATATTTATCTAACAGGTTTTCTATTAGTGACATTTTAAATCTATCATCATAATGGACATAAATTCCTGTCATATTTACCCATTTTATTATCAAGCTTGCATTGTGTACCTGTGCTTTTCTAATAAGAACTTGAATAGTGCAGGTGCTGTTGAATAACATGAGTATAGAACAATTAACTGCAGCATGTCCCATTCAAGGAATAACTGTTTGGGGAAAAAAATTCTGATCACTTTATATACATTTAACTTTGCAGTAGCCAGAAGCAAGTCCAGCTGTATGTCCAGGGTATTCCAAATGAAATGACTGAGGTAATACAAAGATTAAGTTTGTTCCCAATTTTTATTTTCTTGCTGACCATGTTTGGGGGTGATATAATTTATGATAATTTTTGGATTTGAGAAAGTATTTCAGATCATTAAGATTTTAACACCCTCCTTCCAAATTTGACATGATGATGGTCCATAAATCAATCTGGGTCACTAATGAGTTATAGAAAGTAAATGAATGAAAAATTACACTGGATAATAAAAATGTGCACATGTATACACACCTACTGTATGACTCTTAAGGCCTGGACCCCTCCAACAATTTCATTGTTCCTAGATCACTGAAATGACCTCCTATTCAAGTACCATGTCATAAAACTTAATTTACCAGGAGTTTTTAATTCTTTTTATTTTGCATGTGCACATTTTCTTACCTGTCAAACAAGAAATTAAGGTAAATCAGACTTGACATACTCTTAAAGCTTCCTGTATTATAGTGTGTAGTACCTGAACAGTCCATGTCATGTGTAAAGTCTCTTATATCCTTGTTTTGCTTTATTCACTAACTTTTATCAAAACTCGTTCTTTCTAATCACATTTTAGCTAGATGTCAATTCTCTTTATGTGCTCAAGATTGTCCGTTTTTCAACGATGCAATCGATCTTAGATAATGATATAAGTTGTGTGAAATAGATGTTTAATGAATAAATAGATTTGGCACATTAACCGCACATATTCAAATAATTCATTCATTAAGGAATCATTGTAATATATGTTTGAATGTAAATCAGCTAGAATATCATTGATCAATTTTACTTTTGTCAGTCAGGGTTCCCGCGGGTCATGGAATCCTGGAAAAGTTTTGGAATTTAGAAAATAAATTTCAAGGGCCTTGAAAAGTTATGGAATTTGTCAAAACCTTGCTAAGTTTTGGATAAGTCATGGAATTTCTGACAATGGAGTTAAAAAATTGATTACTCCAAATTTCAACGAGTACCGATTAAAAAAAAACACGATAAAATTACGATCGATAAATGGTTTCATTAAATATAACAACAGTAAGTTCCCCTAACAGTAGTATCACGTGATTTCCAGTGTAGTTCGATTGGAAAATTCAAATGAACAGCCGCGCCGCTTTGAGCAATAACCGCTTGAAGGTCTATCAAGAGGAAGCCAATTTCTTCCCAAAAAGTCTGTTATTTCTTCAATCTAAGGTACAAGGTAAGTACTAATTTGGTTTCATTTATATTTATCTCTTAATTTTGTATAACAAGAGTAAGTTCCCTAACAGTATATCTCACGTGATTTACTTTGTAGTTCCATAGGGAAATTAATGTTGTTTGCTGCACCATTTTGAGCAATTAGCACTTCACGATATATCAAAACGAAGTTAATTTCTTCCGAGAAAGTCACTTATTTTCTCGATCTAATGCACATGGTAAACACTAATTTTGGTTTCATTTATATTCCTTTTTTTTCGGGTCTGTCGTAACATCTCATACGGCATAGTCATTCTTTTATTATGGCAGATGGTACGGTACGACCTGATTATAATTGTTATTGTAAATTTCATATTCTTATTTTGGGCAGTTACTTTACATTCATTTCAGAATATTAAAAAACTATAGTTTTCATTCAGAAGCGGTTTTTAGATGACCAGCCAACTGTACTGAATAAAATTTAAGAGAACTGTTTTAATATTAGACCTGTCTTGGTCTCCCAATTAAATTCACCCGATTTTCCAAAACCCCAATAAAAATAAATATTTATAGTAAATAAATACTAGAATAGATCGTGTATTGAAGAAAGAAAAATATTTGAATTCAAAATTTATAAAAAAAAATTGCAAGAAGACTTCAGTCAAAATTCCAGTAATATTACAGTGTAGGAAATTTGACTTCCATTTTTCAAGAGGGTTGCCATGTTAGGATAAAACATATTTACTACCATTATAGTTTAACTTTAATCAAACATTTTTCTGTATCTGGTAAACTTGGATGGCATTTTTAGTGTTGCTGTTATTAGGATACTTAATGAATTTTTGTTAAAGTTAAAGAAAAGAATTGTCATTGTCTGAAAATTGTATTTTAATTTCAAATAACCAAGACTACATAATATTATATTAACTAAATCTTAGATTCTAACTGGCCAAAAGATTATAAAAATAATTACTTAATGAACATTGGACCGTTAGAAAACTCTGAATACATAATAAAATACACAATATCCCATAATGACAGCTAAATCTGAAAATCTTTCATTTTTTATTGTTTTAGGTTTAGTCCAACATGCCTGGTATGTGCACATTCAATAACAGATGGCTGACTAACCCAAGCTATGAAAAATGGGTGGAGAAGAATGCTTCAGACCCAAGGACTGCTAAATGCAGAGCTTGTAAATAAAAGAATTAGATTAATGGATGACATCCAGCAATTGCTCAAATTAGCAGATGAAAATGCTGAACAAGCCGAAAAGGACAATAACCTAAGCCTGTTAACTGCGTCCAATTCTCTCAGAAAGACTGCAAAAGTGAAACAAGAGTCTCTAAAGGACATTGAAAAGGAGATAGAGCAGAAAAAGTTGGCTTCTCTCTAAATACAAGAAAGCAACTGGAAAGTGACATGTTTTGTTAATATTGTAAATATGAACACATACAAAAACTACATAGAATTGTTTCTTTTTTACTTTTGAATACAAATTACATTGAAAATTGGATTATAACATGAATTACTGCATGAAGTCAGTGTGTGCAAACCCAGGTAAATTTAAAATGTACATATTAAAAATATTTATTGTTAACTTATTTGTTATTTTCTTTGAAAGATGTCATTCTTTATATTCATTTTACTTGACAATGCAAGAGAGCGCGGTCCTTGAGTTTTGTTGAATGGCCCTGGAAAAGTTTTGGAAAAGTCATGGAATTTGTTTTGGTTAAGTCTGCAGGAACCCTGGTCAGTTGACTGAACATAAAAAAGTTGATTTACCACACATTGTTCATTGCACTTTTGATTTGGCAAGCTCGTTTGAGTAGCTCCTTTTGATTGCACTTGGTTTAATTTTCTTATTTTCCAAATGAAATCCAAGCCAGTTGATTGTTTAAATCTGGATACTGGATTGGGTAATGGTATTTTGTCCAAAAGTAATGTTGGCACCCTTTGTTCCACAACATTGATCCTTTTTATTGCTTTTTACTACATATTAACACAATTACTGTAGCTGGGTAGACATTTGCTTAAGGTCACTTACATCAAAGCAAATTACCACTGTAGTATTATTGCAGTTACTTTTCCAAGTATTATTCCTGTGAATTTTATATCATCTTTTAGAGACACTAAGTTTAGTTCCTTGGTGCCTATGATTTAAAACCAGTGATTTCTTTCATTCGTCACAAATTAAGTCTGTTCACTGTTATATATTTTTTTATAAAACGTGTGCTTGAGCTTTGTCAATGGATGAGGATAGTATTTTGGGGCATACCTGTTTTTTGTTCTGTTTGTAAGTTATAAATAGGATGGTTGCTTGGGTTTGAGTTCAAAACACAGCCTTGATTATCACCTTGGAAGATTTTAGAAACAAACTTGTTTTAAGTTAAGGGTAATTTTGATGAATTGTTTGGGGTTTTTTTCTTCAGAAAATGTTATTGCAACATGGATCAAAAAGGGATGTTAGAAGTATGGGATGAACAGAATATTCATTCCTTTAATTTTGGAATTTTGTTCATGCATATAAATTTTTTGAACTTCTTTTCTTTTCATTTGATGTGAAGTTTTGTCAAGATCAAACCATTACACCCTAAAACAAGAATCTTATCACCCATTCCTGTAATTTCCAATAAAAATTTACAAACCACATAAAAATGGACCATTAAAAGTTAAAACAATTTAATTGCACAGATCATCTTGTACTCCACCTTTCATTCCATTTACCAATGAAGGCATATCTTAGGCTTTACAAGCCAATCTTCAGAAATTATTTGATTTCACCTTGACAACATGTTACAGCATTATTATTGAAGGTCAGAGTCATATCTCGGACAGGGGATCTCACTAAATGGACACTTGCTTTTGAATGTGTAGAAAGTAACAACATTGCAGTAACAACACAAGCATAATTTTTTGAGGGAAAAAGGAATATCCTGGATTAACCGCAAAACCATTTTCAATATATTAAAATAATGATTATAACAGTGTATAATTCGCAGCATGATCTGTATGACATTCTACCCCATATTGCTGTAATTACGAGGCTAATGAAAAATAACTTTGATCATTAAAGTGAATGTTTTATCAATTACGATATGATCTTGGGAAGTAAATTGGAATTATTAGGATTAAATGATCATGGCTGGGTATTTATCCTTTGGACTTTTATTTTTTTTGTAATTAGGTTAAATTTACACATTGATAAATACCCAACCATGATAGTATGAAGGACAAGAAAACTGGAAAATTCAAACAAATTAGTTAATAACATTTCCATCAAAAAATTCATACTTATAGTCCCTTAACAATCTTGACAATCATTTTAAAAAGAAACTAATGATATGACTAATAAAATACACCAAGCAGTTGATAGAAAACAAAATAAGGTATCCAGCAATTGTAGTACATGAAAAATTGCTATAAATTGAGCTAAATCCTTCCTACAGTATTATTTCTAATAATGGAGAAAGGTAACTCAAGAAGGAAGTATAGAAGTTTAATAAAATATAACAAATGCATTCAATAACTGCATTGACAAACTTCTTGACCACAATTTCTTTCAAACTGATACAATCAATGACCTATAAACAGTTACTCCTTATTTTATCACATTAACTTTAAGATCTTATGTGTTTCTTTTCACAGTTGTTTCTGTTGCTTGTCTGTCAATCGCTGTCTGCCTCTTGTTATCTTTGGTACTTCTAGAACCCTTGACAATATGTCACTTCCTGCTGATGTTACTATGAGTGCCTACGATGTGCTCTTACATCTTGTTTCCAATCCTTGGGTGTCAAAACTTTAACTCCAACCTAGACAGCTTCCTGTAGAATAAGAAGGATGTTTATTCCTTACTGTTATTAGGAAAATTCACCAAACAATCACAGACCTTTCCTCCATATAAGGCAAATAAATTAACAGATCAACTCACACACTTGTATCAAATTAATCTATACACACAGTTCTATAATAATAGTGCTATAATAATATTCTTGACAACCTCTAATCCTTTTGATACACCACTCTAATTGTTAACTTCTTGATACTGTATATTAAACTATCATCAATAGCAATCATGCATTTTCCACCATAAAATTAAAAAAGACAAATATATAAATTACTATAAATGTGTGCAATAAGTTCATGAATCCCATGTCAAAAAAAATTATGAAAATCCAATATAACTTTTTCTCACATGAATTTTACAGGATGGTCTGAGAAACCTGTTTATGAAAGCAGGCACTGTGACAAAAGTTTTGAAGATGACATCCAAGAAACCAGGGGCTTTAGATACATATGGGTAATTCAGTTTTTTTTGTCTTTGACTTCATTAATGTTTTGTTCCAATTGCATTAGGTCTTGTTTTGAATAAAGCAGGAATGATACATGTTTTACCATAGATGGAGTCGTGTTCTTTCCTAAATTGAGTATAATTGCTTCACCTGATCTTTTAGCATGAATGTGAATATGGTTGTGCACTCCTTGTAATAAAGATGGTGCACCCATTTCAGTTCTGATTGTTAGGCATTTTGCAGAGGCATCTGCAATACAATGTAAGGATTGTTTCCTGATTTTGTTCATTGCCTTTAGAAACAAATACAGAAATGATGAAAAAAAAAATTGTGCAGTTTTTTCATTTCTCCATTTCTCATGATTTTGGTGTGAATTTCACTACTTTCTATAATGATTCACAAATTTAAACTGCATGCCAAAAAATGAATAATTTCCCAGTTATCAATAATTTTCACATTATGTGCTAGTTGTGATATTGACCATTGCCAAAATGACCCAGTACTGCTAGTGCAATATTGGTAAAACTATAGCCAATTGGTACAGTTGGTCCAGTAGCAAACATTTTAGCGTATTTTAATCTATAAGTGTAGTTTTACAAATAATTTTGAAAGAGACTAGAACCTAACCTAAATTTTCTCCTTGCATGCACCGCCAACACCGATTTAAATTACCATTCAGTATCGCATTTTGAAACATCTTTATCACTAAGGAAAAAGAAATGTACAAATTGTTTAGTTTGGAATATACCAAAAATTGGCCATGCATTCAGCCATCAAATACTGATATACTTGATGCTTTTTGCAGTTTACCACATATTTTAGCATTGGGCATGGTGGCAGGGATGATGTGAGGAAGCACATTGCTAGCAAAAAGCACAGAGGTTGGAAAACTACATGAAGACACCTTTGTTGAGTGTTGGAAATTTTTTAGATTGAAAGATTAGCATCTATGCTTCAGTTTGCCATACCTGCGCCAACAACACAAATCATTCAGTTTGATATTTCATCTGGATTAAATACCATTTTGTAATTTAAAAAAAATTGGTCTAGTGTTCAAACATCAATTTACATTATGCTTTTCACAAATTGCGAGTCTGGAGGGTTGGCAGCAATTTTTCTCAACATGAATTAAAAGTAAAATTTAGGGTTCTTGTGAAATTTGTTTTGTTTTGTTTTGAAAGAATGCCCTGGACTTTGAATCAGACTTAATTGAAAACGAGCTACACTGCGAAATAGGACTCATATTGAAACAGAATTTGCTTGATTTAATTGTTTCCACCATTAAATGATGATGAGCCCAATGAAAATGGTGATGTTAATGATGATAAAGTTGCACAAGTAATTCTTGTCTTTGGAAAAAGATTACAACCAACCATATATGTTTGCAATCTGTATATTAAAAAAGCAAAGGAGAATGTCTTTTTTGTGGAAGGATAGGTATATAATGGTATGGATTAAATTCACTTGAGGTGAAATTGTGTAAACAGCACTTAGCATAATAATTGCATTATGTAGATCTATGTAACTGCAGTTTGGTTTGGAATTGGCTGCTGCTTTAATAGGTCTCTTTGGTTTCGTAAATATACTTGTTTATATTTTTAAGATTTATCACAATGTCTAATGTCCGAGAAGCAGATGAAGCCATCAGAAGATTCAACTACTTCAAAATCAACCAGTTTATGCTGAAAGTCCGTATAGCTGTATCACCAGAAGAAAGAGAGCAGCAGCAACTGAGGAAAAAGGTTCTTGTTTTGTTTGGATTCTTTTGTTGTACTGCAGATGTGCTTGTGAGTTTTGTAACTGCTGGAAGATACCAGTATTGTGTACTTAGGACTGAAGTTCCACTTATCCATCCTTTTGATTGAGTCACCCTGATAAACATCCTTTTGACATTTGCATATATGCTAACCATTATGCTTTTGGCGTAATCTTTACACATTTTTTCTCACAAAATTATGCCTTGCGCGTAAATGTACTTGGATTACACTTTTTTGCTATATCCCCCTCCCAAAAATAATTTTTCTCATTTTTATTAACATTCCACTAATCGAACAAAACATATTCTAGAAAAGAAAGTTTCTGAGTAACTATGACATAAAAGTACACATTAGTAGACGCTGTGAATTTCTTTAGGGTTATGTTCTATTTATAGTGACTGACCTATTTTCAAGAAGACCTGTTTTTATTTATAGCAGCCGTCTGGCTTAGGACATAATAGACTGGTTTTCTAATTTTTAATCTTTGTTCAAATATTCTTTATAATATGAAGTACGGAACCATTCTGTAGGATTTTGTCTGTAAATATCTTCCTATTCTAGTTGAAGCGTATGTTACAGCAAAAAATGTTATCGAATGATTTCACAGATGGATTAGAAAAAAGGAAAAACACGACTCAGATTAATATATTGTGTGGAAAGGATTTTCATATTAGTGTAAAAAAAGATGCCTTGAATTAGCTCATTTTTGGAAACAAATTTTATGAATGCAGGGGTATTATTTACCGAGCTTTTAATAGAATACTGACTACAACTAATGGTATAATACAGCTTTTGTCCATTGTTCAAACAGATTCTTCCTTATGCCAAAATTGCGGAAAATATGCATGTGTTTTGTACATATGCGCATTGAATTTTATTGTGTTATATGTGGATTACACTTTTTCTGCTCATATTACTCCTTTTGTCCACTTGGATTACCCTTTTTCCACGCCAGGGGTTGGCATGTATGCATTTGGTGAAGATATTTCTAGTGAAATAAAGTCTTGTCTGTTTTTACGAATTTTTTTTATTATATTTTATAATCATAATTCTAAGTGTTTGATCTATTGAAATGAGTTGATTTGACATACGACTCTATGTTCAACTTGGTAACAGAAAAGCAATGTTTATTAAAATCAACAAGTAGATTTATTTCTCTAGATTATAAAGTGAAAATTGAAGATGCATTAAATTCAGATAATCATATTAGTTCCTTTGCAAGTCCAAAAATTTAAAGGCATGCAAACCCTACCTGTCAACTCATTTCAGATGATAAAATCGAACACTGCTGTAATTATTAGTATGTAAGTAATATCAACAAATTACCTTCCATCATCCTGCTCATTCACAAATGTGATGAAAGATGGGAAGGCAATCAAGGAAATGAGTAATTCAAAAGATTTTATTCCTAGATATGGTTTCTTAAATGACGCTATTTCCAGATTTTAAAATTCCCGAATTGGCACACACAACTTTAATACTACTTGCACGAAAATCTTATAAATATTTTACCAATAAGACAAATATTTTTAAAAAATGAAGTTTGACAGTTGTTTCACAACATAAT
The DNA here is from genome assembly GCA_016746295.1 of Potamilus streckersoni. Lineage (NCBI taxonomy): Eukaryota > Metazoa > Mollusca > Bivalvia > Unionida > Unionidae > Potamilus > Potamilus streckersoni. The sequence goes on from JAEAOA010001024.1 coordinate 1,319,712, forward strand.
TTCCCTTTTTTGAAAACAAAGAACTTTTATTTGGTTGTGAAGCAACAAATTTTTAAAACACTTATGCATAAATGTACTTCAACCCCACAAAACTTTTTTTGGCATACATTTTTCATTACATGATTGAGATAGCACACAAGTTATGCAAGTTAAAGACATCTGGTACTTTTATTCTATCATTCATTTTATAGACACATAACAGTTTTAAACATTTTTAGAGGGGCAACAGTTGTAGTCTTTTTAAGATATTTTTGTAAATTTTAACTGATGTACTTTACCTGAAATCATGTTTTGAATTAAGTGAATTAGGCATGTATTTCAAATGGGAAGATGCATTGTCGGTATAGTTTGTGACCTCATTCTAAAGAGAAAAATATGTTACACTGCAACTTTGTAGCAAAAACATTGCTACTCAATTTTCAGGTGCAAGAACACTTGCAGTTGAAAAGTGAATTGTAAAATGCATTTCATATTTGCCTGAATTATAAATTTGATTAGGTGTCAATCAAAGCATGGTGAATTCAGATTTGCAGTCGGGGAAGATTTACCCCCAAATTACCATAGATACTAATTTAGGAATAGCATGGGGAAGACATTGTTGCTGTCTGTGTAATTGACTTGAAAAAATATGGAATATCAAAACATTGATTTGGTTTATAGTACTTTAAAAATATTTTATATTTTTGACATATTTGCAAATTCCCCATTGATGAAAAGCCTGCAATCTCCAAATATCACAGATTTGGACTAAATGCTATTTTTAGATGTCAGTTTTTTATTCATCAGCTCCTTGCGTAATATTTTAGGGTTTTTATGGGGAAAAGAAACATCAGTAATAATTAGATTCCAGTGAATCCAGAGAATGTAATATTACTTCTTAAAAATGCATAATTCAAAATACCATGAGTATATAGCTGGTGCCAATATTAAAACTTTGTTTCCAGCTAAATTGGCCTTTTAAACAGTCGAGTTAAATGGTTGGAAATTAACAGTGACATGTGCACTGCAAATAGAAAATGTGCAAGGGATAAAGTAGAGGTAATTGAGGCTATTAAAAAACTGCTTGATGAGAAGTTTCAAGAGCTTTAAAATGTATGAGATAGATCCTTGGATAAGATATTGTATAGGATGTACAGTGTGTTGTATATTAACTGTGTACTGTAGGCCTCAAGATGACATTGGCTAAATGTTTACATTTCTTTAATGGGTTATTTGCTGGGCAGTGTGCATGAAGACTTTTTAGTGGAAATATTTTAGCTTTTGCCAATATTTGTTTTTTGCTTTTCACTTTTTTCATTTTAGTCAAAAACAAACTTGAAAGCATACTTAACCAAATTTCTTATTTTATATTTGCCATGGAGATAATATTGTACCTGCTTTTGTGTCTAGAACCTCAAACTTTTTAAACCTTAAGAACTAAAAAACAGAAAATTTCAAAAATTTAATTTTAACTTCTAATCCTGTATTATACCTCACTATTTTTTCATTTGCATGAGCTCAGACAAATTTTACTACTCAAGTCAAATAAAATATATAAAAATAATAAATTTGAAATGGGAATATATGATGCAAATGTCCCCCACATAAACGTATAGAGAGTAAAAACATACTTTTGTTCCAATTTGTAAAGTTAACTTGAGTAAACGTTCTACAGTTGATGCTTGTTTTTTTTTTAAAGTAAGCTAAGTCTATTTTCCCCAATTTTATCTCTATTTTTATATAAAAGAAAATGGCCATGCTTTTCACTTTGGTTGCAGGAAAGATTGTTGCAAGTCATCTTTTGAATTATGGATCATCCTGTCTATTTGACATGTTAAGCCATATGAAAGACATGTTAACAATGTTAACCAAGGAAGCTTGGTATGATGCTAGCAGATTTTAAACTTTTTAATGTTAACTGATTAATCCATGTTGGTTTGAGGTATGTCTGAAAATTTTATTACCATGAGTAATGTAATTTAGCATTACAGAAAGTAATGTAGGTAATTACCATAAGTCATGTATGCATTATCATGAGTAATGTAGGAGATAATAAGTAATTTAGCATTACAATAAGTAATGTAGGTAATACCATAAATAATGCAGGTAATAAGTCATGTATGCATTGACATGAGTAATGTAGGGGATAGGTAGTAGTGTAGGCTTTACCATGAGAAATTATTGGCATTACCATGTAGGCATTACAGTGAGTAACATAGGGGATAAATGTAGGAATTTCAGTGAGTAATATAGGGGATAAATGTGGGAATATCGGAGTAATATAGGGGATAAATGTAGGAATTTTAGTGAGTAATATAGGGGATAAATGTAGGAATTTCAGGGAGTAATATAGGGGATAAATGTAGGAATTTCAGTGAGTAATATAGGGGATAAATGTAGGAATTTCAGGGAGTAATATAGGGGATAAATGTAGGAGTTTCAGGGAGTAATATAGAGGATAAATGTAGGAATTTCAGGGAGTAATATAGGGGATAAATGTAGGAATTTCAGTGAGTAATATAGGGGATAAATGTAGGAATTTCAGGGAGTAATATAGGGGATAAATGTAGGAATTTCAGTGAGTAATATAGGGGATAAATGTAGGAATTTCAGGGAGTAATATAGGGGATAAATGTAGGAGTTTCAGGGAGTAATATAGAGGATAAATGTAGGAATTTCAGGGAGTAATATAGGGGATAATGAACACAGAAATGTTGCTGGCAGAACCATGAGGAAAGGAGGTAATAAGTAGAAATATTACAAATTCACTTTTAGGTACCTACTTTGTGGATTTTGTTGTTAAAACAAGAAATTGAAAGGACTTAATGCACAACAATCAGGTAAACAGTAGGTGTACAAGCTTAATACCAATAAAAATTGCAATTTTTGCAAGATTTTACAATTTTAATACAGTTCAAAAAAATTCTAACTTTAAAATCTAATATTTTTAGTATCAGACTGAATTTTTAAGCCTATTTTTTTCATCAAGAACTTGTCATGATTTACCGTGTATTTCATTCCATAGGAGGATGAAGAATTCTTTGAGTCTCTAAGGACTCGTCAGGGAAAGGCCTGGTCATCTACCAATGGAACCAATTCAGAAGAGGATAGTAGGAAAGAAAACTGGGGGAGCCTCCAACAGTCAAATGGTTACGGGTATGCCTTGAATAATAATTGCTACAGTGAACTTATCATACAACCAAATTGGTCACAACAAAATGAAGAATATTTTGAAGTTCCCTTTCCAGTTATATTCTGATGAAGCAGTATGATGTTAGAACTTTGTATTCTGATGTATTAGACATTAGACAATCATTTGAAATGCAAATATAAAATGGGGATGAAGTTGAGGGGACCTCTATTAAAATGTTGTAAAATATCAAATACACCCGTCATAAGTATGTTTTGGGTCATGAAAATGCATCTCATTTTGATCAAAAACTGAAAGCATATCATTGGTAAGCATTTATGAATTTTGAATACTTAGTACCAGTTTACACTGCAATAAACCTTGGACAACAGAAACAACAATTTTCATTATCTTTTAAAGTAGTTGAACCAGAATTAACGGTCGATATCAATACATTAATTTTATGAATCTTAAGTATTGTTAAAAAGAATAGCTCCACAGGAATAGTTGATGATAATTTAGCTGGCAGCCAGTTGATAATTAGAAGGCTGAAAGCATATTACAAACATTGATCAAAAATAGTCCGATGTCATATCGAGTTCAATAACACAACACATGGAGTAGGATGGATAATGGCTAATAATGTCATTTGCATCGCTGAAGTGGGAGTATTGGATTGTTCATCCATTCATTAGCACAAGTTAATTATTGCTACTCCTACTAAGCTCCTTGGAGAATTTCCCTGAAACATGGCATACAGTCATCCCAAGGTCTGGTTGAACCCAAATAAAAAAAATTGCGCAACTCAGACATCCAGTATTGCTGCCCCAGTGGTCATCTTGAAAATCCTTTATCACCACTCTTTCTGCATGAAAAAGTAAAATTGCCATAGGTTTCACCAGAGAGCTACTCATGTCAAGTTGGTCCTAAATGAGAGTGGCCTAAAATGTGGATATTTACCTATTACTGCCTTCTCATCTTTGTCCTAATGGGTTCATGTCCAGTGCTGGTATGTGAGAACATATGCCTCTGGGTATCTTCCACTCCCCACCCACCCCAGTTGTACGGGCCACCATGAATTGCCTATCATACACTGAAAAATGGTGTTGAGCTCAAAACAACAGCAACAGGAACAATTTGATATCTAGTGTGGCTTCCACTTTTACCGTTACAGATCACTGCCATCTCGCCTCTGTCTGCGTGAGTTTGAGTCTAGGATTCGGCAAATGTGGATATATGAGAAAGCTTGCCAGTAGCTTCTCATGGGTTGGTGGTTCTTTCCGGTGATTTCTCGGTTTCTTCCTCCACCATTAATACTGGCCGCCATTAATAGCCTATTGTGTGCTGAAAAATGGCGTTAAGCACAACAACAACAACAACTTCTCATGACTGAAATATTCTTTATGTCTACTTGATTGCAAATGAAAATAGTACCGATCTGAACTCTGTCATGGCCATTTGTACAATTTTAATATCCCTACTCCTGGATGGTTGGTCATGACTTTGTGCCTATTCGGTTAGCTATGTAAATTATCTGATATCCAGTATGGTCAAAATGGAAGCCACTTTAAAAATCTTGTTATTCCTCCAAAATGGGAAATCGGCATGGAGCTTACACCAGAAGACTTTGTATAATGTCTTGTGTTAATGCTATGATCATGAGCTAAGTAAAAGTAAGAAACTAAACCAACATGTTTTGTAAAATTTGACACATTTGGTGATCACAAATGTGAATATGTGAGAGGAACTGAATCCAAAATGATCTTGAAAAAGTTCTGTTAAAAGTCCAAATAATGGAAGTTCCATATTCTTTCAAAACCAGAAATATACTGGTCTGCCAAGAATTGTGACATGATCAAAAGGGCTTGAATAATTCCAGAATAATAATATAGTCCAATCTGAACTTTTTTAAATTTTCAGTGAAGAGTCTAAACTAATGTTTATCCTAATATCAAAGCACAACATAAAACATGTCTGCAGACTTGATGTTACAACAGGAAGACAAAGAAATAAGAATGACCCCAAAATAGGAATAAATCTGATTGGTCAGTTCTCTCCTTGTATACACCCTCAAGATTCTATATGTCACAACAAAATCCATGTGACAGACTTTGCTACTCAATCTAATATTTCATGTTGTCAAACTCATCCAATAAGAATTAACTTGTATCTTCAGTGATATAACATTTATCACAATCTCTAACAACCACAGCTGGAGTTAAGAAACCAGGAAGGAAAAGGAATTTTACTGGGTACGCCGCCTTAGAACTTTGAAACCAAGCGGTCTGAAGCAAGAAAACTAGAAAAAGAAAACTATGCACAAGTAGAATTGGTCTTTGTAGTAACACAGTTTATTTTCAAACTTTTTCTAAATCTTCTTAGTATCCTTTAATTTTTACTATAAGAATCTCCGGTATAGCATCAGATATCAGGGATATAATCTGCGTTACATAAATGTGCAAAAAAGTTATAGATATCGCTTTGGCTTGTAGACTTTTCGGGAATTATAAGTTTTCAGTATTTGCAACAAGTCTATACAGGCTGGTTGAGACAATGTATTTATAGCTTTAATTCTTGTGGAGACAGCCATGTAGAGTTTTACAAACACGTTTTTGTGTTTGTTTTGTATATGTTTTGTATTTGCCTTTGAAAAAGACTATTAGGAGTCGAAAGCGTTCAGGCTAGTTATTTACTAGTTTAGTACTGTTGGTCATCAGTTTATTGCATATATATATATATATATATATATATATATATATATATATATATATATATATATATATATATATATATATATATGACTTAAATGTTAGAGCATGTATGATAGACCCTTGGAAAAGTTGTGGAGTCTTGTATGATATTTTTAGCTAAATAAATATCATTATTGAAGCTTGACATGTTACTCATGGTAAGTTTGTGTTGCATATTTCTAGTTGCTACAGATAACAAATGTAAGGGCCCAATTATCAGTGTTTTCCATTGGAAACAAAGGGACCCAATCCTCAAAGTGTGCTACATTATAAATGTTGTATTATGCTAGCAAAGAAAATTGATAACCAAAAAAATTAATGAATTGACTATACAGAGTATAGATTTTAAAGATGCACTTCAGATATTTATGTTAGGGTAAGTGATTGGCTTGTATGAACCCTTTTTGTCTAAGTAACACTTGTTTCTTTTATTCCATAGATTTTCATCAGCTGAGTCTCCACAGTCCTCTCCAAAATATGGAATAGGGAGGGGAGGGTTTCTTAAGGGATATCAAGGTTTGTACTCTGTAGTAATGTCCAGAGGAGGCATTCAGCAGTCTCCAGGACACAAAACTACCATCAGCTGTCAACTTGATTCTGTAATGAAAGGTATTGGTGACATTTTGTCACCCACTGTTGTGTCACATCAAAAATACCGGTCACAGAAGGGGAATGTCTTTCCTGCTGCTGTTGTTGTTGCTATGCTTGGTTGTTGTTTGCCTTGTAAACAAGTTTGAAAAGAGTGAGTGGCATATATTCAGAGATTGATGTTGTTGGGTGACTTCTATTTTACTGCCACTCATTAATCCAGTATTGGTTGTACTTAGTTTTAGTGCAGTCCAGTGGACCAAGACAAGTTGCTGTTGTATAGTTACTTTCTTAAAACAAGTAAAGACTTGTGGTGGGCTTATTTCATAATTTAAAAAAAGGTATTTGTTTCCTTGATTACAATCTTCGTATTATCTTTTATTCATATATTTAGCTCTTGGTCATAAAACAGCAGAGCTTGTGGGGTGTTCTTTTGTGTAGCATCAAATGTATGTCAGTCCATCTGTTTGTACTTGAGATGGTGTTGCTGAGATACCTTTTTATTGATACTCCCCCTGAATGCAAGGTGATATCAACATGAGGGTTTCGCTGGCATGCCATTTATTAGTGTATACTTGCTCTTAAATATGTAATTTGTGCTCATCAGACATCTAGTGTCATTTTTAGCATTTCATTATCACTTAGTCTAAAGGTGCATTGACATGGGGTTTTTCACCAGCAGATGGTTTATCCAGACATTTAATATGGCTGCTACAGTGGCCATCTTGAAAATCCTGTTATTGTTACACCTTTACAGTGGATGGTAAGATCAACATGGGGTTTTTGCTAAGAGATTTCTATGATGTCTAACCGGTCCTGAAAATAGTGCTCAGCTAGCAAAAAATGTGGCTAGCGCAGAAGCAGTCTTCAAAATCTTACTGATGCTGATTGGAAACTTGTATGAGCATGGATTTTTCACTGGAAAATTTCTTATGTTGGTCTTAAATATAAATGTTGCCTTCTTGATATCCAATATGGCCACCTTAGTTGCCATCTTTAGAAACCTTTCAAGCGTAGATTTTTTTCACCAGAAGACTTCTTATGATGTCTAATTGGTATTAAACTGGTGCTGCTTTGACATCAATAATGGCCTCATTGCAGCTATTTTAAATTCTGATTCTTGTTTATTGGAAAGTCACAGTGACGTGGGGTTTTCATCAAAGGACTAATTGGTCCCTAATTAAAATAAAGTTGCCACAACAAATGTATCACAAATCTATTCCCAAATTCTCCTGAATGTTAGGTCATATCAGTATAGGTTTTTCACTGAAAGTCTTCTGATGGTGTCTAGGTTTTCCTTAATGAATATGGGGTTGCCATTACATCCAGTATGGCTGCCACAGTGGCTAATTTGAAAATCTTGTTGTTGAAGACGGGGACATTTTCAAAACTTGATGGTTATAAAGAAGAAATGATCTTATCTTGAATTCAGGAATTTCTTTTCTGACAGTAGAGCATCTGTCTATTCAAGGAACTTTTTGTTTTGTTGTTGCTTTATATGACTTTGTCCTATTATTGGATGTGTATAAGGATTTCATTAATTGATATACTGGTGTATATATGGTTTTGATTTTATTATGTTACAACACTTTTTTTTTAAAATTTAAAATCATGAATTGCATTTCTGTTCAATAGATTCTGATATTTGTATTGAAAGATTTCATGTATTCCATAATTTACCTAGCAATGTTAGGAGAATAATTGTGTATTCTATAATTAAGGTATTTATGTTTAAGTTGGCTTACAATACATGCTGAAAGTTTGTAAAATTATTATAACTAAGTTCATCTTGTCTCAGCCTGTCAATGGACATTAAATTCAAGTCTGAAAACAATGCATTAAATTTTACATTTACAAAAGACCCTAATGTTTTATTGCTAGAATTTGATACAGTTTGCTTGGCTTTTTAAAAGTGATAATAAAAATTATTATAAAATATTATATATAAATTTTATATATATATATATATATATATATTATAAAGTGCATAATGTTACTTTTCATTACTTTGAAAGCATTCTGCCATTATTTATATTAATTTACAACCTTGCTAGATTCAGCAAAAGTGGGACCAAGTGGTGATGGACAGAAGCTTCAGGGTGCTGGTGGCATGAGCGGTCTTCATAATGCTCATGTGCTTAGAGATTCCTTCCAAGGTCAAGAAGGCCCACAGTTTAGCTACCAAAGGAGCCCAAATCAAAGTTATTCTGTTGAGGGTTTGAAAATCACGATTGGAAAGTCAGACAGTTTAAATGAAAGTCGCCTTGTGTTACCCACAGACGAGACTATGACTTTGAGGCATCATTCTTCAGACCAGCATTACACAAGCTTTGGTCAAGGTCTGATGCAACAAGGACGGGTATTAAGACAAGATCGATTCACACCTACTTTTGGGAGGGGGCGAAAGCCAGCTATGGGACGTGGATACAACCATTATTGTCATAATCATGGCCATGTGGGACGAGGCCGTGGTTTTCAGAAGCCAAACTTCTATCGCATGCCTGCAGCATGCTGTGACCATGGCCTGTATGATCCCAGTCACCAGTCATTTGCATTGCAACCAGGACTAATAAATGTGCCGTCCTATGTGAATCCAGGCTTCTACATGCAGAGCCCATACCTACTGCAAGCTGTGCCTATGGCACCACAAATTCAGATGCAGTCAACTGCAGCAACCAAAAGGGAAGACAGTAGATCTGGTACTTATTGCAATATGATATTGTATTGTGTTTATTTTATTGTTTTGTGCAGCCTTGTGAAAGCAGAGAAAAGCCACTAATTGTAATCTATGTTCTTGAACATTGCTGAAAATATTGTCCATTTTTCTCCATGAATGTACTTAATTGGTACAAAATGTACTTTTTATTTACGTAGTAAGTGATAATGCTAGAGGCATGAACTTGTAAGTATGCCTGTATCTTGTGTTGTTGACCAATTGTTAACATTTGCTTGTCTGTGCCATAACTTTTTAATGGTTGGAGATGATTATGAAATTTGCAAGTATATATCATGACTAGACTTGTAACAAGCCCAGTACCCAGTGACTGAGTCAGAGTCAGGTATATATCATGACTAGACTTGTAACAAGCCCAGTACCCAGTGACTGAGTCAGAGTCAGGTATATATCATGACTAGACTTGTAACAAGCCCAGTACCCAGTGACTGAGTCAGAGTCATGGCATGGGAAATATAATCAGAGATGTCAACTGTTCTAGATTTTGCTGAAATATTACTAATATTTTGAGAATATTTTAAGTCATGAAAATCTTAATTTTAAGGCATAAAATATTTTAATGAGCTTTTAACTCACCTGCACAAATGATCAGATAAGCATGTGTGCATCCTCTTTTCATAGTAAAAAAAAATGGTTGCACAGAATATGACCAAAATTTACATAAGGTGTCCTAGATCAAGCTATTTCAAATTAGATGAAATGAGGCTCTTTGAAATTATTAGAAGGATGCCAATCTGACATCAAATGTAGTACTATTATTGTATAAATTAAACAACTACTCAAAACATCACTAGAGTTTGACCAAATTTGGTGGGAAACATATTGGAATGAAAAAAGTTAAGTTAGTTTAGAACTGGATATGGCCACTTATAAAAATCAATAATCTTGAAGCAAAATCTAAACCCCCACAAAAAAATAAGTCTATCTGAGGGCTATTCTATTTAGAAATATCTTGGGAGACAGGAATGCCATGTTGCTATATGCTCACCTGAATCTGGGGAATATGAGATGTCATTTGTTACCAATTTCATTTCTGCACAATAACTTGAATTGTCCACATCAACAATTACAGGACTTTGTGGATGGCTTGCACTTGGGCTGAGGGAAAACCTTAGAAATTAAAAAGCACAAATTTCAAGACCAATGACTGAAGAAAGGAAAATGGTTTATGATTATTTCTATTTAAAATACATGGATCAGACTGAGTTATTCCATTTGGAGTTTGGAAGAAATCTTATGATTTGGGGTTAAAAGGCCAAAGATAAAGGTTTCCTTGGCTGAAAAAAGAGAAGTGGTTTCTGCATGAAAGTTTCAATTATCTACATTGAGGACTATTAAATATGGGGTGGGCATATATTACAGCACCAATTCAAAACAATTTAGATCATACAGAGAGTAATAATCAGAAAAGCATGATTCATGCCCTATCTGTACAGAAAAATTGTGCTCTCCCCATGAGAATGTGTATGGAATGACCCTAATTATAAATAGAGAGAACTCCCAATTATTTGGAGTAACAAAAATGTTATGTTAAGATGGTCTCTTGCATTATTGTAATACGTCCCTTTCTCTATTTCTGTCATTACTAGTGGATAAGTGCCTCTCATTGAAAGGATTTGTTACTGGAATGCGGTAACTGATGCATATGAGAAATCAAGACTTTCACTTGTTCAGAAGAATTGTATTGTCATATTTTTCAGTCTCTGAGAAGTCTCCAAAGACTGTGAAATTAGAACCCAGAGAATGCACATTTTGCAAGAAAATAGGTACATAGTTTCTGAAAGTTTCTTAGTTTGTAGAGATTTCCTTTTTTCTCTCTCTCCTTATGTTCTTGACAGACCTGCCAATCCTTAACATTTCTTCCATAAATCTTACAAGAATTGCCATTAAAATACAGACTTGTGCCATAAAGGCAAAAATTATGGGTAAAAAAAATACATGCTGAATAATGTTAGTGAAATTAATCAGGGAGCCAGAGAAACTTTACAGCAGCACCTCTGACATTTTAAACTGCACGTAATTGTTCATGTAAAGCATCTGCATGATCGAACATGACTTATAGAATTTGTTCAAAATGGCATCCAGCATGTTTGCGGTGAAAGTGAAAATAAGCTTTGGAAAAGTGTTAATAATAGACACAAAAATAAAAAGGAATATTCAAATTCTTGTGAATCAAAGTTGGAAGAGACACAATTACATTTATTGGACAGTATGACTCGTGGCAGGAGATGTGATTGCTATCGTCATGTGAAATGGAAAGTGATAAGAATTACGTCAAGATGAGTGATGGCAACTAGCCATTGAGCTGCATAAGTTTTGGAACTTTAGTTTGGTTGCAACTGTACTAGTGGTAAATAAAGTGTGTGTACTTTACAAACTTTTAAATTGAACCTGTTTATTCTCGCTGCATGTTTCAAATGCTGGACTTTTAATTATGTTAAGAGTTTTACAGTAGCAGTTTATGATCTTTTTTTTACACCTTTCTGAAAACTGATAAAACTTAAGGAGAAAAATTGACTGCCTGAGATGGACTCGTCAGGGTTGGCAGGTCTGTCTTGATATAGTGGATCCTTTTTCATGATTATTATGAAAGGTGTTATCTACATGTGTCACATGTAGTGTAATTTTTCCATGCCAAAAGTAGGTTAGTGTGACCTAATATACAGAAATAGTTCATTTTTATACAAGAATGTATCTGTAAATAGAAATGGGTGTTATAAATTAATTTCAGTGGAGATTGAACTTATAATTGTTGATGTGTTGTAACAATGGCAGAGTATCCTACATAATAGAATTGCAGAGGCATTCACGCCAAATTCTGAGATCTGCATGTCTGCTATTTGTGTAATTAGTAAAATGCTTTTGAATCACTAGATGTAATGAAGTGCCTCATTAATCAATAGAACAAAGTTGTTTGGGAAAAGCCTGATCATGTCATTTGATATGGAACATGTCACCCACTGAGCAGTGGTCACAAAGGTCACCCCAGAGTCAGTTTGACCTTGTCTTTGGTTTTCTTGATTTATTTTAATCAAGATTTATCCAGATACTAATTTTCATTTGTCTGTAAAATGTGGTAAAGATTATTGGGGTGTAATGAATCAAGTATATGAATATCACACAGCGGATTTGCCATGAAAAAATAAAACCTGTAACATTCTGTAATATTAACAAATTGCAGTCTTTGCTTGACTTTCAAGTCAGTTGTCATAATCAGGCATTTCCAACATGCCGTTTTATTGCATAAAATATTACCATTGTTACAACTTGGTCCATGTCGACACCTGCAAGTTCAGAACTTAATTCATTAAATGTTATTTATAACGTTTGTTAAAACCTGTCTATTCATAGATACTATTCTTGTATAATTGTCTTATTATTATTATGACTAAGGTTTTCATCAATATGGTTTATTTTGTTTTTGTGGGTTTCATGCTATTTTTCAGCTAGTGATTGCATATACATAGTGGCAGGTATATTTGATAGGAGGTAAGGGGTGAAAATGCCCTGAAGAACCAGACTCATGGTAAGCTACTGGCAAGCTTTTTCACTTGCTGCCTTTGGGCAAAGCAAAGACTCGCACATTTGCAGACAGAAGTGAGCTGTCTGTGATCTGTAAAGGCAAGTGCCTTAAATCATTTTCATATCTTGTCAAGATTTTTGCTTTGGATGGTCGGAGCTGAGATTCAATATCACCATCTTTAAAATTTTGTGCTCACTACTCACATATGGTCTGTTGCCTTTGACCAGCAAAGTTCAAGAACCATTTCAGTTTTGCATGAACAGTCATATGGGCTTTATAAACTATTAGTCTCATTTATAAAGAGTTTAGTCCTGCCTGTTGAAATCTTGAGTGAGTTTTATTTATCCATCTTCCTTACCTTCAATGGAAATTCTTACTTAAATATAAAAAAATCGGCATGCATTATTAAATTGATTCCAAAACGGGGTCTACTTTCAGTTATTCCACATTGTCATTTAGTAAGGGTTATTGCTATTTAACTGAGAACATACATTTCAGTCATTACTGTTGTGCACCTTCATATTAATAAGACCTGACATTCAGTGTCATTCAAAAGAGCTGTGATCCTTAATGTATGCCTTCAGAGTTATGTGTTTCCATTTCATCCCCTGTTGAGATGGTCATTGAGTGCAGGGCTCTTTGTAATGGACTTAATATTACATACTGGTCATTGAGCACAGGGCCCTTTATAATGAACTTGTTATTACTTACTGGTCCTTGAGCACAGGGCCCTTTGTAATGGACTTAATACTTACTGGTCATTAAGCACAGGGCCCTTTGTAATGGACTTGTTGCTTACTTACTGGTCATTGAGCACAGGACCCTTTGTAATGGACTTATTACTTACTGGTTCTTGAGCACAGGGCCCTTTGTAATGGACTCATTATTACTTACAGGTCATTGAGAACAGGGCCCTTTGTAATGGACTCATTACTTACTGGTCATTGAGCACAGTGCCCTTTGTAATGGACTCATTATTACTTGCTGGTCATTGAGCACAGGGCCCATTGTAATGGACTTATTACTTGTCATTGACCACAGGACCCTTTGTAATGAACTTATTGCTTACTTACTGGTCCTTGAGCACAGGGCCCTTTGTAATGGACTTGTTATATACTTACTGGTCCTTGAGCACAGGGCCCTTTGTAATGGACTTGTTATATACTTACTAGTCCTTGAGCACAGGGCCCTTTGTAATGGACTTATTACTTATGGTCGGGGCCCTGAGTGGTCTAAAGCGATGTCCGTTACGGATCACTGCCATCTCACCTCTGTCTGTGTGTGTTCGAGTCTAGGATTAGGTGAATGTGGATATGTGAGAAAGCTTGCCAGTAGCTTCTTGTGGGTCGGTGGTTCTTTCCGGTGCTTTCCCGGTTTCTTCCTCCACCATTAATACTGGCCGCCATGAATAGCCTATCATGTGCTGAAAAATGGCGTTAAGCCCAACAACAACAACAATTACTTACTAGTCATTGAGCACAGGGTTTTTTGTAATGGACTCATTATTACTTACCCTAGATATATGTTTATTTGTTAATGTCTGTCATGCTGAATCCTTTTTTTCCCTAGGTACATTCCAGTGTAAGAGATGCAAAATTCCTTACTGCTGTACAGACTGTCAGAAACAGGACTGGCCTCGACATAAAAATTACTGCAGCAAGATTAAGTAAGGCCTAAAATCTTGTTATGCATCTTGTTAAAAAACCTTCCGGAAAAGTTTGTGTCCGAAATTACAATTGTTTTGGTATTTTTTAAAAAAGTTGAACAAGTTAGAAAGTGAACTACTGAATTTATCCTAAAAGCTAGGTTTTAGATTAGATTTATAACATATGATTTTAAACACAAAACAAACAGACCACCTGTACAGTGCATATGGTAGTTCATAACTAGATATATGTAAATAAAAACATTTTGAAAATTATTTCATTACCAAGGAAATTTAGGTTTTGATCATGTGTGTGTGTGTGTGTGTATATATATATATGTATGTATGTATGTATGTATGTATGTATGTATGTATGTATGGCACTTTGGACCAAGATTTACAAAGCAAAAAAGTTGAGTTTTATGTGCCATCTTTTAACTTGTTGGTAAGAAAATGGCCCCATGCATGTTTAGGCACATCTCGGTGTCAGATAGTGGCTCACTTAGTGAACATGATGGTGATTATGGTGCTAAGTTCATAGTCACATTACTTGGTGTATCACATTGTGTGTTGTATGCTTGGTGTATTACATTGTGTGTTGTATGCTTGGTCTTATCACATTATATATTGTAATCTTGGTGTATCACTATTTTTGTGTGCTTGTTGTATGCATTTTTTCTGGTTCAGTAAAGTCTAGGGATTAGATGTGAATTATTGTCTTTTTCCAGAGAGATGCAGATTACAGATGAATTTAAGGACTTTGATGTGACAGTTGGAGAGGATTTAGTTGAAGTAAGATGTTTTCAGATTGATTGCTTACAGTTATTTTCAGCTGAGTTTTTTTAGTTCCTGTATAAGCATTTAAAATGTTTTATTTATATAGATGTATAATAATTGGGGTTTTTTTTCTGCCACTGCTGGGGTTGCTGTGTGGGTGGGAGTATTACCAGTCCTCATGTCCATCCAGCTGTTCAACACACAATCTCGTAAATGCATCTTGTTCTTCAGTTTTTAATGCAATAAAACTCGCTTAATAAAACAAAAACTATTATTAACAAGGCTAAAAGTTACCAAGGGACCTCAAGAAAAATGAAGGCAGTGTCATTCCGACTAGAGATCAAAGAAGTTCTGGGATGCAGGGTCATGGTACTGTTCAAAAGCCGAATACTCACTCATTTTAAAATTATGTTGGGGGCACTTTTGAGTAAGTAGATTTTCTAATGCAATTGCTTTATTTTAAGTATCAAATAACTTTATTTTCAAAATAATGAATCTATGATGGATTGCGATAAACATTACTCCACACACATTGCATACATGTGTATCTCGTTCAGAGTTGTAACTTGATTTCTTTATTAGTAAAATATTTATGCCACGATTTCAGTGCAAGTAATAGTGAACTGCTGATGATGAGCTTCATATTGAGCTGTATATGCTTTTCTTTCACTCCGTTTGCTTGGTTGCTGTGCCATCTTCGGTCAAAGTTGTGACTACAGTAGTACAATACATGCATCTTGTTTTACACAAAAGCCACTTCCACACAGATGACCATAATCCATAGTACTCTTTGTGATTGTCCATGTCAATATTGTAGCTTAAAGTGGATAGATAATATTTTATTACCCAAATCAGAAAGTCACTGCAATATAATTAGGTAATAGTTCACATCCATTACATTACATTTCTCAAGGAAATTTTATATTTACTTTCACCATAGGCCTTCTTTTTGTTATGCAGTCACTACATGTTTTCTTTTGCAATAGACATGTTATTTTTTTCACAAACTGCATTCTGTACCTTACAGCTTAACAAATATACTTGGCTGATTTGGCCATCTGATCAGTTTACAATATGGGCTGGTGAAAGTGATGAACAAGTATAATCACAAATATTTTCAGTAGGAAATTAACTTGTATGCCTTCAATTATGCAAACATGAATGTAAACTGGGTATCTGCCTAAGATATGATTTACTTATAATAAAACTAGCCTTCATATTGTATATCACTTTGAATTTACCTTTTATCAGTGCTTTCCCATTCTAGCTTGTACAGTATTATGGTTTAACTAAACATATCATTAATGATGCCATGTATATGGAATGAAATTGCAAAGCCACATGTTTACCAGGGCTGTAAAATATGTCTGATTACCGAGCTGTTAATCTTTTGGATATTTTTTTTAAAATAATTTTTCCACGGTTCAAACAGGTATCACTGGTAAATCTTTGTTAACTATTCTGACACTTTGAAAAGTATCAATAAAGTCGAATAGAATAATTAGATCGAAATGTAGAGTCATATTTGAAGGAATTTGGGCTTATGATGAAGTCATTAAGCCAATAAGTTGAAATAAATTGGCTTGTTTACACCAACTGCATTTTTTGTCCACTATGACAAATAATGTCTGTAGCTCGTTTTCCAAAAACGGCTTGCTATACCATATTTAGATTTTATGATAATTTACTCCATGCTTGCCATTTACTAAGATACTGTTTGTTTTCAAATAAGGATATAATGTCCTTAAATGGTACACAAAAAACTGGGCTAAAACAGAAGTAGCTAATAGATGTGGTGGACAATCCAATGAAAATATTTTGGGATCAAGGTAAATGTTTTTTTAAATATACCAAAAGGACTATTTAATTTCTTTTAGTATGGTAAAATCTTAAAAATTTTTGACCATAAGCTGAAAAAGTGCCTTGTGTAAATCACACCTGGCTGTTCCATTGATGCATATGACTCATTTTAGAACCCCTTCCACAAAGTTGGGGTACTAATAATACTACTAGTCTGACCCAAAAAGGTATGTGCAAAAGTTTCCTTTTTCCCCATACCAGAGCCAGACACACACATGCTAGTACATACCAACCTTTATAGATTGGACTTAATTATGCTTTTTTCCACTAAGTTCCATCTTGTACTTAACAATTATATGGATTATGCTTTTGTGGTACCTTAACAATTTAATTCCACTCATCTTAGAAATTTGGGAATTTTCTCAAAAAGAGGACTGCTGCATTAGAATAGCATACAATTACATTTGCCCATCCCAGACCTACATGTGCATTCCTAATTTTCTGTTTATAGCAACTTTAAATGATAGTTACTAGAAAACAGACTGGTTTCTTCAATTAGAAAATTTTTCTTGACAAAGTTGTGATGGTAATCATGCTTTTTTGCCATTTTTTTTGCAAAAATTATGATTACAACCTTTTCAATCAAAGCGTAGGTTTTGCTCAAGGCAGCAATCTTCTAGTAACATAAACAATATGTAACTTTATCCCCTCTTGCTCCTGTAGCAGTTCTGGATTGGTACAATGATAAATTTTTCTTTGAACCACAAGAAACTTGCTCGATCCTTAAATGTGTTATTTGCCTGTCCTTCAATTTATACCTTTTTCCAGATTGAGAGTTTTGTTTTTGTTAGCATTAGGTTATTCAGGTTTTCTGGGTTACTGGTCTTTAGATTAGGACCTTATTGTCTTTTGAGACCACATTCTGTGAACTTCCTTGAGCTTTGGTGAAATAGTCTGCTGTTTAGCAATGTCAGATGTATTTTCTGTATGTAAAGAGCTATAATTTTTACCACAAGTAGTTAACAACACAATGCTGTGAAGAATTTACGATGCTATGGAGGATAAGGATGAATATTTTGTGTTTACCATGCTTATTGCAGAACCTTTGTTCAGTTAACTAATTGTTTTTCTTAAGGAGTGCTTTTCATAGCACAACATGCAAATAAACATTCATTGCATTACCTTTTTAATATGTTCTGAGATGGATCAACCAATCATCTTTTCTCTACTTCTAGAGCATGGCATATCTTTCATACCTGTGTTAATAACTGTCTAATGTTATCTGCATGGTCATGGTAATTATGAGCCTTTCAACTTTGTTTAGTTGAATCTTGTTCCCCATTTCTCTTAAATTCAAAAAATTTTCTTTTATGCGTTCTAGTCTTATTCCCATCTTCCAACTCTGTGACACTGACTTTTCTTACCTGTTGTGTTCTTTCTTCTTCTGCTTTGTTTTCCATCTCTCCCTGCTTCTCCAATTCAATATTTCCCCTCTTCACTTGTTTTTTTTCTAATTTTATCATCTCAAAGACTTTTTTTTTGCTCTGCTTGCTTTTGAATCCAATCTTAAATTCCTTTCTTCAGCATTAACTGCTGTTTTATCGCTAATTCCTCCTTATTTTCACCTTATTTGTTAAGTTTATTTTTTCCCTGATAGGGATATGTGGCTTTGCAGCACATGATCAGCAGGGTGAATTTGTTTGATTTAAAAAAATCAAAATTGCATTCTTCATTTAAATTCTTGGTATATTAATTTGGCTTGTTATTCTGATTACTTGAATTCACATGAGATTAATATCAAATTTTAAATTTAATGTATGGGTGACTACTGTGTTGAAAGTAGTTTCCCCATGTTAAAAATATGTTTTCTTGGAACAACTTACAAGGACTTTCATTGGATTATGCCAAAGCAGAGCATACCACAGATTATTTGTGGTCATTTATTACACCCAGATGCTCACAAGTCCCAGCTTCTATTAGGGCTACCCTTTAAGGTTGGAGGGTGAGTTGCTTAAGTAAACAAGGAGTTCCCCCAATGGTGATAGCGGTTGTTAGATGTTAAATAAATGTAGCACTGTAAATCACTCGGCTCGAGGCTGATAAGGAATGCCCAGTCTATGTGCTCTTCAGATCAGTACATTGGGAAAAGGGTATAATGAGAATTCTGTATAGCTTGCTCTTTTGATAAAGAGGCTTTACTTTGGTACAGATTAACTGAGATTGGAATCATATATGTTACAGAATGTGAAAACCTTGATAGAGAAACACACTGGAGATGCAGTAATTGTGGACAAAAGTTCTTTGGAAAAGGCAAGTAATGTACAGCAACAGCAGAATAGGAAATATGGAAAGCAGAAAGGCAAGACAGGAACTGGTGACCAAAGTGGTAAAGGTAGAGAGAGTAGAGATGCACAGGACATACAAACAAGAAGCAAGGTGGCAGATTACAATAGAAAGGACATCAGCAGTGGCTCAGATAAAGAGCATGTAGCAGTAAATAACCAGATTGACCAAAATAGTCCGAATCAATCTCCACATAAAAACAAAATGAGGACATGGTCAGAGGATTACAACAGAGGCAAGGAAAGGACTGACCAACTTGGGAATCAGAACAGGAGAGGTGGTGCCAAAAGGAAGAATGATATTCAAAAAAGTCAGAACAGAAATAAGCAGAAGGATGGCAGGACAGTAGCAAATGAACGGGAATATGAAGATATTACTATTGAAGAGCAATTTGGTAAGTACAAGAAAATTAACTCGGTCTTAAATATACTTGCTTATATGCCAAATCCAACTGCAGTTGCATAGCTGCCAATTGTCTAGTTTTCCTATTTTTCCTATATTTTGAAACTGAATATGTACATTTTATTGTTAAAAGTGTGTTTTTAATTCATAAAAATTAAATTAGAAATTTCCTGGCAACTGCTACAGTGGCCTAAGTGGTTACAATGACTGTCTTGGATATGTGATGTTGCAGGTTTGAACAACTTGTGCTGTCAATTTGTTTCATGAAAGTTCCATTCCATCCAGTATGCATATCACAGTAGCCATCTTGTAAACGCTATTTCACCTGAATGACATTTATGATGTCTTGTTGGTTTTAAATGAGATAGGAGCTGATCAGACTTACTGATGGACAGCCATATTGACCTTTCACAAATGGACTCTAGTTGGTAGCAAAATGAAATGGTGCCAACCTAATATTGAATATGGCATTCATCTTGAAAATCTTGTTATCATAATTCCTTGCAAATGGTAATCACATCAACATCAAGACTTGCGACGGCCTTGTTTATCCTAACTGAAAAGGTCATGCCGACATCCATTTTATCCAACAGGTAAGCTAATTTGAAACCTTGTTCTCTTTGAAGAATGGTTGCTGTTAAAAGGATGAAATGGTCTTGTCTTAAATTCTTGGAAATCTTTTTAGCTAGTAGAGTGTCAGTTTCTGAGAGACTAGTGGCCATATTGAAAGCCATACAAATTTTCTTTTCAGTATTATTATGTATTTAATTATCTTTTATGTATACATTTGTAAGTAATTTTTTTATATAGATAGGTTTCCCACAGGGAGATGGAATGCAAAAAATCAACCTATTGTTGAAAAGCTCAGAACACAATTGGATCAAATTGGACAGAAAACATCCTGGCAGGTAAACCTTTCAGGATCATACAAATGATGCCAATCCATTATGTAATAGGCAGGTCAATATCCAGATGTAACCAGAAAAAGAATCAGGTAACCCAACTTTAATTAATAATTGCAAAGAATGCAATTTCATAAGAAACTGTTTGTGTCAAGACTGCCCCTGCTGTTTCATGCTTTTAGGTGATGTAAAGACGAATGTTGCTGCCACAACGCAGACAGTACCCAAACTATTGTCAAAGAAACAGCCAGGTTCATATCCTCATCCTGTGGCAGACAACTTGCAGCAATCAAGGTAGTATGGCCACTTAAGATTCTACTCCACATATATATGTCTGATTTAAGATAAAATGGTCACCCTTCCAAACACACACACACACACACACACACACACACTTCCAAAATCAGAAATCATGAGAATTACATCTTTATCCAGTTTTTGTCAAGATGTTAAATTGTTTTAAGCATATTTGACATGTGACATTGCAAAGGGTTGGAAATGATGTTTAACCAAAAGGTAGAGAGAATTGCTTGTACAGTTAATTCTCTTCTAAGGAAAGAAAGAAATTGATTTATAAAATTAAGTTGTCTCCTGATAGTTGTGATTATACATTTAAATTTGCAAATTTATATCTTGCAGTGGTCCGGTGTTTGTGTCAGAGCTTGCATCTGTTCTGTCAGAGGTGAAGGTTGGGGAGGAACTAGAGGTTATTATTACGGCCTATGTGTCTCCTTCCAACTTCACAGTACAGATTATCCAGCTGGAACGCATCCAGATGTTCTCTGCATTTAGTGACAAGCTGAATGAATTATATGACGAAGAGAAGGAACCCTATAGGTTGGTATATACCCTCATAATGCAGATCATATAGTTATGTGAGCTTATTTCTAACACAATAACTATAATTCTCTGTCATCTGCAGTTGTCCAAATAGGCTTTTATTTAGGGTAAGCTTACCTGCCAACCTTCTTCATTTTGGCATGAATTTCACAACTTTTTCAACGATTCATGAATTTATGCCGCATGGAAAACATGAAGTCCCCAATTTTCATGTATTTTAATTCTTTAATAAAATAAGCAATTTCCTGTCAAGTGCTATTCGTAATGTCTGCAGTTGCTGAAACAGTCCGGAATTGCTGGTTGCAATATTTAGAAGAACTATAGTTAATTATTACAGTTGGCCTGGTAGGAAGCATTTGTTTGGCATATTTTAATCTATATGTATAAGAGTACTTTTACAAATGCTTTTGAGAGAAACTAGGGCCTAACCAGAATTTTGCTCCACAGATGCACCGCCAACACAGATTTGAATAACCCTTAGGCAATGATGTTGAAAATGTCTAAAACCAAGGAAAAAGAAATGTATTGCACACAAAATGTAAAGTTTTGTTTGGAATATACCAATAATTGACCATGCATTCAGCGATCAAACACCAATATACATCATGCTTTTTACACAGTGTGCCAAAAATTTTATTATTGTGGCAGAAATGATGTGAGAAACACGTTGGTAGCAAGAAGCACATAGAGGTTGGGAAAATTAAGAACTCCAGTAGATTTAAGCTTTGGAATATAAGTCATCGACTGAAGAGCAGCAAGCTACCAGTGCAGAAATATTGTGAGTTTCTTGTTGAATACCTTTATCAGCTGGATCCCATGCTGAACATTTGTTCCCGGACTTTAAGATTCACTTACAAATTTATGTCAGAATTGACAAATTTTTATCCCTAATTTCACTAATTGCAAGTCTGAAAGGTTGTCAGCTATGGGTAAGGAATAACCCTATTGATGTTAGGGTCAAAAGTCAAGGTCACTGATTAAAGGAAAAAAATCTGTTTCTGTACAATATGTTGTGGATGACTACTTTGTGTAGTGAGTGACCTTACTGATTTTGGATTCTAAAGGCAAAATTCAGTTGACTGCATGGAAAATGGGTTCCGTACAATTGTTTGTTCTAGGAAATGAACAGATTCTATGTTTTTTGTAATCTTCGCACAGTGAAACGGCAAGTCATATCAAACAATTCACTTATAATTCAAAAATGCATTTTCTTTGATCTAATGTGTAATGTTAGTCATGTATTGGATTTTTGTAGAAACTTAAAATTGTACATGTCAAAGACAACCATCTTTTTTAGAAATGTGATAGACAATATGTAGGGTCTGTATGTAAGATCTATCAATTTGATTGGATAAAGCAGACTAAGCCAATTTTCATTGTACACCTGTTTTCGGCAACAATCAGAAAAATGTCAAAGAATCAGAGGTAAGTTTTGCATTTTTCCAGAAGACATACAAAGTCTCTAGAAAGTTCAGAAATTCCAACTGGTTCTGAAGATGGCAGATGGGGAAATTTTGTTAGCAGATAATACTCACTGACATTGAGAAAATAGTATGTTTCATGCAGAGACGTAAAAGTAAAAGTGGCCTGTCGTACCAAAAATGTCAAGGAATGATGTGTAATGTATATGTCAAAAAGAAAAAGAAAAATGCATTTGCATCAAATTACCAAAGTAGTACTGTTGAGAGATGAGTAAGAATTCTATGATGTTTGTTAGTATACAAGTGGTGTAATATACTGTCACAAGGATGGACATTGAGTATACATCTTTTTTGTTTTACCTTTTAACTACTTGGCCCACATATTTGCCGGTTTTACCGATTTGTAAACTCTCAAGTGGGTAGTTGCCCTCAGTTTAAAAGTTCCAATAGCAACACCATCCCATACCTGGTCTTAACTTTGTGCATAGCTTGCACAAAGGGTAAGGAAGAAGGCTGTGGAGTGGGGTTTGGGTAGTGAGAGGTAAAGGTCACCGACTCGAAAAAGGAAGTCATTTTCTGCAGATAAATGAGTACTAGAGCAGGTATATGTGCTGTTTCATGGATTTTGTTAGATCCTAGGAGAGATGTTCGAATTGCTGTATTGAACTGAAAATTTATTATTAATATTGGTATAGTCAAAGTTTATATGCTGATAAACAAGGATTTTCTTTGGGTACGATTTTGTGTGAAAGTTCCAATCAAATATAGGGGTTATACTGACAGTCAAGGATGTAGGTGAGATGCTGGGTTTTGTAGAACAGTATTTTTCTCCTCGAAATGATCAGTTCCCATGTGCATGCAACTGCATAAAGCTTCAATTCCTACATACAACTGCATAAAACTTTTACTCCTGCATACAATTGCATAAAGCTCCATTTCTGCATACAACTGCATAAAGCTTCCACTCCTGCATACAACTGCATAAAGCTTCCACTCCTGCATACAACTACATAAAGCTTCTACTCCTGCATACAACTGCATAAAGCTTCCATTCCTGCATACAACTGCATAAAGTTTCCACTCCTGCATACAACTGCATAAAGCTTCCATTCCTGCATACAACTACATAAAGCTTCCACTCCTGCATACAACTGCATAAAGCTTCCATTCCTGCATACAACTACATAAAGCTTCCACTCTGCATACAACTGCATAAAGCTTCCACTCCTGCATACAACTGCGTAAAGCTTCCACTCCTGCATACAACTGCATAAAGCTTCCACTAAAGCTTCCACTCCTGCATACAACTGCATAAAGCTTCTACTCCTGCATACAACTGGATAAAGCTTCCACTCTTGCATACAACTGCATAAAGCTTCCACTCCTGCATACAACTGCATAAAGCTTCCACTCCTGCATACAACTGCATAAAGCTTCCACTCCTGCATACAACTGCATAAAGCTTCCACTCCTGCATACAATTGCATAAAGCTTCCACTCTGCATACAACTGCATAAGCTTCCACTCCTGCTTACAACTGCATAAAGCTTCCATTCCTGCATACAACTGCATAAAGCTGCCACTCTTGCATACAACTGCATAAAGCTTCCACTCCTGCATACAACTGCATAAAGCTTCCACTCCTGCATACAACTGCATAAAGCTTCCACTCCTGCATACAACTGCATAAAGCTTCCACTCTTGCATACAACTGCATAAAGCTTCCACTCATGCATACAACTGCATAAAGCTTCCACTCTACATACAACTGCATAAAGCTTCCACTCTTGCATACAACTGCATAAAGCTTCCATTCCTGCATACAACTGCATAAAGCTTCCACTCCTGCATACAACTGCATAAAGCTTCCACTCTGCATACAACTACATAAAGCTTCCACTCCTGCATACAACTGCATAAAGCTTCCATTCCTGCATACAACTGCATAAAGCTTCCACTCTTGCATACAACTGCATAAAGCTTCCACTCCTGTATACAACTGCATGAATCTTCCATTCCTGCATACAACTGCTTGAAGCTTCCACTCCTGCATACAACTGCATAAAGCTTCCACTCCTGCATACAATTGCATAAAGCTTCCACTCTGCATACAACTGCATAAAGTTTCCACTCCTGCATACAACTGCATAAAGTTTCCATTCCTGCATACAACTACATAAAGCTTCCACTCCTGCATACAACTGCATAAAGCTTCCATTCCTGCATACAACTACATAAAGCTTCCACTCTGCATACAACTGCATAAAGCTTCCACTCCTGCATACAACTGCATGAATCTTCCATTCCTGCATACAACTGCTTGAAGCTTCCACTCCTGCATACAACTGCATAAAGCTTCCACTCCTGCATACAATTGCATAAAGCTTCCACTCTGCATACAACTGCATAAAGCTTCCACTCCTGCATACAACTGCATAAAGCTTCCACTCTTGCATACAACTGCATAAAGCTTCCATTCCTGCATACAACTGCATAAAGCTTCCACTCCTGCATACAACTACATAAAGCTTCCACTCCTGCATACAACTGCATAAAGCTTCTACTCCTGCATACAACTGCATAAAGCTTCCATTCCTGCATACAACTGCATAAAGTTTCCACTCCTGCATACAACTGCATAAAGCTTCCATTCCTGCATACAACTACATAAAGCTTCCACTCCTGCATACAACTGCATAAAGCTTCCATTCCTGCATACAACTACATAAAGCTTCCACTCTGCATACAACTGCATAAAGCTTCCACTCCTGCATACAACTGCATAAAGCTTCCACTCCTGCATACAACTGCATAAAGCTTCCACTAAATCTTCCACTCCTGCATACAACTGCATAAAGCTTCCACTCCTGCATACAACTGCATAAAGCTTCCACTCTTGCATACAACTGCATAAAGCTTCCACTCTTGCATACAACTGCATAAAGCTTCCACTCTTGCATACAACTGCATAAAGCTTCCACTCTGCATACAACTGCATAAAGCTTCCACTCTACATACAACTGCATAAAGCTTCCACTCTTGCATACAACTGCATAAAGCTTCCATTCCTGCATACAACTGCATAAAGCTTCCACTCCTGCATACAACTGCATAAGGCTTCCACTCTGCATACAACTACATAAAGCTTCCACTCCTGCATACAACTGCATAAAGCTTCCATTCCTGCATACAACTGCATAAAGCTTCCACTCTTGCATACAACTGCATAAAGCTTCCACTCCTGCATACAACTGCATGAATCTTACATTCCTGTATACAACTGCTTGAAGCTTCCACTCCTGCATACAACTGCATAAAGCTTCCACTCCTGCATACAATTGCATAAAGCTTCCACTCTGCATACAACTGCATAAAGCTTCCACTCCTGCATACAACTGCATAAAGCTTCCACTCTTGCATACAACTGCATAAAGCTTCCACTCCTGCATAAAGCTTCCATTCCTCCAAACAACTGCATAAAGCTTCCACTCCTGCATACAACTACATAAAGCTTCCACTCCTGCATACAACTGCATAAAGCTTCTACTCCTGCATACAACTGCATAAAGCTTCCATTCCTGCATACAACTGCATAAAGTTTCCACTCCTGCATACAACTGCATAAAGCTTCCATTCCTGCATACAACTACATAAAGCTTCCACTCCTGCATACAACTGCATAAAGCTTCCATTCCTGCATACAACTTACATAAAGCTTCCACTCTGCATACAACTGCATAAGCTTCCACTCCTGCATACAACTGCATAAAGCTTTCACTCTTGCATACAACTGCATAAAGCTTCCACTATTCAGCATACAACTGCAAAAATTTTCCACTCATCTGGATATAATTGCATAAGGCTTTCACTCACTATTGCATTGCAATTACACAAGACATTCAATCACACTTCTGCATACAACTGCATAAAGCTTCCATGGTGGGGTCATTAAGTTTGAAGTTATTTTGGGCACAGTAGTGGGATTAAGTGCAAAATTTATCATGTCAGGTTTGTGCTTCTGACCCAGACTGACCTTGGCAATCAAACCAAATGATGACAATCTGCTGTTTGATATGGCTATTATAACAGACAAATTATTAAGCATATTTATTTCAAACATTTTATTTTTCTGATCCTCATGTTCCAATTTCCACATTTTAACAAGTTTTTCCACCCTCATCCCCTCCCCCAGCCCTCAACCCCCCAGCAACCCTCCAGAACATTGTGGCAGAGTTTTTTAAGTAATGATCTTTACAGATCACTGATTCTACATTGGTTCAAGTCTTGGACTCTGCCATTGTGTATGTTCAATAAAGCTTGACAGTTATCTTCCCACAAGTCCATGGTTCTTTCTGGAGTTTCCTTGGTTCATTTTCCATCAAATGTACAGGCTACCATGTATAGCCTTATTCATAGGTTGAAAAAAATGGTGTTATACCCAAAACAACCAACACTGATTTGGGTTGTGCTCTGGGGATGAGGAACCAATGCTGTACTGGCATAAAGACTTTAATGCTGGAGAAATGATAAATGAAAGAAAAGCCTTCAAATAACTGTTTTCATAATTTCTAGAAAATCTTGCTGATTCTGCTTTTCTAAAACCAAGCCTGTTCAGATGGCGTTTTGACTAGAGGACTTCATATTGTGGCTGGCATGTCATTATTTGATCCAGTTCCAGGTTTCGTATTAGAGGAATTGGTGAGGAACCATACCAAATTTACTGGAGCATTTCAGATGCTTTAAATTGACCCTGCTTTTCATGCTTCTAGGATTGTCTACCGAATGAAATCCAACAAATGAAAACATATTTGAAGACAGAAGGGACAAATATTCTCTTAAAATGTTTTAACAGTCTGCACATATACATAAAATGGATTAATATTTTTGAGAGAAAAAGTAGTGACGTTTATTGTACATATTGTATTGATTATTTGAGTATGCCCTATGCAGAGATGATTCCTTTTGCTTTTTGACAAGATCCCAAAGATTACATAAATTTGAGGTATAGCAAGAACTTTGAGCTCTATGGGGTTTGGAACTGCAGTTTATGAAACTGTAATTAAGGATCAAGTATACTTTGCAAACATTTCAGTTTGTTTTCACTGCTTCTCTCTCAGATCCCATTTTTTGAATGCGTGTTTTCAAAGTCAACAAAAGCATTTTATGATGTTCTTTTACACTTTACTAAAGATTGATCAACTTGCAGAACAAATTGTGATTGCCTTTGAGAGAAAGCCTGGTTAGGGTTGGGATTGGGATGTCTGCTAAATAAAAAGGGCATCCACTTATCTTGCATCCAGTACACAACACAGTCATCTTGAAAATTACTCCTCCTGAATCGATAGTCATATTGACAGTTTTCAGAAAAAGATTTCTAATTGTATCTAGTTGATCCCAAAATTTGTTTTAGGTATGTCCTACAGCCAGTATAGCAGCCCAATGCAGCCAAATTTAAAATTTGTTATCACTTAAAATATATCTATCACATTCTTTCAACATTCAGCACTTTAAAAAAAATCTTCAATTCCTAAAGATTCTTTTTGGCCATTGAAGGGTCAGTCTTCTGTTTCAAAGATGTTGAAATGAAATTTATGCACAGAGAAAAAGAAAAAAGTCTTTATTACATTGTTTTTCTTTCAGTGACAAAAGTGGTCGATGATTTCATGCCTTTAGGAAGCTCTTGTCAAATAAAATACCTGAATAGGAGTAGTTTTCAATGGATTTATGCATCAGTTTTATTGTTTTATTTGTTGACATTGAGTCGGTGTTATGGATATATATGTAGTAAGTCTTTGAAAAAGTGCAAATTGTTAAAAATTCAATAGAAATGTTAGTTCATTCATTACATTCTTATTTCAGTCTATAAATGGTGGGGTGTCTCATACAAAATGTTCAGTTTTTAGTGAGTGATTTGCCATTTTGAATCTAAACTCTTTATAGATCACATTTTAATGTCAATTTACTCACATTTTACAGGCCTGGAAAGGTTGGAGAATTGGTAGTTGCCAGGTATTCTTTAGATCAGAAGTGGTATAGGGCTGAAGTTACAAAGTTGTCTCCTTCAACAGTTAGCCTCTCCTTCATAGACTTCGGAAATGAAGAAGATACATCTTACAGTCAGATATGCAAGGCCAAACCAATGTGTAAAGAAGTTGCATCGCAGTCACTGAAGTGTTGTATGATGGGAATGGAATCGCAAACGATCACCAAGGAAGATATTGAAGAGTTTGGTAGACGTTTGAAACAAATTGCTGACCCAAGGCAAGGTCGCATTTTGTTTACTATCAAGGCTATCTCCAAAGGTTATGTTGTGGTAGACACAGTAGATGTTGAGAGCAACAGGTCTTTGGCTGCAGTGATGAGTGAAAGATTTTCTTTTAAGAAAACTAAGACCCATGTAAGTTCTGCAGACAAGTCATTCTCTCCAGTAGCAGACATAAAAATCTTGGAACTTCCATGTGATGGCAGTTCGGTCCTTGGGCAGATGGTGGACATCACTGGAATTGACAGCTTCCACATCCAGCCACAAGATGAGGCCTCAAAATCCCACCTCAAGTCTCTAATGGATCAAATCCAGCAGTACTGTGCTAGCATGCCCACACCATACATCCCTGTCATTGGTGAACTAGTCTGTGCCTTGTTCCCGGATGATAACATATGGTATCGTGCCCAAGTGAAAAGGAAAGTTGAAAAAGATATTTATAGTGTGTGCTTTGTGGATTATGGAAACCATGCAAATGTAGATGTGTCTTCCATCAGGGTGTTGGAGAAAAAATTTGCAGAATTGCCATGCATGGGCATTCCTTGTCGTCTGGCTGGACTGAGGGACAAAGACAACCAGGATTTTCTGCAAGAGTTTGTAACCATGGTAATGAATACTGTTGTCAAGATCAAAGCAGTAAGATTCAGAGATGGTTTTTATGATGTTGAAATATCTTTAACAGATGGTACATCTGTCAACAAAAAAGTTGGTTGCACCAGGTCTACAGCTAATGAAGGTGAACTAAGGAAGGCAGAAGCAGGAGCTGCCTCTGAGAGAGTCATGACAGCAGATGTTCCATGTCAACAGCTTCCTGTACACTGTCAAGTAAGTGTTGAGCTCATAGAGTTGGAGAGTTTGGACTGTTTCTACCTAAAGAGAACAGACATTTATGATGCAACAGAATTTCAAGAGCTTGAATCTGAAATTGGAATATACTGTGTGAGTAACATGACTGCCCACACACCAGTTGTAGGCGAGTTAGTCGCTGCCAAGTTTACCAATAATAAATGGTACCGAGCCAATGTACTGCAAGTCAAACCAACTGAATGTCACGTCATATTCATAGACTATGGCAATCAGGATGATGTTGAAAACTACAATATAAGAAAACTGAGGAAAGAGTTCACAAAAATGCCATTTGTGGCCATTAAATGTAAATTGAGTGGGATTCAGGCAACAGCTGATGATGCAAAGCTTTTGATTTTTGCAGAAGATGTAATTGGCCAAAATATCAAGGCTCAGGCCATTGGTATGGACAAAAATGGTGTTACAGAAGTGAAACTGTTTTCTGTAAGTGGATCCTGTATCAATGACAGAGTTGCACTGACAGGCCAGAAAGAAATTTGTACAGGCCTGTCCAAAATTAATGAACCATTGAAAAAAGAAAGTAAGACAGAAATGGTTCTTATGGCAAAAGATGTCAGACCAGTTGAATTGCCGACAGATGGATCAAAGATTCAAGTTGAGATCGTAGAGATTTTTAACTTGGACAATTTCTTTGTTAAAACTGTAGATGATACAAGCAGAGTAAAACTCGACTCTCAACAGATTGAAATGAATATCTTCTACAAGGAAGATAGCACAGGATATACTCCAGTCATTGATGAACTTGTGGCTGCTCTCTTTGAGGGTGTTTGGTACCGTGGAAAAGTAATAGAAGGGGATGGAAACCTCTTCAATATTTTGTATGCCGATTTTGGGAATGTAAGTGCAGTAACAAAGAACCAGATCAGAAAATTGAAGAGCAAGTTTGCTGATCTTCCACTTATGGCTATTCCAAGTAGGTTGCAAGGGCTGAAAGGAACAGTCACTCAAGACATGCTTTTGGCTTTTGCAGGATATGTGGTGGAGAAAAGAGTGCTATTGGAGTCCCATGGGTTCATCAGTGGGGTGATGGAAGTAGTATTGTTCACAGATAATGGAATATGCATCAATAAGAAACTTGGACTCCAAGTAAGCTCCATGTTAGTCTCGGTTCCTACAAGCTTAACAACCACAACTTCAAACACTGGTCCAACATCTCAGGTTACTGTAAGTCATGTGCACCAGGAAGAAATAAAGCCAGCTCTCATGGCAT
This sequence comes from Potamilus streckersoni, assembly GCA_016746295.1. Classification (NCBI taxonomy): domain Eukaryota; kingdom Metazoa; phylum Mollusca; class Bivalvia; order Unionida; family Unionidae; genus Potamilus; species Potamilus streckersoni. The sequence continues at coordinate 1,350,885 of JAEAOA010001024.1, forward strand.
CTCGTGTTCAGCCATATAACCTTACGGTTGATGGAACATTGGTTGAAGTGGAGGTACTAGTTGTTCACAGCTTAAATTCCTTCTATGTGCAAGTTACTGAAGAAAAGCAGCAACGAAAGCTAAAGAATTTGATGGCAGAAATGGCAGCATTCTGCTCCAGCTCAGCCACATCTTATGAACCACAACTGGGAGAAATGGTTGTTGCCCAGTATTATGAAGATCAGATGTGGTACAGAGCCAGGGTAGAAGGAATTCAGAATCATGTCTATGATGTTTTCTATGTGGATTATGGTAATATGGAACAGGTGCAAGCCTCATCACTCAGAAAATTTGATCCCATGTATGGCACTCTACCCCAGATGGCAGTGCATTGCAAATTGTCATATTCTTGTACTGAAAATGACTCTGACCTTAGAATTGCCAAGTTTGCTCAGGAAGTTCTTATGAAAAAGGTCCTGATGAAGGCAGCTGGATATGTTGATGAGAAGTATGAAGTGGTGATATATTTGTCAGATGGCACAACTATACAAAGTATCCTTGGTCTGGAGAAGGAAGAGAAAGTTGTTGCAAGTCAAATTCCAGTGATAAAAATGGTTTCTTCTGGAGGTGTGGCAAGGCACATGGCAGATCAGATGATGAAGGTAGACTTGCCAGAGGATGGTTCTTTTATAGATGCTGTTGTATTTGAGATGAAAGGGCCAGATTCCTTCTATATTCAGAAGCGATCAGAGGAAGTCAAGATGCTTTTGGAACAAATAGAGGAGTATTGCAGTAAACAGACATCCACATATGCACCTGTGATTGGGGAGCTTGTGTGTGCCAAATTCAGTCAAGATAACTCATGGTATCGAGCTAGGGTTGACGAGTTGATTGAAGAAGGGGTGTATAAGGTATTATTTGTGGACTATGGTAATTCTGATATAGTTTCAGAACAAATGATTAAATGTGATGACATTATTTTCTCAGTACCCCAGCAAGGCATACTTTGCAAACTAAGTGAAGTTGGAGCCATTCACATGGATGAAAAACTTCAGGTTTTTGTCAGCAGTCTGGTCAATGTCCTTGTAAAAGTCAGAGTTTTGAAATGCATAAATGGTGTGTATGAAGTTGAGCTGTACACAGGAGATGGTTCTGCTTGTATAAATAATGAATTAAAGATCCTCAGTAAATCATCAACAGAAGTAGTTTTGACAGAGGAAAATATTGATGCCATTGTAGCTTCAGCAATTTATACATCTGCTTCTTCTGCCTCCCAAGATATCATCCCTGGGACAAGCATGGAAAGAAAGGTTGTGCAAGCTAAAGATTTTCCTCATGCAGAACCGATTGGATCTGAATTTGGAATTGTCATCACCTCGGTTGTTGATCCAAGATGTTTTTATTGTCAGCTAGCTGATGAAGAAGGTAGGTATTATTTTACACCCTTGATTCAAAAATTTTTCTTAAACCATAACAGTATATTCATTGGAATCTCCAAAAAGTTTTGAAGTTTTAATAGCTTTAATACAAGACTTACTGCATACTTTCTTTGTCTAGTCTTCAGTTCAGAATGTCCTAATCCAATTACTGCATTTTCACACATATATCCTGGCAAAGCTCTACCATAACCAGCCATGTGCAATAACAGCCTCATCACAATGTAGACATAGTTGTGCAGATTTGTGTGATTTAGAATTTTAATGTAGCTTTAACAATTTTTCAGTCATTGCTACAATGTCTGCAGTGTGGCAGTTTATTGTGATTTCTAGCAATACAACATCATGTCACAAACATATGGCATGATATCCCACCCAGTCACATTATCCTGACACTAGGCCGACCACTGACCTCTTAATACCGAGTGCCAAGTGAGGCAGCTATTAGTACCATTTTTAAAGTCTTTAGTATGACAGCCTGGGTTTAAACCCTTGACTTCCCACATCCAAGGCAGATGCACTAACCACTAGGCCACTGGAGCAGTAACAAATGAGTTGTAACTGCTTTTAGTTAAATTATGCCAGAAACCATGCAAAACAGCTTTATCAAGGCTGAAATCATTGATCATAATGGACAACTTCACAAGCAGCAGTTGTTGAGCAGACACACTAGTGATGGCGATCCTATGCTGCCACCGAACCGTAATAGTGAATTTCAAAGTTTTTATGGCCATTTTAATCTGACCTCACACGCAAAAGCAGATGTCAAAATATCCCTGATGAGGTGGGATGGGTCAGGAGAAAATTTGACTAATATAACACTGTCTGTCCTATCTCAAACCCAAAAGTGTAAAGTAAATCAAATGAATTTCAGTGGAGCTCCGAATGTATTATAGTCTTCAAAGTGCTGATATGCCCATGGTCTTTAATTTGTTACAGTTCCAACAGTTTTGATGTATCAAAGCATAATCCAAACTTTCCAAAATAGTAATTTAGCCCTAAAGTAAAAGAGCACTTAATAACTTCAATTAATTAAATAAATCATCTCAACTGAACACAACTGAAGTTGATGCCACTAAGATGTGATGTTAATGATTTGTAATGATTAATTCTGAAATATCGTTTATATTCAAAGCCAAGACACAATAACATATCCAGGATGAGTCATTTTCCCATCATATTTCTAAACAACATTCTTAATTTTTAATTTTTTTAACATCTGTAAAATATGTTTATCTCTAAGAATGATCTTAAAACAATCTAAAACCATAGATATTAGATATGTAATATGTTTTTTACCAAACAACAATGTCAGGTTGGTCCAATTTGTACCTTTGGTTATGGATAAAAGGTCCATTACACATTACACAAATCTAGTAAAGGGTGACCGGATGTGTATTTTGCCAACGGATTCAGGATCCATATAGTGGGGTCAATATTTGCTGGATCCAGATGTCACTACTTACACGAAACCATCACTGCTTGCAAGCCTCAGTTAGTCTACTGTATTTTAGTGCAAGGTCAGCAATGCAGCCAGAGTGTAATTTCTATTTAATAATTAACTTTTTTTAATTTAAATTTATTTTAATATTTACTTTTACTTATCTATATATTGCATTATTTATAAATCTATTTGTGTATTTGATAGATGGCGAGTGTCTCCACTGTCTGACAGTATGATACTGATACTCTTTGACACTGTGAGACAGCGGATACTCACCAGTCGCCATCTATCAAATAAACAATAATTAATAAATATTGTAATAGACTGCGAAAGTTTAGAAACTAAAATATCTAAATAGTCACAAAGATCAATAGAAACTTCCAGTTCACGGACCATAGTTTGTGTGTACAGTGTACAACATTATGACAATTTGTATTGTTTGCTTATATTATATAACTGTATAATTTTAAAATTTGATACGTTTTATTAATTGTAAGTTTATTTTACAATGTTAATTTATATTGCATTTGCAGTGAATGAATTCATTGAATTAGAAGTCTGGACTGTTGAATGAACTAGGCACAAGAAGTGCTGATTCTATAATCATAAATTATGATAATATAATTCATAATAATAATTATTGAAAGACAATTGTTAACTTCTTAGACGAATGATCAATTGGTCATTATTATGATTTGTCAAACTGCTATACTTTTAAACTTTTAATCTTTTTATTCACATATTGAAATTTTTAAATTTATTGTGCTTTGCATTGCTAATTGCTTTGAATGTTTCAAGACTTGTTTAGAAAAAATTTGCTCCCAAACTCCACAATACATTCAAAAATTGAAAAATCACATTGACATTAATTTATTAGGGAAATTGCATTGAAAAGTTAAAATGGCCGTTTTTGACCACCCACCCCAACCAGTCACTGCAGTCAGGCAACCACCCCAGGCCACACAGTTTTTTTCTAGAAATCAACTAGAATTGAGACTATATTATTTAACAAATTTAAATGAATTGACTTAAATTTGTCCAGGTCGGGTCGTTTTTATGAATTGAATATGGCTTATGCTGAACTAGGAATATGATCTAATTATTTATTAAAGTATGTGACACAAGTATAACTGACTGCATAACGTGTTTTTTAAACTTTAAAGTTCACAATCGCTGTCATTTAGCTACAAATTGGAGCCTACAACTGGCAACTGCTGCTTGCAAAGTTAAGAGAAAACAAATTAGGAAAAAAATTTCAAAATATTGAAAATAAGGAAAATAAAAATGAAATGAATTAAATCATTCATCAGCTAAGTTAATGTTTTTGTTATGTCATATTGGCAAAGAAGTTAAAACTGTTAAAAGAAAACAAAAAGTGCCGAATACTCATCCAGCCCTAGGCCCTTAATTAAATATTAACCAATTAGTAATTAAAGTTCTTAAACTAAATTGATATTTAAAATATCAAATAGAACTTATTTAACAATGAAAAATGATGAATTGTATGAAATCAGTTCAATATTTACTGATCAAAAGTAGGTCACTCAGTTTAACTTCTTTATCATAACCATATTTTTTATTAGAAATGATGGCATTTCAAGTTTGTTTGGTGATTATCTGCCTTGCTGTGCTGAACACTCTTTCACTTTCAACACTCATGGTGAGGTGGTCAAAAAATTTTTGCGCAGCCTGACAGAATGGGATATGTAGTCACTTTGATCTTCCAGTAGGCAATTGGATCCACTGGAGGAGAGTAACCAGGTTGAAGAAATTTGGCTAGATAGGAACGCTGAAAGACAGCAGCCTCGTCAATGGAATCCTGAGCTGGACCAGATTGAACAAATTCTTACCAAAATGTTTCCAGAACTAACAATGAAGCCTGAGAGCTGTGAGACGAACCTGAACCAGAAGGTACTGGATGCATATCTGAAAATGTAGTGGCAGCATTTACATTTTCTCCAACAGTAGCTGCTGCTTTTCTTGCTTCAAAAGTTGAATTTCTTGTGCAAGTCTTTTTCTTTGTTGAATATCATCTTATGCTTCACTGCATCAACTTCCCCATTGACAAAGAACTGCAACTTACATGTTGGAACAAGTACAGTTGCTAGAGCACTCACCTTATTCGAGATGGCGTGTGCAAAACGTCTGTTGAAATCAATGATCATGTCACGTCTCATCAATTGGATCCCGGCATCATCTCCAGAGTGTTCCAAGAAGCTCTGTAACGGACTGTATCCTGGTATGATCATTCTGATCATTCTGGAAGTTACAGATGACAGAGAGGCTTCTTTAGTGTGCTGTTGAAATGGCCTGAGAGTTTTAACAACTTTATCAAAAATGTTACATTGGTTTGCTGTCGATGTTGAAATCTTGTTCTCCTGGCTATATACAGCTATAGCTTGTTTTTGTTCTTGGAGTCTCTCCAGAATACAAAATGTGGAGTCCCATTATGTGGAAACATCCTGAATGAGTTTAGAGGATTATTGTCTGAATTCAAGAACTTGGATTTTCTTCAGCTGCTCAGTAGCCTTGGCTGAAGTAGCCAACAATTGCACGTGCCATCGCAATGGTATCAATAACAACTCTTTATGTTTTTAGACTTTCAGTAACGACGAGTTGCAAGGTGTGGATGTAGCATCAAGATCTGTCAAATTAGCATCACGAGCAGCTTCTACCATACTAGACCCATTGTCTCCTACTAACACACTTATCTTGTTCCCTTCAATGCCTAGCATGTTCACCAACTGCTTGCCGATCATTTCTCCTGTATACCGCCCTTTCAAGTGCACACAATTACAAAAAGGCAGATTGTCGATCCCACTCCTCATCAATCCAATGACCTGTTACACTGAGAAATGCGTTTAGATTATTTGTGTTGGTCCAAAACATTTCGGCCAAAGTTTCTTTATTTAAAAATTTTTAAATTGTTTAACTTTTAATATTATAATTTGTCAAAATTGTCTACGTATTATGAGTAATCGGATGACGTTTAAACTATTTCCTAGAATCCGACAGATTGACAAATGTATAAAATGCTGCAAGACATCGCTCAATTGCTATCTGTCGATGAAAAAATATTTGCAACACGCCATCACCTATTAATTAAAAAATAATGCTGTGATTTGTTGGCTAAATTTGAAATTAGTTATGTTTTGCATTCCAAAGTGCTGGGCTGCTGGTAAGTTTCAAATTTGTATTGTCAGTTTGTATTGTTCACAAATTACGAGTCAGGCCCCAGATTCACTAAGCAGAGGTCCGGATCCAGAATTTTAGAAAACCAGCAAATCCAGATGTTGCCAGATTCTTCACTATTCGGTGTGGCAAATGTCCTGAGCGGTTTCCAGTCACCCCCTAAAATATACATAACAGTTAGGACAATTTGCATTTATCTGTCGGACACACTACACCTTTTCAATTTAGATGTCCTTTGGCTGTTTTGTTATATATCATATTCTCTTTGGGGTTTTTATTCTTTTTTCACATTGTTTTATATTTGTGTTAGCTAGGTAGTGCATGTTGTGTTTCATCCCTCTAATAGTAACTGTGTTTAAAAGTATAACCTTTAAGTATACAGCAGTTCCTCAAGGAACCAGTATATGTGGACACTAGCACTGCCTGTCTTGCATGTATTTCATGTGCATGTCTAGACAGTTGCTCTGTTTGTTGTTTGTGGCCCCACTGAAGTTTGGGAATATCACCAGGCCTATATGGCCAGGATGAAATTGTATGCCTCTTCTGTTTTTGGGATAGAGCTATGGCTTTGTATAAGTAATTGCCTGTAACTATTGCACTTCCTGGTATATGGAAGTTTGCAGAAGCTACCTGCTTCATTGATGGCACTTCCCACTGTACACCTGATGGTGATGAGAATTGTGTGACGGGTTAGGAGGATAAGGTGAGAACTCAGTGGAAGGAATCTCAGAAACTTCCCAATGTAGTGGAGCAACAAACTAAAATAAAAGCATTGCTTCAGTTTTCATAGTGATAAGAACATACTTACTTTGCCGCAAAAGTATCCTCTTTGCAACAAAAACGTGCGTACAGAGGACTCCTGTGTGGGTGATTTTCTGCATCCCAAATAAAAAATATGAGTCCAAATACACGTAATTAAGCATTTCCTAGATCTCTGATTAATACAATCCTTGTGTTTAGTTATATACTGGTGAAATTTAAAACAGACTATAATAAAATCTAACATTTCATAACACATTTTGGAACCATGAAAAATGTACAATAAATATTAAATTAAACAAGTAAACAATTCAATCTCTTATATAATAAAATAAAATTCAATTACCTCTACAGTTGGAGACACTGTGTTGTAAAGTGGACTGCTTACTGACGAGACTTTCCATATTATGTAGTTTTAATGTATACTTTTGCAATGCATGGTCTGTGCTCTCAAGGTAAGTTGGTTCCCATCATAAGCTCTGCGCTAAACTCACTAAAAATCGAAATAATGTATGATACAGATTAACCACCCAAAGGCAATGCTATAAACAGAAATGAAACCAGAGTACATTCTATTCCAAATAATCATAAGCAATAAATTCTTTGACAAACACAATTCATGAGCATGGCCCCAATTCTAAGTGCTGATTAGCTAATGTGAATACTGTTGTAAACTTGTGTGCACAATACATGTATTGGAATGTAAATGTAGTGTTTAAAAAAAATTTGCTTATGGAGGATTGTAATATAAGTGAATTTTCAGTATCCCAGGTAAAAATTTGCATCCAAATATGCATGATCAAGCATTGAAGAGACACCTTTTAACTTATAGTGGGGTGCAAAGCGGGAAGAAGGTAAAATAGGAAACCATACTACATTTTTAGGACTTGAAAAACCTCAACCTTTCCATAAGCTGGAAATCTACTTAGGACAGCACTTTTTAGCTCATCTGACATTTGTGTTTTCATAAGCGCTGCTGATAAATATTAGTTTCATAATGAGCATTCAGAAATTTAATGGAATTTGTAATATTACAGTGTTTGTGTAGGTTCACTATTATTAAACTAAACTATTCCAAGTCTATGTGTAGATCTCCACATGTGCAATTTCAGTGGTGAGTGCATTTGGAGAGATGATGGACAGATTAAGTGAGCACTGCCAGTCAGAGCCAGCATTGCCAGATGTTGTGTACACTGAGGGGGAGCTATGCTGTGCAAAGTTTCCTGGTTAGTGAGTCTGATTTTGTACACTTTACATGTATCTTTTTTTACTCTAAAATGAGCATGATTATTATTTTACTACATCGTGTCCTTGCACATTTCTTTCATAGTGAATTTCAAAGAGCATAGATAAACATTGGTAATGCACCATAAAAGCACACATAATTGGCAGTTGATGTTATTTGCAATTATGTGCTGTGTCCAGTCTGTGAGACCAAACCACCAAGTGATCAAGACATACCTCGTCACTTCGCAATGGCAGAAAGTCATTGATTTTTCACATCAGTTGATTGAATTTGAGTGATTGTACTTAAATTAAAATCTGATGGAAAATTTTGCTTCGGGTCATTTATTTTAAATTTATTGAGTATCGGAATTCCAGTTTAAACTTTTGTCATCGGAATCCACAGGAAGTAAGCACTGTCATGTTATTTATGTATGTTCTCTGTACTATCTTTGTTCACCAAGCAAGGATGGTTCCTTTGTTTTAGTCTTTTTAATAGTTGATGATTACAAAAACCTGGAAAATCCACATTCAGTGATGGTTGCTAGACTTAATAAAGTTGCTGAGAAAATACGCAACCTTCAAACAGCATTTTGTGGTATGTGCAAGAAAACAAACTTCATTATTGCAGGAATGTGCATTGCTAGCCTAAATCACCATGGAGCTAATAAAAAACACTGGCCTGCTGTTTCAGTGTCACCAATCATAGGATCATTGCAAAAAGAACTCATCTAATTCTTTGTCATCACTCTCGTCTGCATGAGAAAAGTCGGAGTAATTATTTTAAATATAGTTTTGTTTTGTTCCTTTTATTTTAATAAGCAACTGGAAGTAAAACACTTTATACCAAGTGTAATCCTTGAAAACAGTAGGTTGAAAAATTAGTCCACTTCTTTCTCCTGTCGGGATGAACCCTGTTGATGAATTTGACAATTTATCCTAACTGTTCAAAGTTGATTTATTGTGCTAATCAAATATTGGTAAGTGTATATATGTAAGTATATGCACATATGCATTGATATCTACATGTATTTAAGTAGATGCATATTAGTATCTTTACATATATACAGATGTACATTGGTATCTACATGTATTTAAGTATGTGCTTTTGTATACTGGTCTACACATTGAAGTATGTGCATTTGTACACTGGTCTACACATTGAAGTATATACACATGTACATTGGTATCTACATGTATTTAAGTATGTGCATTTGTATACTGGTCTACACATTGAAGTATATACACAGGTACATTGGTATCTACATGTATTTAAGTATGTGCATTTGTAAACTGGTCTACATATTGAAGTATATGCACATGTACATTGGTATCTACATGTATTTAAGTATGTGCATTTGTACACTGGTCTACACATTGAAGTATATACACATGTACATTGGTATCTACATGTATTTAAGTATGTGCATTTGTATACTGGTCTACACATTGAAGTATATACACATGTACATTGGTATCTACATGTATCTAAGTATGTGCATTTGTATACTGGTCTACACATTGAAGTATATACACATTTACATTGGTATCTACATGTATTTAAGTATGTGCATTTGTATACTGGTCTACACATTGAAGTATATACACATGTACATTGGTATCTACATGTATCTAAGTATGTGCATTTGTATACTGGTCTACACATTGAAGTATATACACATTTACATTGGTATCTACATGTATTTAAGTATGTGCATTTGTACACTGGTCTACACATTGAAGTATATACACATGTACATGTATTTAAGTATGTACATTTGTATACTGGTCTACACATTGAAGTATGTGCATTTGTATACTGGTCTACACATTGAAGTATATACACATTTACATTGGTATCTACTTGTATTTAAGTATGTGCATTTGTACACTGGTCTACACATTGAAGTATATACACATGTACATGTATTTAAGTATGTACATTTGTATACTGGTCTACACATTGAAGTATGTGCATTTGTATACTGGTCTACACATTGAAGTATATACACATGTACATTGGTATCTGCATGTATTTAAGTATAAGCACATGTACAATGGTATCTACACACATTTAAGCATTTGCATAAGTACATCGTTATCTGCATGTATGTAAGTATGCACACATTTGCATTAGTATCAACATGTATTCCAGTATATGCACATGTACATCAGTATCACACATATTAAAATATGCAGATTACAGGCATATATTTAGCATCTATTTATATGTCATTCTCATTGATGAGAAGATACCAAAAGTACTTTCAAACACTGTTTTATGCTGTTTGAATGCTTTTAAGATGTTACCAGTTTCATATCTCACATATATGGAAGACATTATGATGAGATCTTAAGATACGAAGAAAAAATGTAATATCATTATGCAAAGAAAATCTTGTTTAGAAAAAGTTAGGACATGTTAGTGGGGATGAATACAAACAAAATGGTTGTTTTGTAGCATTGTACCTCATCCCAAACTTTCTGGGTGATTTTTACTTTGATTAATGGAGGTTATTGACTGACTGACTGAAAATAAAATGGTTTTTGCACATCAGTTCTAAATCACTGACCTGGCCCAAACTTTAAAGATGGCTTACACTTCATCTAAAAAATTGTACAAGAGAATTTACCACAGTTGACAAGCTGAGTAAAAAAAGTGTCAAACCTTGTACAAGGGATGTATGTATATTGCTACCATTACTAAAAATGCTTTCAATGACTTCTCAACAAATGTTCAAAAAAATTTAACCAAATTTGATGGAAAGTCTAACAGCATATATTGATCTAGATTCTGCATTTGGCATTTAGATAGATTATCGGCTATGGGAGCAATGTCAGGTCCATCTTGTTTTTTTTTTATTTATCTAACCATGTAAATAACATCTAGGATAAGAAATATATAAATTGAGAGCAGCAGATCATACTGTCATTTAGCAGGAGTCCTTACATAAGCTGGGGATTGTGAGATATGCCATCTCTCATTTTCAGCTGATGGGAAGTGGTATAGAGCCTGCATCATGCAACTGAATCCCAATGGAACAGCCCTGGTGTACTATGTGGACTTTGGAAATGAGGAGGTTATTTCCCTTGATGATTTGAATATTTTGACTGAAGAGTTCCAAACACTTCCAATCCTGGCTCTCAGATGCTCTCTAAGCGGTAAGTAGGAACCCATTTGCTATTCACTAAAATATCCTTCCAATATTTGGTTTGTTTGCTGGTGTTGAATCAGAAATATATATCCAAATGACATTTTCATTACATCATGTTATTATATCATTTTTTCAGGGTTCCAATTTAATATGGATGAACTTGCAAATAGGCAGTTTGTGAAAATGTAAGCTGAGATTTCAGGCTTTCAGTCTTTCTATAGGTGTTAAAGTTTCCAGTGGTAAACAGAAAATTATTAGTTAAACTCTCTTTCCTCTTTTACTCAAAAAGATGGTTTTGGGAAGGAAGTCTATAGACCCTCCCTTTTCTGTACGGAGGAAGGCGGTTGGCCCTAGGGAGTCACACCCTCTTTTGCCAGGTGTTCTTCACATTGCAAAAGTAGGTTTTGGATTGCCTGTTTTCACAAGGCCTGGTTTAGACCTTGTGGATGATACAGGGGTACTTTCCACAATTAAATAAGTTTACTAGCTTCAGTTTCATAACCCTTCAGTTTTTGAAGGACTTTCATTTGATTTATTTGGCCCAATCTGGTATTCTTGAAGCAGATGTCTACTCTTCTAGTGCCAATTTTGGAGTCAAGAAAATTTTTCTAAGACAAGTATTTCTCAGCATGCATGTCGCACACTGCCACAGAGAATAATGTTAGATTGTCAATTTGATAACAAAAATAGGTACTTCATTGCATTTAAGAGAGATAACTCTGCTGGATGTAAATACTAGTCCCAAGAAATATATCCATAACTTGCATCCGAAAGAATAATTCCATCTGTTTCAATGTATACCATCTTATGTACTTGTGTAGAGAATTACTTAGAAGCATCATAAGAGAAGATTACTAATTGGCCAAAGGAATTTTAACATTTCTAGGTTATGTCTCAATTAAATTTCAGCCAATCAGCTTGACATGCTTTACGTTGGCATGCATTGTATGAAAGTTGAGACACTTGAAATACTCATTTCAGATGTAGGTTAGCAACATTTGTTTTGTGAAAAGTTGTTACAAACTTGTAGAAATATTGGCTGGTGTCTTCATTTTCATGTGACAGTTTATCAGTAAAACTTATGCTGTGAATATCTTGGTGAAATTGGGATAATTAAAACTATCTGACCAAACTTTTAAAAAATCACAATTTTGATATATCAGTCTATGCTTCTCAGAAGCAGCTAGTAAGGTTTGTGAAGGAAGAACCCAGGAATATCACCAACCTTTGGGAATCTTTTGGCAAGTTTTCTTGCATACCCACATTGGTTAAGCTCGTGAGTGAGATATGTGGATGAGCTCAATGGCAAGTGCCTTGGACCACTCTGCCACCTGTAGCCTCTTCTCCCCACCAGAATTTCATTGATTTTCACTTTCATACCAAGTTTGTTTGAAAAAGACTTTATTTCTGTCTCCCTCCTGGGGACATATTAGACTTAGTTCCCTTAAGAAAACATTTACGTCCTCCCTTTTTTTTCTGCTCTTGTTTCACAAGAGACTACAGGGAATCACTGTATGCTTGGATCTCCTTGGGATCCAGATTTTATTTCCATCTGTGTTGGTGGAAAAATTAGGACTGGTTTCTGACTGGTGTCTAATTTATGCTCATTCCATCTGTACATTGACGTCTTTGATTGGGTTGGGGTGGTCACCTGGAATGTGGAACAACAAACATGTCTGCTTTGGGACATCATGAAAGACTTCTTTGCCCAGTCAGCTTTTTTATTTGGCTAAATTAAAGGGGATACCTCCAATATTTCAGCAGTCACCATTTTTGTGTGGATTAGTTTGACTACCAAAAATGATTGTCAATCTCGCACTGAGAGAGCTTCTTCATGAATATTATAAACACATCTAAAATGGGTAATTGCTTTATCTTGTGCCTTCAATTATTATTCCATGCTGGATGACATCTTGAAAGATTCATTTGGCAGGGTTCCTGCAGGTCATAGAATCCTGGAAAAGTTTTGGAATTTAAAAAATAAATTTCAAGGGCCTTGAAAAGTTATGGAATTTGTCAAAACCTTGAAAAGTTTTGGAAAAGTCATGGAATTTGTGACAATGGAGTTAAAGAAATTGATTACATCAAATTTCATAGAGCACTGATTACTGATTAAATAAAATGATAAAATTACTATCACTAAATGGTTTCAATTCATATAACAAGAATAAGTTCCCCATATAGAAGAATCACATGATTGCCGGTATGTAGTTCACTAAATAAAAAAAGCAACTGGAAAGTAAAATGTGTTTTGTTAATATTGTAAATAGGAACACATACAAAGACTACATAGGATTGTTTCCTTTTTTCTTTTGAATACAAATTACATTAAACATTGGATTATGACAAAAATTACTACATAAAGTCAAAGTGTGCTAGCCCAGGTAAATTTAAAATGTATATATTAAAACTGTTTGTTGTTAACTTTGTTATTTTAGAATGAAAGATGTCATTCTTTATGTTCATTTACTTGACAATGCAAGATAGCACTGTCCTTGAGTTTTATGAAATGGTCCTGGAAAAGTTTTGGAAGTCATTGAATTTGTTTTTGTTAAGTCTGCAGGAACCCTGATTTGGGTAGGCTAACCATTTTGTTCATTCTGTCCTCTGTTCGATGGCACATCAGAACAGGGGCATTAATGCAATAGGTCCAATTGTGTCAGCCCAGCAAGTTGTCAGGAAGTCACCTTCTAGCCAGCTGTAGCATCCTGCTGGAAATTTCTGGCATGGTCTCTGATATTTGTTATGTTTTACTATTATGATTTGGTTTTATAACCTCATAATAGCTGGAAATTTATTATTACTGTTAAAATACCGTTTTAAGAAAAAAAACTAATTTTAATTATGTAATACTTACCTATTATTGCCACATTCTTTCTCTTCCTCCTCTAAGATGGTCTAAATTGGAGAGGGACAATATTTCCATTGATGGAAGTGTTTGAGGCATCAATAGGACTAAAACTAATTTTGTTTTAAGACCTCCATTTGGAGATTTGAGGAGAGAATTTTCACCTTAGATTTTACATGCTGTAAAGCTATATAGTGCCACAAACTAAGTTAAAGATTTCAGTATCAAAGAGGTTTATTGCCCAAATGCCATAAAAGTAATGAGATGGGAAGGACAATACAGAAAGGCTCCTGATTAACAGGCAATGTAAATGGTTTATATAAAGAGTAATTAGACAATTAAAGATAGCTTAGGATGATGGACAGTGTATATGTTGGTTAAAAAATAGGTTGCACACAAGCTATATTTTAGAATACCTGTTAACGTCTTTTTAAATACAAGTCACATTTACTGTATCAGAAAGTTTCATGTGCTGTACATTGTAGTAATGATAGCATGTAGGTTCATGGTCAAATGAATCAATCATAATGTGCTTCATGATGAAGGGTTCATTTCAAGAAATGTACTTAGTTGGAATGGAGTGGGTTGTATAAGTGTGACCAATTCTAATTTTTGCAGCGACTACCTTGTCCCTACTAATGATTCTCTAAGGAGATCATTCCCAAATGGTGGGCTTGATCATTTGGAACTTGTTACGTCGTAGTTCCATTCTATGATGCCTTGCACTTACAAAATAAAACATATTTTAATACAAGGTTTACAGTTCATGGTATTTTATAATTGGCCTACGATTTGTTTCCTTTTTTTCACTGACAAGGTCTTTTGCCTTGATTTCTGCATACATAATCTGGAAAATCAAGTTTTACAGTGTGACTGAACTAATGAAGGTGAAGCAGCATTTAGACTATCCTTAGAGTCATCAGTGTTAATACTTGCTTAGTACTTAAATTAGGAGGGAAGTTCCTTTCAAGAGTCAAGTTAAATGGAAGGATTTATCAAAGTTTTGGAAAAGTCATGGAATTTGTGACAATGGAGTTAAAGAAATCGATTACTTCAAATTTCATAGAGCACCAAGAACCAATTAAATAAATTGATAAAATTACAATTGATAAATGGTTTCAATTCATATAAGAAGAGTAAGTTCTCCTAATGGAAGTACATGTATCATGTGATTTCCGGCGTAGTTCACTAAATAAAAGAAAGCAACTGGTAAGTAATGTGTTTTGTTAATTTGTTAATATTGTAAATAGGAACACATACAAAGACTACATAGAATTGTTTCCTTTTTTCTTTTGAATACAAATTACATTGATCATTGGATTATGACATGAATTACTACATAAAGTCAAAGTGTGCTAGCCCAGGTAAATTTAAAATGTACATATTAAATATATTTGTTGTTAACTTATTTCTTATTTTAGATTGAAAGATGTAATTCTTTATGTTCATTTACTCAACAATGCAAGATAGTGCAGTCCTTGAGTTTTATGAAATGGCCTGAAAAAGTTTTGGAAAAGTCATGGAATTTGTTCTTGTTAAGTCTGCAGGAACTCTGTTTACATTAACCCTCACCACTAAAACTAAAATAAAATCTTTTCACCAACTTGGTTGTTATTTATTATTATTATTAATCTAAATATTTCATTTTAAACAATTTCAGACATAATGAAATGTTTATAACAATCATTAGCTTGATAAAAATTAACTAGTAATGTAATAAAAAAAGATGTATCTTGTCTTGAAGTTTAAATAATGTCATTTCCTTTATTAGACTTAGGTTGGTGGAAAGCAAAACAGTAGCCACCTTTTTGTCAGTGTTGACATCAGCAAAAACTGGTTGACTCTTGTTATAGAGTTCATTTAAACATTATTATTGATTATTATTATTGATCATAGAGTTCATTTAAACATTATTATTGATTATTATTATTGATCATAGAGTTCATTTAAACATTATTATTGATTATTATTATTGATCATTATTGATGCACATTTTGTAGACAATGACATTCATGATAAATATAACCACAATTTTTATTATTTTCATTATTTCTTGTGTTTGATTAAATTATGTTATTTATTATGTTTGGGTTAAATATTTTTAAAACATAAATGTTAAAAAATACCCAGATGTCTGATTTTACCCCATTTTGAGCCTTTTATTTACATGACCCCTGCATGATTATGTGATACATGTATGTTCAAAGTTGTCAATAAAAAATGACAGAACAAAAACCAAGGGTGTCTTAGTCTGAGAGCAGAAATTTCAATCTGTTTTGTCTCTTGAGCACCTTGGATGGAATGATAATTGATTCAGAATTGTATTTCATGAACTACCATGTCCTCAATACAGATTCCATTTCTCTCTTGCTAGGGATTCATCCAAATGATGGAGTTTGGAAACCAGAGGCAGTGGAGGTGTTGAAGAGTTTACAAGAACAGGTACTTAGAGTAAAACTGGTTGAAGTTTTCAACAATACTTACTACCTTATTGTTCTGCACACAAGAGAGGGAGGTGAAACTGTAAGCCTGAATCAGATTCTGATTGAAGCAGGACTTGCTCAAGTAACCCCTGTCAAAAAACCAGGTCCAGCACTTGCAGAGTCTCTAGGAACTGACGGAGGTGAACAAGTCCATGGTAATGTGGGTAGAAGTAAGTAGTTCTTTTGAAAATCATTATAATATTATATTTTATTGTTTTTCTTTTTTGTGTTTCTTTTCAGCAGTCTTGCACTGTGTAACATTTTTTATTTATATTTTTGAGTGAATTTCATTTGGAAACTGACAGTTCTAATAATTAGACAATTAAAAATTGCAATTTGCTTGATGCCAAGATTACCCAGGAACAACTGGAGCAGTTCATCCACCAACCTGAACTCTCTGTAATGCACTAAAAGGATCTTGTTGGCTTGTTGTACAATGGGCAGGCTGGCTCCAGTTCTTGGTCTGGTTTTATCTGCTTTTTTTTCATTATAAGGTGTGGCTTTTAAAATCATTTATCCAGCCCATGCCTTCAATAAAGGGGTGGGGTGGATATTCTAAAATCTTACAACCTTAACTCTGCACCGATTCAGGTTGAAAGTTTCTGTTTGGTATGTTTCAAAGATGAACAAGTGGTTGAAAACATGGGATTTGGCAATGCTTTGAATTGTGTTCCAGATCTGGGAGCATTTTCAGGGTGAAGTAGTGAGTGTACTGCAATAAATGCCATTCTTGGGAATCAGTACAAATTGAGATGTTATTATTTTTAAAAAATAATTTTGAATGATGTGTAAAAAATTGAACTATAAATATTTGGACATCTGGCCAGTGTTTATATTTTTGTTTGTATTTTTATTGTAAGTGCTGATTCATCTTAGTCAGTTATAGTTCTGACTGATTACTGATTACACTACTACAATAATGAGATTGTTTAAATAGTTCATACAAATTGTGTAATCAGTGCAGGGTTCCCATAAGTTTGGGTGCATAATCCCCATGCAAACTAGTTCTGTCTGGCCCTAAGAGCAACTTAAAGCAAAAACAGAAATCTGGCCCATGAACAGTAATTATATTAATGAAATTTGTGTTTGTGGCCATCAAGTAGTCTTAGAAAATACAATCTGGCCCTTAGATTGTTCCCTCCTGCTGTAAGTCATGGATACCTAGAAAAGTTTTGGAATTTAAAAATGATGTTTTAGGGGCTTTGAAAAAATCAAAGAAATTCTCATAACCTTGCAACGTTTTGGAAAAGTCATGGAATTTCTGATTGGTGCTCTATGATATTAGCAGTTAATAATTCTCTGAACTCCACATTCAAAGAATTGATAACTGATAATTTCATAGTGCCAAGCACCAATGTAAAACGCTTGTTTCCAACAAGACACAGGATTAATAAACGGTTTCATTTCAAGATATTATGGTACTTGAGTTTTGTGAAATGGCCCAGGAAAACTTTTCGAAGATTAATGAAATTAGTTTTTGTTAAGTCTGCAGAAACCCTGTCAGTAAAGTTTATTTTCATGTATTTTTCTTTTTCTGTTTCATATATGTTTAATTTCATGACACATCTATAGTGTTATACCTACATCAACAATAACTTCTTCCTTTCAGGGGTTGAAAAATCTATAAAAATCCACTCATCCAGTCAGGCAAGTACTGATAAAACTTTATCCTTCCAGAATCAATTTTTGCTCAGACAGCTGTTAAAAACTCAAAGTTGAGGATGTTACTGACCTAAAGTTTGATTGTATAAAAGGTTGTTTTCCATAGCCGATTCAGTGACTATTCTAACACCAGTTATATGCAGGTATAAACTGAGACCAGAATGTGTTCTTCCTGGCAAGCTTTTATTGGTTTTGTGAATGATAGCAAACTGTGTGTTAAAAGGGAGGGGGAGTAACTTGCCACAATTATTTTGTACTTGCAGTAAACAAAGTCAGCAATATTCTCAACAGAACATCCTTTTTATTAAAGAGTAAGCACTGGTCTGTTCTGAATTGGCACTCAGTTAAATTGACTGGAAAATTTATTTAACTGCCAGGGATTTTCACTCACCTTAAATAGTTTGACTAGTGAATTTTCAACCCCTGCACTAGCTTACTAATATTGCATGGCTTTTATATATTGTTTCAATAAATACTGTTCTGGTGGCATGGGTGGTTAGAGCAATCACCTCAGATGTGGGATTTGTGAGTTTGAACCCCAGCTGAGCCATATCAGAGATTTGTGAAAAAGGTACTTGCAGCTGCCTTGCTAGGCACTCAGCATTAAGAGGTTTGTATTAGGACTGGTTGACCTGGTGTCAGGGTAATGTGACTGGGTGGTACATGGTGCTATGTGTCTGAGGCATGATGCTAGACATTACTATAAACTGTCACACTGCAGATATCATCAGTAGGACTGGAAAATTGTTAATGCTACATACAAAATCTAAATCACACTCATTATTACAACAAATCTCCTGCCATTCACATGTAATGTCCATCTTTTCTATGATAAAAATTTAAATACCTAACTGGTCACAATATGGTACCAGTATTACAACAAAACGTGGTTCATCACATGACTCTGTTTATGCATCAGGCCATCACTAATGTATAACTCATGCACAGCTTGGTCTTGAATTATAGTCATCACTGAGTTATTACAAAACAATAAGTCCGAGAACTAAACGTATTTAGAATAATAGTGTATCAGTAATTTATTTTCATGAAAGCAACTTAAAATTGACATGTAGCTGGTCATTGTGCTAATATTACAGAATATAAGTGCTATAATTTTGTTTTAATTCCCATCATCTGAAATCTCATCCCGGTGGAATATGTAGAATAGACCATTGGGCCTTGCAAAAGGCAAGTAATGAAGGCAACCATTTTGCCATGGGAAGCATATTGTGATGGTGTTCAGCTGAAAACATCTTTTACCTATCATCTACCTATAACTAGTTGATTTATTGATGACGAAGAATTTTGTCTTTTTTTGGACCAAAATGTCCATTTTTGTTAAAACATAATAACTTCTAACATTTGAATCCATGAAGAAGCCTGTTCAGTCTTGGGTCAAAAGTTCAAAGTTCAAGACCACAGAACTGATAATAGAAATGTACCAGAATTGTTTACCACATGTTGTAGGTAGTATCATTTTTAATTTAAAAAAATTACTTTACATGTTTTGTCTTTAGTTCTTTATTCCTTTTGGGGAATAGTTAAACTTACTTGGCAGTACAAAGCCAGGATTATGCTATGTCCTTTAAGTAGTACAAACTTACTTGGCAGTACAAAGCCAGGATTATGCTATGTCCTTTAAGTAGTACAAACTTACTTGGCAGTACAAAGCGAGGATTATGTTATGTCCTTTAAGATTCTTTTCCAACAATCATCATCTACCTATAACTAGTTTGATGATGAAGAATTTTGGACCAAAATGTCCATTTCTGTTAAAACACAATAATTTCTAACATTTGAATCCATGAAGAAGCCTGTTCAGTCTTGGGTCAAAAGTTCAAAGTTTAAGACCACAGAACTGTTAATAGAAATCTACTAGAATTGTTTACCACATGTTGTAGGTAAAATGTTTTCATGACTTGAGCTCAGAGGAAATACTTGTTATATATGAAACAATACACCTTTGCCACATAATGATACTAATCATGATACATAGCGTAAGGAGGTTTGTTATTGGTGTGATGTCACTGTTTTACGTGTGTTGACCTGTTGGTTGTATGTCCTAGATGCATATACAGACATAGACATATCATTTGTTCGTGTCTTTTTTTTTTTAAGGCCAGTTCAGGCTACAGCATCTGATGACCTCATGTCCATCTTGAATCTTTATCATCTTTCACATTTCACACATGGAACAATTTCCACAAAATAACTGCATACCAATACCATAGGCCATTACAAAGCTTTATAAATTGCTTTCATTTGGAACAAAACACAAGTGCCTGCTGTTTTGGATGTCAAAGGTCATGGTCACTGAAACTGAAAGAAAACATGGTTTTTAAAAAACGACTTTACATATTGGGCATGTTTTACAACTTATAATAATTTCAGGTCAGTCATGAACTATATCTTGCCCTTCGTAAAACCTTGTTTTATTTTTTAAAAGACAATTTGTTTAAATTAATATCACAGGAAAAGAGGATAATTACCATACTGCCTAGGAAAATTCCCCTAATTCATTTTCAGTATGTTTGGATTATTGTTATAAAACTAAAGCTATATGGCTGCCAGAAAGGTCCAACAGTTCTAAACATGACATGTCAGAATGACCAGCTACCCAAATATAAACAGTAGATGAATAAAATGTTGAATTTGCCATTTGTCAAAATTTTACATATTATTATACTTTGTATTAACTCTTTAATGCAACTATAATGATGTCTTGCGATTAAAATCAAAACTTTCTTAAAACACTTGAAAAAAAAAATAAATAATCAGTATGTATTGACAGTGTGAAACAGTTCTACATTACTTTTGGATATAGAATGTAAGAAAATAACTATTGCTGTTCATGTTTTTAAAAAAAATTATCGATATGTGGGATAATTAACTTGTCATCTATAATCATGCAGATAAAGAATAGTATTTGTTATACAAAACAATATTTATTACGAATTCTTGGACTGAATTATGTGTACATTTTATATCTAAATGTCCAGCTGATATTACTGATGTGAAAAGCTATCTTCCTTTGCATAGATCCAATCACCAGAATGTAAATTCAGCACAAAGATGACAATCTCATTCCTTTTGTTTGTTGAGTATAATCCACAAGTGCTTTGATGCTGAAAAGGTTATACAGAGACTACAAAACTTATTTTCCTGTACCAAAGCTACATCTTTTACAAGTGAAAGGGCCATATATACAGAAGTGGGATATTATTTTGAAACAGCTTTCATTTCAGGTAAAAAGTAGATCTGAATATTACTTGTCATTATCATATATCTCAATAGGTACCCCAGATGAAAATGTGAAGGAAAAGGAAGAGCTCCTCCTACAAGAGATTGAAGCCTTGAAGGCCAAGTACGAAGCTTTAAAAATGAAAGGGAACAGTTGATTTGTTCAATCATCCAGGACAATACAGGATAGGAGGATTTATTTTGATGAGCTAAGCAAAGAATTTGTGCAAATTTATGGCGGCTTTTTATTATACTATGCCTTATTGATTTTGTATCAAATGTATTTTATTCACAAAATATCCATTGTATGGGTGATAGTGCCCACCACATCATAATTTTCAGCATTTTCTTTCCCTAATAAATTGGTGTTAAAGAACAAAAATACATAAAAATAACATTATTTCATTGTTCATACAGTGGCATACCTTTTGAACTAAGAGTGATAAATATTTAAGATTGATCTAACTTAGGGCTGTTCCAGTAAAACACATTCCCTCCCTCAATGGCACTTCATAAAAACTTCTGTAGGGTGTTGTGTTTCAAACTATTTTGATTCTGATAGTGGAAGGATGATTAAGAAAATCACATATGTTGTTTGTTGTGGTAACAAAATGAGAAATCGGTGGTGGGGTTGTCAAAAAAAAGCGAATATATATTTTAAATCTCGTCTAACCCCCTCCTATTGGTCTAACGCAAATAGAAAGGTGGTTCAGAAAATGATGCAAGTGCACCTAATTTGTTCGAATTCACATACTTTTAAAGCAGTAATATGTGTTCCGCAAATTACTTCGTCGTTGCAGATATTAAACATGCTTTGTGCATTATGTAATTTTTATTTAACTTCTAAAAGTGCATTTAGCGACATTATTCACGTTGCCAGTAGCAGTGTAGCAGTACTAGATGCGATAATATTCAGAAGACAAACGTTAAAATAGCTGGATATTTCTCTTTGACATGATGGCTGTTAAACTAATTTTGATTGGTTCATTGGCCCTGGAACAAGCATTTATGGAAGTTTTAACCTTTCATTATGTTAGTTTTACAAATGCATGTTTTAAAAAAGGACCACACAGGAAACTAAAATGGTTGAATCACAACAGGGTTTGTCATCAGACAATGTTTTCAGTCGGCAAATGCTGGTAATAGCTATGATGACAATGAATTTCATGTATATCAGTCTGTTGGACATTGGAAAAATGTCACTGGAAATACCAGTGTGTGATGTTGAGCACGAGTCCAATGTAAATGTTGGATGCACAGAATGTCGGTTATATTTATTAAAGATACTCGTGTCAGAACAAGCAGACTTTGGGAATGTTGGACTTAAAACCCTAATACAGCATTATGGAAGAGAAAAAAATTTAGCATAAGAGGCAGCAATGCACTGATTCATGAAAGTAAATCTCTAGCAGTGTTCAAGTTAGTGAAAACTATTCTTTTTGGAACAGAGATATCGAAGAGAATACCCATGGCCATGTAGCTACGATGTCATAGCCTCAATTTGTTTTGTTGTGGGTCCACTTATATTAGTACTAATGGCCATGGAGCCATACATGTGATTCTTTGGCAGAGTTCATGTTAGTGAGAAAAATCTTTTTGGAACAGAGATATCAAAGAGAATACCCATGGCCATGGGGCCATACATGTGAGATGTTGAAAATTGCACAACTGTAAAGAACAGTAACTTGTTCAGGTTAGTTATGCATATGAACTTCAGACAGCAGACAGTGAAATTGAATTCTCAGCACAGAATAATATTTGTGCACAGACGAGGAGGATCATATTCAGACACAATCAACATATTAATGCTCATAGTGTACATAAGAGAACTCCCATACAACATAATTGTGTAAATCTATAGTTGCCAGAAACACTATGGCAACAAAAGAATAACGACTAACTTTCACATCATACAGATGAATTATTGAAAGAAGTACATGCTATGTGCAAAATTTAAATGATATTTAGCATAAGAAACTGACTGAACTGCATAAACTCAAGCAAGATTGGTAAAATCTGTCCTGTTTGTGTTTGGTTATTCCTATGTATATTTTGAGGATATTTTCTGCAGACCTTTTGGCACTTAGTTCCAAGCCATCGTTTGGTATTTGTATTACAAACTGGATTACTATTATCTAGTACATAATATTTTGAAGCAGTATTATTAATTAATGATGAAATTGATGAAAATAATAATTGATGTCATTCTGATACATGGATTCTTTATTACACTAATAATCTGTTTCATCCTGATTCTTTTTTTTACCATCTCCTTTAGTTTTACTGGTGCCAATACTTTAAATAAATAAAATTGTAACTTCTATTTTCTTACAATCCAAATATTTGTGATCATGTATTAAAGGTGTGATAAAAGTAAAATGTGCATAGTTTTGATATAAAATCTTAAGCTAATAAATTAGCAAGAGACTAAAGTATAGTGTGAGTCAACTTCATCATGTGTGCAAAAATTGTTGCCATATTACTGTGTGTTGTTAGAAACAACAGAATAGTTGCACAAGATGTATTTTGCGAAGTTGTAGAACCAGCACTCATATTGTAACAACATATTCCATTTCAATAATACTATCAATATTTCTGCATAGTCCTATCAGTTTTTCCCAAGTGGTATCAATTTCCTGATCTGATGTTCATTTCATTTGCAATTTTGACATGTCAATTCTCAGTTTAATAAAAAAAAAACTATAATCTGCACCAAATCGAGTTGTTTGGGGAAAAAAAAATATTTTTAACCCCAAAATCACTGAATCTATGAGTTCTGGCATTAAAGTCTCACAGTAAATTATATTTCACCTTTGGTCTATTCAGATCTTGAATGTGATGGAGGATAAAGGAGCCTATTCATTGACTACAAATCAAGTATATAGTCCGACCCAACTGAATTGTTAGAAAAATTTAATTCTTTTGACATCATAATTAGCTGTCAAATATGGAGTAAACCCATAGCTATTCTTTCCGCCACCTATTCCTCATTGGCGATTTCACACACACACACACAAAACTTTGAATAAATCCTCAAATCCTGGCAGCATCCCTGCAGGGTAGATAACTTGATCATTTGTTTTGATTTTATTGGTCTCTGGTTATCCTATGGTATTTCTGTCTCTTGAACATTATCTTACAGAGTGTCAATTCAGAATGGTCGAAAAAGGCATACAACCATTGAGAGTTGTTGAAGGACTAGCATTACTATAGATATGAAAGAATGAGAACCATAAGATAAATCAGTAAAAATAAAATAAGAGTATACATGGTTTGACCTGACTGGTTGATAATGAAAGTAAGATTTTAGTGAAAAGATTTATTTGAGAGCTTATCCTACATGTAACTGATAAAAGTCAGGGGCATTGTTTTATTAACATAATTTCTGTCACATTAGAGACCTGAGTTTGGAAGACTCGTTACTGAAATCAGCAGTTGACTCTTCTGTGTAGTATTGAAAGAACACATTTCAAATTTGTGTCAATCCAGAAAATGGTGCAGCTGTTATGGTTTTCTTTTGACAAAAGCTGTCATCATGGATGTGTCTATTTCAATACAAATGTGATCATAAGCACCCAAAATTTTAAGTTATTGAATTTTAATATCATGGTGCTCCCACAGGTTTACAATGGGAACTGAATTTGTACAGCAAGTCTTTTAACTTTGAGTTTTGTGCAGAAACATGGAATCCAAGAAAAGAATACCTTCGAACTGTAGAAGTTTTCTATCTTGGATTTAGTCTCCCCATTGCATTTTACATTGATATACATATTAGCAAACAGTATAGTAGTAGGAAAAGTGACAAATTTAGATACATATCATAAAGAAGACAAACAGTATGTGGGGAGACAAGAACAAGCTGGAATGGAGAAGTATAATAACAATAGTAATGAGTACAAGTGTGTATTTTTTAAGTATGCAACAGCTGCAGTAAGAAATTACATCAAAGGAAAAACAATAAAGGGTATACAGTTAACTAAACCACATGACTCAAATCGATTTTTAACCTTTTGTTGCAAATATTTATTACAGATGCACATCTCCAGATATCGGTGAATATAGCTTGAATAAGTTATAACAGTTCTGATTGGAACAATGGACATTGCTAGATAAACTTTATAAGTGAGCTGAAATGTAAACTTTTTTTTGTGATGCAGGATGCTCAAGACTTCTCCATCTCATATGTTTACCATGAAAAATCCATTTGTACAAACTGATAATGACATTTAGGTAACTGTCAGAAAGGCATAATTGACAATATTCAAAGGTCTACAAAATTAAACTAGAGTCAAAGTTTATAAACTCGTACAGCTGTGGCAAAAATGATCTGTGAGATGTGCAAGTGATCTGTAAAAGCAAGCACCTTAGTACACTTGGGCCTCTGTTGATTTGATGTTTATCTTAACAGCCAAAGTCATTTAGACACGAGATCTCTGGGTTTTGATAGATCATTATGACCTTTACACCATTTTCAGATGAAGAGAATCTATATATGGCAGCCAATTTTACTAATATTACTACTGAAGAAAATCCAAATATGTTTGAGACACCAAACACCACTTATGAAGAACCACTGACCTTCAACAAGTAACTAACAACATTCTCATTTACACATTGGATGATTGGAAGCAAGTAATCACATAATAAGCATCTTATACCACTCTGCCTTGGAAGCCCCTCAGATCTGTATCACAAGACAAGCAGCTTATACTCTGCCGTGAAAGCCCCTTAGACCATATGTATAAGTCTCGTAAGAAAGACTCGAAGTGGGAGATAGAACCTGTGACAACTGGATGAAAAGTGCAGAATGTTACTGCTAGATGACCATCATTGATAACCGACTTTGATTCTGAAATTGGATTCCACCATAAAGTATGAAAATCAGGAGTTGGACAAGGCAGAAACCACTTTTGATTCGGATAAAAAAAATAATGTTGAATTTCTATAGGGCACTTCATGATTGCAACGGAGTTACTGATTGTAGCGCTTAAAATTACCTCGCTTAGTTCCAGTGTGCATGCCCACAAAAAAATGTCCAGTTCCGAATGGTTCAGTATCTTACCTATACTGCAGATCATTATGATTAAACCAATGAATAAATTATATCTAGCATATTTTGTTCATACCAGGAGAATAAATATAGTTTATAATGTTTCAGTGCATTTTACAAAAATAAACAAAAAAATTCATGGATTCTTTGTGGCTTTGAGCTTTGCTGCATTTTGCTATAGTCCTGCCAAATCCTTCCCCTTGTGATGTCGGTGTGATGTGCAAAACGTGTAACATGGTTTTAAAAGTTATTTTGAAAAAACTTTTTAATTTAGCATTTTCGATTAATTAATCTGGAATCTGGATATATTTCAAGCACAAAATCCAGAATCGGAAATCAGTAGAAAAATCCTAATCAGTTATGCCCTAATGATGATGCTGTTGACAATACAGTTAACTGCAATGACACTGATTTTATGAATACTCTTAGAAAAATGATTTCTTGACTTTCCATTTTTAAAAATATAATTTATGATATAAAAAAGTTTAAACTTGCTGTATTTCTTTTTTAAAAAAGGCGATATTTGTCCTGCAACAAGGTATAACAATAAGACGTCGGTAACTGAAATATGTTCTTACTGTTTGTCCATAAAGGATGTCTGCAGTTAATACCTGCTTTCCTACACCCCTCTCACTTTGTCCACTTTGTTCGTTTGTGACTTACCCCCCACCCCCCTGATGCAGACATCCCCATCTAGCAGGGCTAATATGTGGTTCATGTGATCAACCTCAGACACTGGGGACTAGACCTATGTATTAATGCCAACCCATTGATATATATTCTGTGGCACAAATGATACAAATTGAGATTAACAAATAATGTATACATAGGTATGACCTATAAAGGACATCCGCAAAACATACTGGAATACATGCAGTAGGCATAACACAGACTATCAAAACAAAAATTATTAGCGTGCAGACATTCGTAAGGTCATTTAAAAACCCCTCCCCCTTGTTCACATTTGAACACCCTCTCCCCCCATCTTTGCGGACCTCCTTTATGGATGATCCCTTACAAGAAATGATATAGTATAAAAGTAGGCAGAAATAATGCGAATCACTTTCAGAAGCATTAATGATTTTTTTTTCTGACAAGTCATTTATTATAAGTTTACCAAACATTTATTGAAAAAAATATAAAGAAATCATAGCATCTGACCACCCATGTAAAGCAATACAAGATTTAACTATTCTCATCAAAAGCAGCATGCCTGAGAAAAAAGTAAAATAGCAAAACATAGTGATCACTTTAGTTTAATAAGGATACAAATTCATTTCTGTATTAGAATAGAAATCCCTAATGTAAAATTTATATTAATGAACATTAAATTGGTAGTTAAGGAACTGATCAATGGCATCTACAAATAATAATCCACCAAGAAAATTTGTGATTTCGTAGTATCAGAGACATACATGGTTAAAAGACAAACAAAGAAAAGGACAAAAGATTGATTATAATGAATGAATACAAATAACAATGCAGTAGATTATATGATCTGTAAGAATTCGGTAAATTACCTCCAGCCAGCTGTCATTTAAATAGCTTCTGTCCCCAACCCAATATTAAAATTGCTTCTACCACCCACTAATCTATAGCCAGAAATTATGTAAAACATAAATATACTTCTGAAGGGGGCAGTTTTTTTATTAAAATATATCTGATGGTGGATCATATTTTTTTAAAATTGCTTCTGTTGTGGGTTGGTTGATTTTGAAAGTGCCTTTTCCGGGGGGGGGTATATATTTTAATGGAACAGCCCTTACTGGTGATCTATTTTTATGTGGGATGTTTCTGGGAACCCAAAGGGTCCCGGTGCTTATTCCCAAACGATACAGCACAAGGTACCCCACAATTCTTCCAAAAGGATGCCTAGTTTTGTTTTAATGTTCGGAAGACATTATTTAACTTGGAGCATTTACCAATTTACAAAATGATATGTAATTGCTTTGTATTACTTTACAAAATTTAATTGGACAATATTTTTACAAACTTCCATAAATAATCTACAGGTGAATGTGCTTGACTTTTCCATGCATAATGACTATTCAGCAGCTGCATCCCCTCTGGACTTTTGAATAATCCTGAGAATTCTTGTTGCTCCAAAATCAATATTTTTGATACTGATTTTAATGTGTCAACTCTTTCCAAACAGTCCAACTTTATTCTAACAGCCTCGAGTTTGTTTCAGGATCAAGTCCTTAATCGCTTCATCATTTGCATAAAGCAATTGATTGCCAATCTTGTTTACCACTTACTGAATCTTCCTGGATTTTTTTGCCCATGTATTCATCGGAGCTCTTGAAAAAACATGCCATTCTTTTTATTTCTTGATTGTGTATTTTCTGTAGATTTAATTTCATTTGCAGTAAAAGAGCACAATGTTTTTGTTATTATTTTGTTACCATTTTGCTATGTATTTGATATATCTTAATTGATAGATATCTATTATGTGTACCATGCAAAGTCATGAGTTTTGTTTTAGTTTAGTGAATATCTTGAATATTTATATTGTTTATACAAAGTATCTTAGCATTGTGTGTTAATCTTGTTGTAGTCTAGAGTTAGTGGTAAACTAATACAGGCATTTTAATATTTTCTCCAGTAAAAACATTCCATAATAACTTTGTAAAGCTTTGCTTTGTTAAATTACACATTTCTTGTAGTTTGTGAGAAATGGTGATGATAAATCAAATCCATATCCAGCTGCAATGGGTATTTTATTTTACTGCATATCATGTGATTATGGTCTTGCCACCTCCTGAAATGTCCCATGTAATCAGAAATTACTCAGAGCCCTGGCGACCATACTTATGCTAGAATCCATGAAAAATTTTCATTTTGCAGAATGAACTAGTTATGATAATGAATACATTCACATATAGTGGGTCATTGATAAATCATGGTTTCTAACTGGAAGTATGTTTTTTCAATGAAAATGTAACTCCGGTACATCTTGTGTAATCTGTGCTATTCATATTAGTCTTGAAACCACTTTTATTCATTTTCTTATCAAGAGATGCCAACTATTTCAGAATTTTGCAGATTTTATTTGCATTTTTAGTACAAATTCTGAAATTCCTATTGAAAAAAAATCTAGAAATTTTTTTTTCTCTTAATTTGGAACAGAAGTGTCCAATATAGATTGAAAGAAAAGCACTTCATTACCTATTTGATAGACTGGTATATAGAATATAGTTTTTCAATTCGAAAAACTTGATGGAGAAAGCTTGCCAGTAGTTTTATGTGGGTCAGTGGTTCTTTCTGGGGATTTCGCGGTTTCTTCCTCCAACATTAATACTAGCCGCCATGTATAGCCTATTGTGTGCTGAAAAATGGCATTAAGCCTCACAGCAGTAACAACAGCCTCTTAATGCTGAGCGCCAAGCAAGGCAGCTGTTAGTACCATTTTTATAAGTCTTTAGTACAACTCGGCTGTGGTTTAAGGCAGATACTTTAACCACTAGGCCACCCACCAACAACAACAGTGGTTGGATTCATGGTTCTTTTCTTGAAGAAATGGATACACCATTTATGTTTTTGGACCTTATTGTTACTAACTGTACATGTATTAGCAACCCCAGTCAAAATTACAAAGTCAACATATTGCATTTTAATGGTTGATTCTTATAGAGCTCATTCAGACCTTTTCAGAACAGTTTTAAGTTTTTAAATATGATGATAAGTTAAAAAGTTATGACTATTTGAATACTGGCAAAAACTGATTTTCTATGAATTTTTGCTACATGTATGGATAGGCTTTTAAGAAGTTGTAATATGATTGTGTAGAAGTTTGTTACTTTTATTGAATGTTTATTATTACTGATCTGCTGATTTCCACAAAAAAATGATTTTTCTAGGATTCCTGACAAGGAGCTCTTGGTCACAAGAAACATTACAATAATTCTTTTTGGTTCAATTTTGTATATTTTGGGAGGATTTTTGAATCACCACTTCATTAGAATAAATAATGGAAATATTATTTTCACAACTGTCTACAAAACAGTGGTAATGATTCACATAATGAACATTATAATTCTTGTGAGATGAATCAATACTATTTGCAAGCATGAATAAAGAACTAAGTGATATTTAAATGTTTGAATATCCTATGATTGGTTTATGGTCAAGTAATTAACTCAATTACTTGATCTATGTTGCTGGTGGAGCACAAGTATTTAAAGTCATGCTCGCATTATTTACATGGCTTGCATGGCTCCCTCTACAGCTGTCCCAATAAGGGATGGATTCCTGAGATTCAAAAGAATAGAGAGAAAAGATTGTGAAAACAAAGCGTGATTTGGATTTTTAACATAGCTTTAACAGTTTTTTTCAGTCATTGCTATGATGTCTGAAGTGTGGCAGTGTATAGTGATGTCTAGCAATGGGGCATCATTCTGCAGACATGATGTCCTTGAGGAAGCTAATCAATCAGAAGGGATATGGAAGTTATTGATTTGTGTCCTCTTGTATCTGTATTCAGTGGTACAAGCTTTCTGGAATTGGTTAAAATGTGTACACAAAATATAGTAGGACTTGAGCAACATGAACATAAATGTTGGTGTTATTGCCAATATTAATACATTGAGCCAAGGCATTTCCCAAAGGACATGCAACTAATCTGGGTGGATAAGACACCTGTGATCCTTGTATACTACTGGCTTAAGCAGTTAATTATGCATCTTCTCTTGAACAACTTTCCACAATTAAAACCTCAAGAACTATAAATTTATTCTTCAAATATGTTTTCTTTTTACCATTATTGGCACCTTAAAACCATATGGCAATAATGAAAGTTATTAAACATTATTGTAAATAATGTTGATTAGGAAGAGTTGGAAGTTGGTTAAAAATTATCAAATTCAAGTCACCATGGCAACATGCATCAAAATGTTTTAAAAATGATTTGAGTACACTTATTTTTGTCCTTTTAATTTTTTGTCAAGCAGTAAATATTCATTGGTTGCCTGCAATATTAAAGTGAACAACACATTACAAACACTGCTCACATTTTAATTAAAATTCATCGCTAGTGTCTTTATTTCCATACACACTTGTCAGAGAAATCTGAGTTGTATTATTAACCATTAACACACCTCACCATAAAATCTGTGATACACATTAAAACAAACTTTGAAAAGCAGATTATTTCAGGTCTGTAATCAACTGCCCAAGGCTTACTTTGGACCCAAAACTTGGCATATCCTAAACACTTGCAAATATTACAACTAAAATAACAATCTTGAGGGCTCCATTGATTCACCTCTAGTAGCAATGGCAGGAAGAATTAGCAAGATGTGCTTTATTAATTAATGTAGACTACTTGCAGTTCAACTGGACAGGACAGTACATATTCCCATTCATGACTAATCAGACTTTTGTGGTGAAATCCCTGTCATCACAAAAGGTTAGGCTCAGCCTGGTAAAACCACGAGCACAAGTTTCTTTACCATGTCATTTAGTGACTTTATATGGATGCCTCTTCAAGACTTGCTTTTGATTTGCAGGTTGGAAAAATGTTCCTTAAGTTGCTTCATTGAGGCTATTCTGTGGTAGGGTTGTATAGAGATGGTCTTACCTAGAATGCACCTCCTTCCCCTTCCTGACCCATTTCCTGAGCTATTGTGATTGGGGGTTGTATATGATGATGATGATGAAACCATTTTGTTTCCTAGTAAAGTACGTTTTTTCAGTAATGTTTACCCAGTCATAATACATATGTATCCTCCCAGTCTCCCAGCAGTTATATCAGTGTGAAAAATGACTTGAGTATTTGTGATTAGTTACTTGTCCCATTATCAAAGGGACATTACTGTTACTTACATGGCAGATAACTTTCATCATCTTTGCATGGTAGTAATTCTCCTAAGGTATAATAATTGGGCAAGTATTATTGAAGAAACATATTTTAAAACTGTCCTTAAATTCAGTTGCTGTTTTGAAATAGTTTTAAAATAATGGACAACAGACGTGAAGAAAATTAAATGCAGAGAGACCAGACATTGTATTTTGCTTTGAAACCACCACCTATGCCACCATCTGTCAAAAAAATTTCCAAGGACATAGCAACATGATATTTGAATTCACATTGCTTATTTTATCAATCTTTAACACATAAAGGGAGTCCCAAGTGGTATACAGTACTCACTTTTATGGACCACTGCTATCTCACCTCTGCCCCAAGCAGTCTAAAGCGCTCTCTGTTGCCATCTCACCTCTGTCTTTGTGAGTTGGAGTCTCAGATTTGGCCAAAGTGGGTACGGGAAAAAGCTTGCCAGTAGGTTCACATGGGTTGGTGTTTTTTTTTTTTTTTCATGTTTTTCCTCCACCATTTATAATGACCACCATATATCTTATGCTGAAAAATGGTGATAAACCTTACAACACAAACAAAAGTGTATTGTTGACATCTTCAATAAATTTAGTTGTTTGGTCATGAAACATTTCATATAGATACACGAGTGATTAGGGGGATGGGGGGAGGAAAGAATCCTCATTTAAAGACCTCACATCATGCTAGGCATATTTTTGTTGTTTTTAATGCCATTTAGACTATACAAAGCACATGTATAGATTTGCCCGTATTGAATACATGTTTGAATTGCATGTAATGTCTTCTGTCAGTTTGTAGTTTAAAAAATGGTGGGTTAGATCCATGTGAATCCACAAAATGAATAAACTATTTTAACTGATCCACATTCTCCTTTCCCCACCAACTTATAGTTTCAGATAAGTTGAGATGGATTATGTGTGCTTACACATAACATGTAAAAACTGCGCTCTTTTACAAATTGTTCATATTACCCTGTTCACCAACGACTTTACATAACTTTATAAGTATCCTAGCAACAAGGATATTAGTGCTGCTGTTGATGTATAGTCTTTTTATTTTATTACATTCTAAATAGTTGTATATTTATCTCTATTGAGATCCTATAATGCTACAAATTCTTTGAATTGACTCATTTTTGCACTGGGGGTGTGTGTGTAGAACTTGGTTAATTGATAGTTGCATTTTAATGAGAGAGTTGCTTTACAATGAAATGGGCAAAAAAAAGTGTAAGAAGTTTGTATATTTGTTTCCTTTTTATTGTTTTTTTTTTCTTTTTGTAAGAATAGCAACAATGTACATTAACATGGATGAAGGCAACATTTTTAAAAAATTCAGAAAAATGATATGTGTAAGTGTTCTTAACTATTAATATTAATGAGTTAATACAAAAACAAAATCATAGATGATATGGGAGCAAATGATAAACGAGTTTGAAACTAAACTTTACATTATATAAAATGTATGTCATGAAAGCTTTTTAAGACATTTCTTTCCACTTGTTAAATGTAGGTGTGATCCTGCCCTGATGGTATAAATTGTCAAATAGAAGTATTTTGCTGATCAGGTTTGTGAATTGATCACTATCTCTTGTCAAATAGAAGTATTTTGCTGATCAGGTTTGTGAATTGATCACTATCTATCTCGGTGTTATCCTGCATAAAAATGTATATGTACATGATGCTTTCCTGTTACACTTATTTGTATATGTGGGATATGTAAAAGTTTATTCCAAGGTTCAACAGACACGTTGGATATGCCTTCATGTACAACATTATATGCAAAATTCTGTGTTATAAACACATGCATCTTGTATCCTGAAAGCATTCCAGATCTCGATGTACATGCTTTCTTTGTTTGCATGAAGTCCTGCATTCAGAATTATTGGCGTATACATTTTCTTCAGATAAGGAGGTGATGTGGATACAACATTCATAACTTGACTGTTGTAACATTCTAAATTAACATGTTCTTCCCAAATACTCTCATGAATATCAGTAAAAGCATTGCAGATTTCATAGAGGTGTTGTCATTAAAAAAAACAGGATCTGTAATTTGTGTTTTAAGATTTACAGCATATGCATATGTTATCAATCAAGAAGTCTGTGATGATACCATATAATGTGCAGTGCATCCTTGTAATTGAGCCTTGCATTTTAATTGCCAAGTTTCATTCATTTTCTTTCAATCTCAGATTAAAATTAGAAGCACTTTTTAACAAAGCTTCAACATGTACTAGCTGTGCTTTATTCCAGAGATCTGACGCTTTGGCAAGTACTTTTAATGCTCTATTCTAAGCTTGGACAAGTACTATCTGTGCTCTATTCTAAATCTCCGCTATGGCTTGAAATGAGTTAGGTAATGGTTTTAATTAAATGTATAGCTCCTGCTATTGCTTCACAACGTTATACAGTTTATTGAATTTTCATAATACAAGCCTTATTTCTCAAGAGGCAGACTTAAACAGAAACATACAAGACTTTTTTGTAGATCAGTTTATTCGTTGTTGGACACAAAAAAATTAAGTCAAGTTGGCTCAATTTTTAATGACTGCTACCACAATTTGCATCAACAGGTGTTGGTTAAAAAAAATCAAAATTTGTTTTCTACTAAAATCCCTATCACAAGAGTGGAGTTCTAGGTAGATAGGTAGATATGTTAGATTAGAACTGTACACTGCAAGTCTGCATAGTTAATATGTATAGTTTGATATTTTTTTACAAAAATGTACATTCTTAGTATTTCATACATACTAATTTTCGTACTGGTTCATACATTTTCCAGAATTAACTTGAAATATTCTCATTAAGAATATTATAATATTGTATTACCCTGAAAGTATCAAACAGAAAAAAGGTAATCAGTTTGTTATATGAACACTGTGTCAGGTCTTAAAAGAAAGCGATTTACGAAGAAGTCAGGTTTATTTGCACCTGTTTTATGCAAGAGTGAATTATGATTTGAGTGTAGCTTTTTATTTAATTTGATGTACAATTACTTGCAAGTTTCTAACCCAATGTGGCCATTATAAATATGACCCATTTTTCTCTACCAGCATAAGTTATGAAAGGTTTACTGGCCAGATAAAAGAAATCTTTTGGTAAGATGGACAACCTGCTCCATAGTTTTGCTGGTTAAAAATCAAATGTAGTTTAGCTTTCTGCTACAAAGGTTTTATTTGCTAAGTATAATTAAAGAAATGCATATTTGTTTCCTGGAAAAAATTTCTTGCATTGAGATGGGTGTATTAAAAAACATTATTTGTTCAATAAAGATATTTGGGTTTATGGACTTTGTGTACTTCTGTCATTTTAAAAATAAAATGCCTGCAAGATTGTTTTGATTCCATATTCATATTTTATATCTAGAACCTAATCCACTGTCAAGTTGTACAAATCACAACACTGGCATACCAGATAATTAACTTGCCAAGTGAACTTAAGGTATTGCCAAGCAACCTTCAACATCATTTGTCATTATATACTTATTGAGAATCATGATGAATTTTTAAGATTTGTCAAGTTATGACCACAATGTGGACTTAAAATACATGCATGGAATGTTGACTTATCATATGTTGATGATTTGTCTAATATTGTGCAGTTCAGACTGAAAAAATAAATACCATCTAAAATAAAACCATGCAGTGATTTGAGGAAGTACAGTTAACATCTTGAGGTTGCTAAATACATTCACAGTACAGAGCTTACCTCTTTGCAAGCTGAAATTTAAGAGTAGGGTATATTTACATCTTGTTGATCGTCAAAGCACAACCAGATTAGACTTTGTGGTCCTGGTAATTCCTGTCACAATATACATGTCTAACTGCAAAATGTTGGAAGCAATTTCCAGGGCAGTCTTCCAGGCTGCCATCTTGGATACATAGTCATCCAGAATATCCAAGTCAAATAAGGATCCAGAGATGACATCATCATTTGGAACTTTCTCATTAAATGTTGACTGTTGTGTATTCTTTTTCACTGTTGATGCAAATTCATTAAAAACTGTTGCCATGGCCTCCCATATCACAGACTGGAACAGTGACTTTTCCTCATTCAAGACTTTAATGTTATCTATAATGATATAACACCAGGAAAACTTTTATTGATCTGATCAGTGTCATTCTGTCAGTAGTGTTTCCAAAATGTGTCAGTTTTTTAATTATTTGAAGATACCTAAATGCCCCTAACACTGCAGTTAATATAACATAGCCAAATACATGGAATTGAAATTTGGCCTTATACTCTACACAATTGTGTCAAGACATGTTCTGTTTGATTTCCTGAAGAAAAGAATTCTTAATTTGATCAATGTTCTCATTACCGGGTACATGATTTCAATGATGAGATATAAGCCATACATAGAAGATGCCCAGAAAGAAAACTAAATTTCAACTCATTGCAATAAAGCACAATAAAATTAGTCCCAATTTAAACCCTGTAATCTAATGTACTTTACAACACAGGTTGTGTTTCTTAAACTTGCCTGACTGTTCCTGACATATTTTCATACAGTGTTCCTCTGCCCTCCCTCCTCCAGGTATCACAGACCCAAAGTTCAGACTAGATGCCACTCTGCTGGCACATTGCCAAAACTCCTGTTCCTTGATATCTGCCTGTCCCTGACAAGGCTGGGAAATAACTGCTGTCTTCAAGAGAAAAAAAATATTTTACATTAAATGCCTCTAGGTTAACAAATTTCATAATGAAATTTAATGCAAGTGTTTTTAGCTTTAATTGTTATAGATAAGAAGAGTTTATATGATGTCCTTGATGACACAAGCTTGTTATTGCTGCTCCTCCTAACCTTAAAAGCTAAAATTTGACCCAAACATTCATCCCAAAGTTGAGTTGGTCCTAACTAAAAAAGTTTTGTGCTGCTTGGATCTTGAAAATGAGTAATGCTGAATGAATGGCCAACATAGGATTATCAATACTGTACTTAAATGTGAGGTCTAGTTTTGTGCTTCATGAAATGAGCCCCAGTTGGTGAAATCTTTTAAGGCTCTCAACTTTACAGATTAACTGCATCTCGCCTCTCTGGGGGTTCAAGTCTAGGCTTGACCATTGTATGTGGAAAGTTTTCCAGCTGCTACCCATGGGTTCTTTCCCTACCAAATATACTGGCTACCATGTATTGCATTAAACTCATAAGAACAAACCAAACCTTAATGAAAATTATGCTAGTCAGATGTCCAATATGGCCACCTCAGTGACCATCTTGAAATTTCTGTTATATCAACATGGCATGTCTTCTTCCTTAAGCTATTGCTCTGACATCCAATATGGCCACCACAGTGACCATCTTGAAAATGTTATTTCTATTTCTCCTGAATAAATGATCATATCTACACTTGCTATTCACAACAAACTTTTTATGTTTCCCCAAAGGAAGAAGGGGCCTCAGGTGGCTGGACATGTCTCACATCTGTTAATATCAATTTGAATCTTTGCCTCAATCTCATATGTCGGAAAGCTTGCCAGTGTCTTCCTATGGGCTGGTGTTTTCCTCCTCCATTAGCTACCATGTATAGCCTCGTGTCAAAAATAAAGGCAATAAACCCCACTGCCCACTGTGGTCCCCCATTGTGAAAATGGTGTTTCTCTCCTGACAGAATGTCATACTGACATAAAATTTGGACAATAAAACTGTTTGGGGTTCTTCATCTATAAAATTTTTAACAGACGTTTTTCTTTGAAAATACCTAAATGTTCCTAAATGAAAATGAAAATCTGTTGTCCAAAATGGCTGCCATTGCAGCCTTCTTGAAAAGCTTGTCAACACTTCTGATTGGATGGGATTTTCACTAAATTAAACCTGCTACTTGGATATCTGATATGACCAACATGTGATCCATCTTGAAAATCTCGTTTTAAGTTGTTGTGCTTAACGCCATTTTTCAGCACACGATAGGCTATTCATGGCAGCCAGTAATAATGGTGGAGGAAGAAACCAGGAAATCACCGACCCACGAGAAGCTACTGGCAAGCTTTCTCACATATCCACATATGAATCCTAGAGGTGAGATGGCAGTGATCCGTAACGGACATTGCTTTACACCACTTGGCCACTCTAGGGCCCCTTTGTTTTAAGTACTTGTAAATGGTTTGGTTTTTGTTTTATGGGTTTTGCCACCATCTTTCAGCACATGACCAAGGCAACTAGTATTTGTGGTAAAGGATACAAGTACTGTTTAACAGGTTTTCATTTCCCCAAGAATAGCCTCATCCCTTTGGTAGCCTAAATAAGACCAAAATCTAGGTCAATTTAAGTACATGTACTTGAAGCATGAAAATAACTAATACTGCCAACATAATGCTTTTCATATAAGGATGTGACTGATGCAATATTTATTGTGGATTTTATTACATAAAGGTAACAAATATGTAATTTGACAATATACAAGTGTCTTTCACACTTGTTTTGTTTTCATGTACAGTGGAAGAGCTGTGCTCATGGTTATGGATCACTGCCATCTCACCTCTGTAAAGACATTTAATTATTGCTTGGTGCATGTGTGCTAGATTAAGGGTAAAATAAAACTAGTTTGCACTTTTTGTGCCACTCTGGTGCATTAAATCATACTCATTTTGTGCAAGTTTACTGAAACACTGGAGCTTGACCTTTGGACAATAAAACTGGGGTTCTTCATCTATAAAATTTTGGTAACTATTGATGGTGGAGAACTCAAATTACTGTGTGGAAAACATTTTTCTTCTTTCAGTGAGTAACCTTATGATGAACCATAAAAAATGTTAAGCAAATTTGAAAGAAATCATTCCAGCATGAAGGTCTTTCAAATTTGTTTAAATTACACTAATCTACTCTTAAATATGGCCACCATCACAAAATGGAAAAATTTCAAATGATGCTGCCATCTAAATAATAAAAAAACTTAACTCCTCCAAAAACTCTTAACACAATTTAACCAAATTTAACAAAATGCATCCTGTCATGAATCAAAAGATACAAATTTTTTGAATAACTCAACACAATTTTACAGAAAGCACTTGTAAACATACACCATTATGATAGGGTTATTTACAGTTTAAAATTATGAATTGGTGGCCAAGTCCTTAGTGATTTGAAAGCTCGGGACTGCTGCTTGCATGAATGAAATGTTTCAATATGCATGTTAATTTGCATTCACAAGCTGATGTGTTTCAAACATCTATGTGAGGGATAAGGGGTTGTCCATAAAGGATGTGTGTATAAAGGGTATGTTTCTAAAAAAAAAAACCATGTCCACTTTTGCCTGCATGTGGAGTACACCCCAACCCCAGGTGTGGACGCCTCCATCTAGCATTATACACTGCTCTATTATGGGCAGGTGCTCTCAAAATACAATGCTCACTGATCTCATCACAACATCTGGCTCAAAACAAAAAAAAAAGAAACCAAAATCGTACAAATTGAAATTAACAAATAATTTACACTTAGGGATCATCAATAAAGGTTGTCCACAAATCATAATGGAATAAAAGCAGTAGGCCTAATGCAGCTGTTCAACACATAATATAAGAAAAAATGCTAGCTTGTGGACATCCAAAAGGTCCTTCCTTTATACCCCCAACCTTGTCCGCAGTTGTCTGTATTTGAACAAACAACACCCACCCACTCCCATCTTTGTGGACGTCCTTTATGGATGATCTCTAACAGGTCCAGTTGGGCCTCTTGTCTACATTTTTTAACTTTGATAAAATGAACAAAGTGATTTTATGAAAACAATTTTCAAAGAAATGCAAGCAATTAGACAACAACCAATTAACTTATGTTCACCTGTAATATATTTCTGTCCACTGAAACTATAACATAATGGCTATCAATCTTGGTTTTCCCATGATCCATCCAGTCAGTTCTCCATGGTGACAAAGAATCCACTTGACAAACATTCACCTCAGCTGCCATATCAACATAAACTGCCAGCTCTTTCTCAGTTGCCACACTTAATGCTTGCATGGCCTTAAAAGGGATGTTCTCTATCACCACTACATGGAGCTCAGATGCTAGAAGGATGACTTCTTCACAGACTGGTCCCTTTGATAATATTACATCAATTCTTAGCTGAAACAGAACAAAATAGTTTTAGTCAAATATATTATTCAGGAAATAAAATAATATTTAGAAATAAACCATCTTGTCAATTACTATGCTAGTAAAATATGAAATGTGTTCACAATTTTCAACATCTATGATATTTTGTCAGAATTTAACCTTGAACAAAACATGATACCAGACAAAGACCAAAAATTCAAGTGACAGTATATGTATCATTTCCTTTATAAAGAAGACATTTCATCCACTGTACAAAGTTTTGTCTGCATAATTAAATCAGAGCAAAGTACAAATAGCAATATAGGAATAAACCAAAAAAAATTGTTTGCCTGCAACATGTCATCACTTCTAATGAAAGGTATCTACAATATTGGTTTGAGAGTATTATCTGTACTTTCCAGAAAGAATGAACTGCAGGGTACATTAAACAAGGCGATGAGTACATTAAACAAGGCGATGAGTACATTAAACAAGGCGATGAGTACATTAAACAAGGCGATGAGTACCTTAAACAAGGGTACATTAAACAAGGCAATGAGGTTAAGATTTCAGAGATTTACAAATGTACTTGTTAGAGAACAGTTGTTACAATACATCCTACTTTGCAGACATGAATATATAACACAAAAACAAGAAGCATGCAGTGACCCAGTTTTTTGCATCTGACTTTATGACCAGGAGTTTAAGAAAGGCAAAGATACTATTCTCAAAGAATGCAGTGACCCATTTTCATATAATCTCAAGATGCAGCTAAAATGCAAGTTTTGTTGCCATAGACAACTAAAAAAAGATCTGGCATTAAACTGGACTATGTAACATTACATAAGAAGATATTAAAACATGGACTATGTAATATATTACATAAGAAGATACTAAAACATGGACTATGTAATATATTACATAACAATATACTAAAACATGGACTATGCAATATGTTACATAACAGTAACTTTGTCTATGTAACATGTTAAATAACATACTAAAACATGGACTATGTAATAATACATAACACTAGTAAACCATGGTTGATGTAGCATGTTACATAACAAGATGGTAAAATGTACTATGTAATATACTATGTAACACTAGAAAAACATGGACTATATAACATGTTTCATACCAAATTACTAAAATATGGACTATGTAATGTTTCATAATAAAAAAGTAAAACACGGACTATGTAACATGTTTCATAATATTAAAATGTGGACTATGCAAAATGTTACATAATAGTATGCTAAAACAGGGACTATGTAACATGTTACATAACAAGATACTAAACATAGACTATGTAATATATTACATAACGCTACAGTAAAACAATATGTGAGTTATATATTATGTTGCATAACAATATACTAAAACAACTATGTAACATGTTACATAACAAAATCCTAAAATTTTGACTATACATTGTTACATAACACTATAATAAAACATGGAGTTGTGTATTCTGTTCCAAAACAATATTCTGAAACGTGGGCTATGTAACATGGACCATGTTGCACACAGAATCCCAAGGGGTGTGTGACACTGTCTCCCCTACTTTACAAATCTAGGGTATGTGACACTATGTTCCTTACTTTACAAATCAGGGGTATGTGACACTGTACCATACTCTCCAAATCTGTGATTTATGACACTGTGTCCCCTACTCTCCAAATCTGGGGTATGTGACACTGTCCTCTCCAAATCTGGGGTATGTGACACTGTCCCCCTCTTCAAATCTGGCATATGTGACACTGTCCCCTACTTTCCACATCTGGGTTATGTGACAGTGTGTTCCCTATTCTCCAAATCAGAAGTATGTGACACTGTTCCCTACTCTCCAAATCTGTGATTTGTGACACTGTGTCCTCTACTCTCCAAATCTGGGGTAAGTGACACTGAGTCCCTACTGGGGGTCATGCAACATTTTAGAGACAAAGGAAAGTAATAGTACATAATGCATTAATAGAACTAAAAATGAGATAACCTTAGTTGCTTCAACAATTTTGCCACTTTACCTTGTCTGCACTGGACTATTATGTTTTCCTTGGACACTTACATTACTCTATTAAATGTTTTATCATGTTCAGTAATTCACAAAAATATGAACATGTCTAAACATCTTGTTATCCTGAAATGAGATACACTATGGAATTTTTCTATTGCAGATTTTGCTGTTTTATAAACCAGCATTTATTATTTCTGAATTACTTATCTCTCTAATCTAACAAATAATTAAATGACTGTGTATTTGAGTAAGTTATTCTCTTTTTCATTAGCTGAACCTAAAAAAAATCTTCCTTGCCAAAGAAGTGACATTAAGTTTATAAATAGATTACACTAATGCTACTTAGTTTACATTGCAATTGGTACAACAACCACAAACCTTGCTTTATCCACTGTCAAATACAGTCTTTTAAAATAGATATTCATTGCCATCTTAGTTTTGATCGCCATTCACCATTTTGGCCACTGCAGCAAGCCAAGAGTGACAGAATGACATCCACTAATGAAAAGCTTTAGACGTTTTTTTATTTTGTTCGACAAGGAAGCATGCACAGGAGGAACACAGGGTCAGGATATGAAAGACTATGAGCTGTATGAATCCTAACAGCCCATGCTCTATTTGCAACACTGCATGATGGCATTACATAATGTTGTGTATATAATATAGTAAAACCAACAATCCAAAAAAGACATAGAACAAAACAAGATTACAAAATTAGTGTACCTGTTGCAGTATATGACGGACATCCTGTAGCCATTGGTTAGTTGGCATTGGCTTTATTGTATGAGTAAAAACTGGACCTTGCATTGAAGTCTTGTGTCCAACATGCTGGAAAGTAGGACTTACTGTTCCATTTACCATCTAAAAAAAACAAAATAAATAGGCTATTCAGAAAATGATTTTTGAATCAATTGTGTACAAGTTAGGCATGGTTTTCTTCCAGGATGTAGTAAGAGATAAATGCCTTACATATGAGCCTGTTTTTGAACGAAGATAGCTAGTTTCTGCTGATAATTTTCTGGTAGGGTTGAAACAAAAAATTTAAGTTGGTCCTTATGACCAACTCAATACTTTACCTGCTTATGAAAGCTAATCTGAAAAATCCAGATAACCAGGAACTATTTAAAAGTTGCTAGTCCTTCAGGTCAGAGTATCAGCAAAGGGGGAAATCCAGTTGACTCCATGTAACATTTCAAAGCGTTCATAAATAGTAAAACTCACTTGAATAATATCAATTGAAATGCTAACATCAAAACAGTGACGTAATGGAATAATATTTAATAATTATGTTTCTGTTTCAAAAACAAAAAAGAGAAATATAATGTAAAGGCTGGTGCCAAGATAAAGGAAATCCCATCTTCCAAGTCAATGGCTACAGCATCAAGATGTAGACCCCCTCTACTAATCTCTCTGCCTATTAATTCACACCATCAAGATGTAGAAACCCTATACTGATATATCTGCCCATTAATTCACACCATCAAGATGTAGAAACCCTATACTGATATATCTGCCCATTGATTCATACCATCAAGATGTAGAAACCCTATACTGATATATCTG
This sequence comes from Potamilus streckersoni, assembly GCA_016746295.1. Lineage (NCBI taxonomy): Eukaryota > Metazoa > Mollusca > Bivalvia > Unionida > Unionidae > Potamilus > Potamilus streckersoni. Next base: position 1,394,801 of record JAEAOA010001024.1, read on the forward strand.
CCCATTGATTCATACCATCAAGATGTAGAAACCCTATACTGATATATCTGCCCATTGATTCATACCATAAAGATGTAGAAACCCTCTACTAATCTGTCTGCCCATTGATTCATACCATCAAGATGTAGAAACCCTATACTAATCTGTCTGCCCATTGATTCATACCATCAAGATGTAGAAACCCTCTACTAATCTGTCTGCCCATTGATTCAGACCATCAAGATGTAGAAACCCAACAGTAATCTGTCTGCCCATTGATTCACACCATCAAGATGTAGAAACCCTATAGTAATCTTTCTGCCCTTTGATTCATACCATAAAGATGTATAAACCCTATACTAATCTGTCTGCCCATTGATTCACACCATCAAGATGTAGAAACCCTATAGTAATCTTTCTGCCCATTGATTCACACCATCAAGATGTAGAAACCTTATACTAATCTGTCTGCCCATTGATTCATACTATACAGTAACCATATACTAATCTGTCTGCCCATTGATTCATACCATCAAGATGAAGAAACCCTATCCTAATATGTCTGCCCATTGATTCATACTATACAGAAACCATATACGAATCTGTCTGCCCATTGATTCATACCATCAAAATGTAGAAACCCTCTACTAATCTGACTGCCCATTGATTCACACCATCAAGATGTAGAAACCCTATAGTAATCTTTCTGCCCTTTGATTCATACCATCAAGATGTAGAAACCCTATAGTAATCTGTCTGCCCATTGATTCACACCATCAAGATGTAGAAACCCTATACTAATCTGTCTGCCCATTGATTCATACCATCAAGCTGTAGAAATCCTCTACTAATCTGTCTGCCCCATTGATTCACACCAATAAGATGTAGAAACCCTATAGTAATCGTTCTGCCCTTTGATTCATACCATCAAGATGTAGAAACCCTATAGTAATCTGTCTGCCCATTGATTCACACCATCAAGATGTAGAAACCCTATACTAATCTGTCTGCCCATTGATTCATACTATACAGTAACCATATACTAATCTGTCTGCCCATTGATTCATACCATCAAGATGTAGAAACCCTATACTAATCTGTCTGCCCATTGATTCATACTATACAGAAACCATATACGAATCTGTCTGCCCATTGATTCATACCATCAAAATGTAGAAACCCTCTACTAATCTGACTGCCCATTGATTCACACCATCAAGATGTAGAAACCCTATAGTAATCTAGTAATCCCATTGATTCATACTATACAGAAACCATATATGAATCTGTCTGCCCATTGATTCATACCATCAAAATGTAGAAACCCTCTACTAATCTGACTGCCCATTGATTCACACCATCAAGATGTAGAAACCCTATAGTAATCTTTCTGCCCTTTGATTCATACCATCAAGATGTAGAAACCCTATAGTATCTGTCTACCCATTGATTCATACTATACATAAACCATATACTAATCTGTCTGCCCATTGATTCATACCATCAAGATGTAGAAACCCTCTACTAATCTGTCTGCCCATTGATTCACACCATCAAGATGTAGAAACCCTATACTAATCTGTCTGCCCATTGATTCATACTATACAGAAACCATATACGAATCTGTCTGCCCATTGATTCATACCATCAAAATGTAGAAACCCTCTACTAATCTAACTGCCCATTGATTCACACCATCAAGATGTAGAAACCCTATAGTAATCTTTCTGCCCTTTGATTCATACCATCAAGATGTAGAAACCCTATAGTATCTGTCTACCCATTGATTCATACTATACAGAAACCCTATACTAATCTGTCTGCCCATTGATTCATACCATCAAGATGTAGAAACCCTCTACTAATCTGTCTGCCCATTGATTCACACCATCAAGATGTAGAAACCCTATACTAATCTGTCTGCCCATTGATTCATACCATCAAGATGTAGAAACCATCTACTAATCTGTCAGCCCATTGATTCATACCATCAAGATGTAGAAACCCTCTACTAATCTGTCTGCCCATTGATTCACACCATCAAGATGTAGAAACCCTATACTAATCTATCTGCCCATTGATTCATACCATCAAGATGTAGAAACCCTATACTAATCTGTCTGCCCATTGATTCATACCATCAAGATGTAGAAACCCTATACTAATCTGTCTGCCCATTGATTCACACCATCAAGATGTAGAAACCCAACAGTAATCTGCCTGCCATTGATTCACACCATCAAGATACAGAAACTCTATAGTAATCTGCCTGCCCATTGATTCACACCATCAAGATGTAGAAACCCAACAGTAATCTGCCTGCCCATTGATTCACACCATCAAGATGTAGAAACCCAACAGTAATCTGCCTGCCCATTGATTCACACCATCAAGATGTAGAAACCCTATACTGATATATCTGCCCATTAATTCACACCATCAAGATGTAGAAACCCTATACTGATATATCTGCCCATTGATTCATACCATCAAGATGTAGAAACCCTATACTGATATATCTGCCCATTGATTCATACCATCAAGATGTAGAAACCCTATACTGATATATCTGCCCATTGATTCATACCATAAAGATGTAGAAACCCTCTACTAATCTGTCTGACCATTGATTCATACCATCAAGATGTAGAAACCCTATACTAATCTGTCTGCCCATTGATTCATACCATCAAGATGTAGAAACCCTCTACTAATCTGTCTGCCCATTGATTCAGACCATCAAGATGTAGAAACCCAACAGTAATCTGCCCATTGATTCACACCATCAAGATGTAGAAACCCTATAGTAATCTTTCTGCCCTTTGATTCATACCATAAAGATGTAGAAACCCTATACTAATCTGTCTGCCCATTGATTCACACCATCAAGATGTAGAAACCCTATAGTAATCTTTCTGCCCATTGATTCACACCATCAAGATGTAGAAACCTTATACTAATCTGTCTGCCCATTGATTCATACTATACAGTAACCATATACTAATCTGTCTGCCCATTGATTCATACCATCAAGATGTAGAAACCCTATCCTAATATGTCTGCCCATTGATTCATACCATCAAGATGTAGAAACCCTATACTAATCTGTCTGCCCATTGATTCATACCATCAAGCTGTAGAAATCCTCTACTAATCTGTCTGCCCATTGATTCATACTATACAGAAACCATATACTAATCTGTCTGCCCATTGATTCATACCATCAAAATGTAGAAACCCTCTACTAATCTGACTGCCCATTGATTCACACCATCAAGATGTAGAATTCCTATAGTAATCTTTCTGCCCTTTGATTCATACCATCAAAATGTAGAAACCCTATAGTACCTGTCTACCCATTGATTCATACTATACAGAAACCATATACTAATCTGTCTGCCCATTGATTCATACCATCAAGATGTAGAAACCCTCTACTAATCTGTCTGCCCATTGATTCACACCATCAAGATGTAGAAACCCTATACTAATCTGTCTGCCCATTGATTCATACTATACAGAAACCATATACTAATCTGTCTGCCCATTGATTCATACCATCAAGATGTAGAAACCCTATACTAATCTGTCTGCCCATTGATTCATACCATCAAGATGTAGAAACCCAACAGTAATCTGCCTGCCATTGATTCACACCATCAAGATGTAGAAACCCAACAGTAATCTGCCTGCCCATTGATTCACACCGTCAAGATGTAGAAACCCAACAGTAATCTGCCTTCCTCATTGATTCACACCATCAAGATGTAGAAACCCAACAGTAATCTGCCTGCCCATTGATTCACACCATTAAGATATAGAAACCCAACAGTAATCTGCCTGCCCATTGATTCACACCATCAAGATGTAGAAACCCAACAGTAATCTGCCTGCCCATTGATTCACACCATCAAGATATAGAAACCCTATACTAATCTGTCTGCCCATTGATTCATACTATCAAGATGTAGAAAACTTATACTAATCTGTCTGCCCATTGATTCCCACCATCAAGATGTAGAAACCCAACAGTAATCTGCCTGCCATTGATTCACACCATCAAGATACAGAAACTCTATAGTAATCTGCCTGCCCATTGATTCACACCATCAAGATGTAGAAACCCAACAGTAATCTGCCTGCCTCATTGATTCACACCATCAAGATGTAGAAACCCAACAGTAATCTGCCTGCCCATTGATTCACACCATTAAGATGTAGAAACCCAACAGTAATCTGCCTGCCCATTGATTCACACCATCAAGATGTAGAAACCCAACAGTAATCTGCCTGCCCATTGATTCACACCATCAAGATGTAGAAACCCAACAGTAATCTGCCTGCCCATTGATTCACACCATCAAGATGTAGAAACCCTATAGTAATCTGCCTGCCCATTGATTCGCATCTCGTATAATCAGCAAAACTCTGCAACCCTTACACATAATTTAATGCCATTTAGTAGATGAATTGCACATTACATGCAGATGTGTGCTTTGATTGTTTTACTTTTATGTGCAGTTTTAACATTTATTGCACCTTTTCTATACATTTTAAATATACAAAGCAGCTGACTCATGGAACCAGCACAGTTCTTAATATGCCCTTTATAGGTTTTGTCTTGTTAACTCCATTTTGGATAGTTATTGCCCTTGATAATTAATTTTGTACCTTCACATGGGATGTTGATTGTCATAACTAAAGACCTATTCAACATATTCTGATGCAACTTATAAGGATCACCTCCTGGACTTGCATGTGCCATTCATAAGTTTAGTGTTGTCCACTTGATGTAAGACAGAGTTATACCCCTTGTCACAAATTCTCTGCTACACACATTAACATTTGATACATACCACAAGCCTATTCATGCAAACGTTTTATACATAACACACTAACATAATGCCACAAGCCTACTCATGTAAACATCTTAAACATACCACAGGCCTATACACACTAACATCTTATACATACTACAGGCCTACTCATGTACATCTTTTACATAACACAGGCCTAAACACACTAACATCTTTTACATAGCACAGGCCTACACATATTAACATCTTATACATAACACATGCCTACACATACTGACTTCTTATACATACCATAGGCCTACATACACTAACATCTTATATATAACACAGGCCTACACACTCTAACATCTTTTACATAATACAGGCCTACACACACTAACATCTTATACATAACACAGGCCTACACACACTAACTTCTTATACACACCATAGGCCCATACACACTAAAATCTTAAACATACCACAAGCCTACACACATTAACATCTTATCATACCACAGGCAAGCATACACTAATATTTTATACATACCAATGGCCTACACACACTACTTTTTAACTTCTTATACATACCAAACACCTTCACAAACTAACTTCTTATACATAACACAGACATATAGATACTAACATCTTATACATAACACAGGCCTACTCACACTAGAATCATATACATAACACAGGCCTACACACACTAACATCTTATACATAACACAGGCCTACACACACTAACATCTTATACATAACACAGGCCTATACACACTAACATCTTATATATAACACAGGCCTACACACACTAGAATCATATACATAACACAGGCCTACACACACTAGAATCATATACATAACACAGGCCTACACACACTAGAATCATATACATAACACAGGCCTATACACACTAACATCTTATACATAACACACCAATGTCAAATGCATACTACAGGTCCAGTCTCATTAGTGTCATATACATACAACAGGTACTACACTAGTATCCTATAAATACTACAAGTCTAGTCACATTAGTAGCATATACATACTATAGATCTAACCACACTAGTGTCATATACATACTGCATGTCTAGTCACACTAGTGTCATATACATACTACAGGTCTAGTCACACTAGTATCATGTACATACTATTGGTCTAGTCATGCTAGTATCATATACATACTACAGGTTTAGTCATGCTAGTATCATATACATACCATGGTTCTAGTCAAGCTAGTGTCATATACATACTACAGGTCTAGTCACACTAGTATCATATACATACTACATGTCTAGTCACACTAGTATCATATACATACTATAGGTCTAGTCACACCAATATCATATACATACTACAGTTCTAATCACACCAGTATCATATACATACTACAGGTCTAGTTATGCTAGTGTCATATACATACTACAGGTCTAGTCACGCTAGTATCATATACATACTATAGGTCTAGTCATGCTAGTATCATATACATACTGCAGGTCTAGTCACACTAGTATCATACACATACTACAGACATACATAAACTAAAAAAATTTATATTTTACAAAACAGATCAAGAAAGACAGCATTTATAGTAATGAATGTTTTTCATGTTTAAATAAATTTATTTTCAAAATGTTTTGACATTAGGCAATGAGATTTATATTGCAATATTGAAAAGTGTTTTAAAAATGTATGAATTGATGAAACGAAAATGTAAAATTTGTACACTAACATACTCCTTTTACTTAATATCAAACTTACTAAATATATTGTGCAAAAATTTTGGTAAATGCAGAAATATTGAAGAAATGTAAATATAAAAATGGCTACATCCCAAAAATTATCTAGGACTGTTAAATTTCTGCAGAAATATGATTTCCCAAGTCTTGCTTCCTTCATTCTCATATTTTGGTAAAGATTTCCACACAATATGAATTTCTGCTGAAACATGCTTTTCCAGTTTTTTTACATTCTCATTTTTTTTGGGTAAAGGATGGAGTTAATTCAATTTGTATTGGCACATCTGGATAGAGTAAACATTACACAGCTCTGTGATAACATTTTCCCTTTAAGCTGCAAGACAAAATGGGCATAACTCTAACAAAAATTGAGGGGCTGAGTGGTTTGTCAATACACACTCCTTCAAATTATGACAATAACATGTACCAAGTTTTATGGGAATCCATTACATGGAAACTACAGTGTGACCCCGCCATAACACAGTAGATGGGATCCATAGAACCTGACCGTGTTATAGACCGAACCATGTTATAAGCAAACAGGTCAGTTAGCTGAAGAAAATGATGCATGTACCCCTAAAAAAGGGGATAAGATTTTAAAAGATTCAGGTTAGATTATTCTACCTCTGACACATACATGGAGAACATTCTATTATTCTGACTATCATGTCAATTCTAGGCAGCTTAGTTGGAACAATTAAAGTCATTTGATATTATACATGTTTATGTGACTGTTATGCCAATCCTCCTGACTTTCCAGTTTGTATGAAGACAACAGTCATGAATATTGCATACTGTCAAAGTATGTAGTAGGAGATAGGATTTTGATTTATTGTGGCTTATACTGTACTTGTACATAGAATTTCTGGCAGACCAAAGTTATCTAAATATATTCAGATCACATATACATGCAATACTTGCTCCATAAGAACTCGATTCAACAAGAAACAAGAATGATATTTCAACAAGACACTATCCCATTGTTAAAATAGTAAAGCCTTTTAATTTCAATAAAAGTCTGAGAAATTAAGCAATTTCTGACTATACATTTGCAAGGTTTCATACAATACCATTGTTCATGTAATAATAATAAAAATATTATTATTATTATTATTATTATTATTATTATTATTATTATTATTATTATTATTATTGTTGTTGTTGTTGTTGTTATTATTATTATTATAATTATTATTATTACCAACATGACAATGACAAAAACAAAATACTACTACTACTACTGCTACTTTTAATAACAATTATCAGAATAACTCCTGGTATCAGCCAACAATTAAACATTGATATACCAGTGCTCTATAAGGTTTATTGGCTATCTGGGATATTAGAATCATCTGGTCAGTGGAAACACTCAGTAAAAGACCATTCACTAGATCTGTGGTCTGCCTCAAACTGTTCTGTATTGTATGACAGTACACTTTCTTCACATCAAACCTAAAACAGAATAGAGTTTCAAAATCCTTGAATAAAATCTTAAATATATTCAACAAGAACTTCATGAAATCTACATTATGCTTCCAAATCAAGTGTTTCAAAATTCTTATGAGAAGCAATAGCAAAATAATTGTCAAGCATAAACTGCATCTCTGACACAAAAAAATGTAAGTTGTATTGATAAAAGTTTGTCTGATGTAAGCAAGGGTACCATCAGTGCTATTGAATCACATCTGATTTACTGGCTGCATTTATTTCTTGGAACAGACATATAATGTACAGATAAACAAACCAAAAGGATGTAGATCTGACTATTTAGCCATGCCTAGGTATCAATATAATGTATCATCTGTCCTCTCAAAATAAATGATACACAGAACATTCATACTTTTCTTAGTATTGTTACAGCCATGTAAGCTGCCTGACCCAATCCAATAAACATTTTACATTTTAGGGTTGTACAACTAAGCAAATTACTTGAGTGTTAGCAATAGGTTGCATAACTCATTCTGTGCATAACAAATATACCAATATGTTGCATAACTCATTCTGTGTAGCACAGAAACAGCAACATGTTGCATAACTCATTTTACATGTAATAGATGTACAAATAGTTTGCATAACTTATTCTCTGTATAACAGATCTAGCAATTAGTGACATAACTCATTCTATGTATAAAAGATCTAGCAATAGATTGCACAACTTATTCTGTGTATAACAGATGTAGGAATAGGTTACAAAACTCATTCTGTGTATAATAGATACAGCAATAGGTTGAATAATGCATTATATGTGTAACAGATACAGCAATAGGTTCATAACTCATTCTGTGTATAAAAGATGTAGCAATAGGTTTATAACTCATTCTGTGTATAACAGAAGTAGCAATAGGTTTCATAACTCATTCTGTGTATAACAGAAGTAGCAATAGGTTTCATAATTCTTTCTGTGTATAACAGATGTAGGAATAGGTTACAAAACTCATTCTGTGTATAATAAATACAGCAATAGGTTGAATAATGCATTATATATGTAACAGATACAGCAATAGGTTCATAAATCTTTCTGTGTATAACAGATGTAGCAATAAGTTCCATAACTTATTCTGTGTAAAACATAATTTGCATAACTTATTATGGGTATAACAGATGTAGCAATAGGTTGCATACCTCATTCTCAGTATAATGCTTACAGCAATAGGTTGCATAACTTGGGTCTTAATAGCAGATCTAGCAATAGGTTGCATAACTCATTCTGTGTATAATAGACACAGCAATAAGCTGCATAACACATTCTGTAACATGTAGCAACAGCTTGCATAACTCATTCTGTGTATAATAAATACAGCAATAAGCTGCATAACACATTCTGTAACATGTAGCAACAGTTTGAATAATTCATTATGTGTATAATAGATACAGCAATAAGCTGCATAACACATTCTGTAACATGTAGCAACAGTTTGCATAACTCATTCTGTGTATAAAAGATACAGCAATAAGCTGCATAACACATTCTGTAACATGTAGCAACAGTTTGCATAACTCATTCTGTGTATAATAGATACAGCAATAAGCTGCATAACACATTCTGTAACATGTAGCAACAGTTTGCATAACTCATTCTGTGTATAAAAGATACAGCAATAAGCTGCATAACACATTCTGTAACATGTAGCAACAGCTTGCATAACTCATTCTGTGTATAATAGATACAGCAATAAGCTGCATAACACATTCTGTAACATGTAGCAACAGGTTGCATAACTCATTCTGTGCATAACAAATGTAGCAATAAATTGCAAAACCTTTTTTATAATTGGTACAGCAACAGTTGCATAACTCATTCTGTGTATAAAAGATACAGCAATAAGCTGCATAACACATTCTGTAACATGTAGCAACAGCTTGCATAACTCATTCTGTGTATAATAGATACAGCAATAAGCTGCATAACACATTCTGTAACATGTAGCAACAGGTTGCATAACTCATTCTGTGCATAACAAATGTAGCAATAAATTGCAAAACCCTTTTTTATAATTGGTACAGCAACAGTTGCATAACTCATTCTGTGTATAACAGCTGTATCAATAGATTACATAACTCATTTTTTGTAAAACTGATTCAGCATTAGGTTGTATATCTAATTATGTGTTCAACAGATACAGCAATAGGTTGCATAACTCATTTTTTTTAAAGAGATCCTACATAACTCATTCTGTGTAATAGATGTAGCAATATGTTGCATAACTCATTCTGTATAACTGATACATCAATAGGTTTCATAATTCATCTTGTGTATAACAGATGTAGCAATAGGTTGCATAACTTATTATGTGTAATAGATGTGTCAATAGTTTGCATAACTCATCCTGTGTATAACAGATGTAGCAATAGATTGCATAACTCATTATGTGTATAACAGATATAACAATAGTTTTCATAACTCGCTCTGAGTATAATTCATACAGCAATAGGCTACATAACTTGGTCTGAATAACAGATCTAGCAATAGGTTACATAACTTGGTCTGAATAACAGATCTAGCAATAGGCTACATAACTTGGTCTGAATAACAGATCTAGCAATAGGCTACATAACTTGGTCTGAATAACAGATCTAGCAATAGGCTACATAACTTGGTCTGAATAACAGATCTAGCAATAGGCTACATAACTTGGTCTGAATAACAGATCTAGCAATAGGCTACATAACTTGGTCTGAATAACAGATCTAGCAATAGGTTACATAACTTGGTCTGAATAACAGATCTAGCAATAGGTTACATAACTTGGTCTGAATAACAGATCTAGCAATAGGTTACATAACTCTCAGAATAAAAAATGTAGCAATAGTATTCATAATTCATTATGTGCACAACAAATAAGGCAATAGGTAGACCAACTCATTTTGTGCACAACAAATACAGCAAATAGTTTGCATAATTCATTCTTTGTATAAAAGAGATATATATATATATATATATATATATATATATATATATATATATATATATATATATATATATATATATATATATATATATATATATATATATATATATATATATATATAATACTTGTGTCTCATATTGAATCTTTAGCCAGAAATTTTATTAACATGAAAAACCTGTCTTTCTGTTAACAATCTGTTCTTTCAAATGTTTTACTTTTGTAAAATTAGCTGCTCTAATATATAGTGTCAACTTACCACTCAATATATATTTTATTTAGCATATGTCATGCTTCAATCTACTTCAAATGACAAAAGTTATTCAAATCTATTTTGTGTGACCAAGGTACAAGTAATCCATTTGCATACAGGGATTCTAAGTGCAACTAAAAATTGAAAAAAAAAGCCTGTTATGTACCTAGACGTGAAGCTGTCTGTTGGTAAAGTGGACTGGTACACAACTGCCCTTGAGATGATCTCTATAATATCCTTGTCATTTGTATGACCAAGTCTAGACACAAGGAGATGCACATCTGAGTATAACGCTTCTGTTAATGAAATTTCTGATTCATATCTTCCTCCAAATACATTATTTTCTTGTAACAATGAATCAATTCTATTATTTGATATTTTCACCTTTTTCTGGCTTATTTGTTTCAAGCTGCTGTGATCTCCTTCATTCACAAATTCAGAATTCTTCAAATCTCCATCATTTTCAATTTTACTCATTTCGCTGTCAAACAATATGCTTAGATTTTGTTCCAGTTCTCTGTTTGTTTGATTTTTAAATTCTCGCAAACAGTTTACTTCTTTAATAGAGCAAAGGTCTGAAGTTGCTTTATCCCTATTTTTTCCAACAGCTTTGGATATGGTAACTGTCTGTCTCTGATAAGATTTGTCATCTCCTTTATGATCAACAATATTTAGATGACGGCTATGTTGCACTAACTTTGGTCTGCTTCTGTGAATATTCTGAATGTCATCGTAATTTTTAGTCTGTGTGAAATCTGTTTCTAATTTGCTTTTTCTAGGGAATTCACATCTTTGAAATGAAACCATTTTAGGCCTTGAATTTCCAAAATCATTAAAATTATTATCACCCTTGGTTCCTTCTTTTGTCTTTTGAGGAAAATGTAATTGACTGCAAACTTGTCCCAAACATGTTAGAAAGTCATCCTCATTACATTGTAAAAATGTATCATAGTATCTCAAGGAATCTGTAGTGTTTGGACCCAAATGTATGTATTTGGAACTCTCTAGATTCGCTGTGGATCTATCCAAATTGGTACATTTTGAACACTCTTGATTTGTTGTGTTTGTATATAAATTGGTACAGTTTGAACACTCTAGACACATTTTTGTCTGTACCGAATGTTTATTAGAATGTATTTGTTCTGTCATTGCTTTTAGCGAGGAGTCCATTGTTTTGAAATGTCTACTGCTGTTTTGTAATCCTGAGAGACAGACATGGCCTTTAGAATCATATTTTGATTTTCCACCTTTTGGCCTAACTTTCAATTCATCCAACATATTTTGCACACCTTTTAAACTCATTTCAACAGGCAAAATTTGATCTTCATATTTAGGCAAGGCTTTATCTTCTGATGCAGATAAAACTAATGGATCTTTTGAAAGCGGCATTGTACTTTGATCAAATTCAAAACAAACATCAAATTCGTCTTCATGGATGATATCATCTGTTGTAGTTGGCTTATCTGAGTGACCATCAAACACTGCTGATCTGTCTTCTGATCCAATGCAATTTTGCATTTTATATATTTGGTCCCTCTGATAGGTATATACTACAGTATCTTTGAAATTAGTCTTTCTATCAATCTGACACAAATCTCCAGTTTTTTCCAATGTTATACAGCAGCCATCAATCTCTTTGTTCTGAGGATAATCAATCTCCCTTCTTGCTGATAATGTATCATCAAGGCACTGCTCATTGTCCGAGTCCCTGCTGTCACTATTCTCATTGTTCGAGTCCCTGCTGTCACTATTCTCATTGTCCGAGTCCCTGCTGTCACTATTCTCATTGCTGTCACTATTCTCATTGTCCGAGTCCTTGCTGTCACTATTCTCATTGTCCGAGTCCCTGCTGTCACTATTCTCATTGTCCGAGTCCCTGTTGTCACTATTCTCATTGTCCGAGTCCCTGCTGTCACTATTCTCATTGTCCGAGTCCCTGCTGTCACTATTCCTTTTATATCTTGTCACTTTACTACTAAATAGAGTATTATGACGAGTTGACACACCTGCACTACCAGATGTAATTATCTCATCTAGAATATTTTTATTTGATACGTTCTCTTTTCCTATACCATCTCCTCCCTCTTCCACCTTTAATATGTTCTCTTTTCCTGCATGATTCCCTCTCTTTGTTATCTTTAATACATTCTCTTTTCTCATACCATCCCCTCTTTTTTCTACCTTTGATGCATTCTCCTTTCCTATACAATCTTCTCTCTTTTCTACCTGTTCTGTAACATCATGATGGGATATGGAAAAATCTACCTTTAATAAATGGTTCTGAAGAAAAGCCTTCTCAGTGTCTGATTCCTGATCTGCCTCAACCCAACCACTCTCAAAGAACCAGCCAATATCATCATCATCATTTACATTAGCATGAATTCCTCTCATCTGAAGGTGAATGATAGGAACACCTTGATCTTCTCTATTTCCTTTATCTTCTAGTTTAGACCTAAATGTATCAAGACCTTCAATTTCTTGGTTTGTAGTTTCTGTTGGAATATTTACCAATATATCTGAAAATTCTAAAGTTTTGCTATTAGATGTTTCAACATCTATGAATTGATTTCCGATGCTTTTTCCATCCCTTCCAGTACTCACAGAATTGTTGTCTTCTTCCAGAGTCATTTTATAACACTTATCACAATTACTCTTTTTCTCAAAATGACACATTTCTTTGAAAGTATCTACTCTTTGGGTATCTATCTTAAAATATGAGTCTTCAATACCAAACATATCTTCATCCATATTTCTCTCTTTTTCACGAAATAAAACCTGCTTCTTTTGGTAACATGGTTCACTAAGTTCCTCTCTACCCAATACTGTCTTTTGTGGATGAAACTTTAATTGTACTGGAATAAGAACTTCCTTCAAATGTTCTACACAGGCATCTAAACATGTCTGCATGATGGGCAGTGACACAGACAATGGTATTCCCTGAAATAAGAATTTTGTTTACATGTACTAAATAATTTTTCTGAACTATTTTGCCAGTGGTTCATCAATAAATTGAACCTTACAATGCTTGTTCTTATCCTTGACCCTATCAATATGTGAAACAAATATGAACCATCTCACAAACGGAGAGATAAAAATTAACATACAAGTAAATCATGCCCTTAAAAGTTAAGTGTAGCCTTCACATGCACCATGTTTACCAGTAGTACACCAAATAAGATTGCAGAAAACAACATCTCATAAATTAATTTATGGCAAAAAATGTCAAGTTATCATACAACTGTCATTTTCTTATAACATAAATGCAGATCACTTTTGTTTTTAAATTTATAACTGTGCAGTCGTCTAATGGATAGGTAAGCCTCAGGAAAACTTGATGATGTGATCACAACTAAAAATATATTATCAATTAAAGTAGAAAAAAATTATATTTTGGAATATGCTAAGGGTTTATACTCCTAAAAATATTTAGCTCTATTCTCAGAGCTTAAGCAAGAGATAGTGACCTGGTACTGAAGTTCAGAAGCTGCCTTTGTCAGCAGACTGGTGAATAAAAGTAGAGTTTTGGTCCCTGTTCCAATTCTCTGACTGAAACTGTGGCAGGCATTGACAACATATTGGCCTACTGGATGCTGTAAAACAAAACAAACATCATAGACAATACTTGACAGAGGAAAGTATACTAACGCTGATTTTCCATTGGTAAGTGCAAATGAGGGTGTTTGTGAATCAGGGTTTAGCAAATCAGTGATATACAAGTCATACCTACAGAAAACTTATATGAATTGCATGCATTAGTTACATGCTTACCCTCTAAATCTGGCAAGGGCATTTTCATTCAGGTTCTGGGGCAAATAAGTCATTTTTAAAGCCAAACCCTATGATATAAATTAACTGATAAAATCAGGTTATCGGCTGCAAATTGCTAATCGATGCTCTAGGTCATGAACTCAGCTGTCAGATGATTATATGACTGTTGCACTGTACCCACCTGATGTGGCACACAACATATACACATCAGATTAACATAAAAAGACAGATGACAAATGATAGGAAAGTGATGGCTACATGAAGATACATGGATTGATAAAAAATAGGAAAGATCAAGCAAATAAACTTAAAGATATTAAATGTATGGACAATGAAACAACAATGGCATTTGTCTGTTCAACATAGACACAAAGATAAAAATAGCAAGTGTCTGTTCAAAGATATTAAACATATAGATACAAGTACAAAAATAGCAAGTGTCTGTTCAAAGAAATTAAATGTATAAACACAAAGACAGAAATGGTAAGTGTCTGTTCAAAGACATGAAATGTGTAGACACAAAGACAAAAATGACAAGTGTCTGTTCAAAGACATTAAATGTGTAGACACAAAGACAAAAGAGAAATAACAAAGGTAGCCATGTTTCTTTTAAATATTCCATGTCTAAAAACCCCATAGAGAAATTTAATTATTAGAAATTTCAACTGAATTACTTACAAATAACTTCATTTAAATGCATGACACTCACAAAAATTTGTACAGGTATTACCTACCCCTTATATATGGAAGCAATATACTGCTAGAACAAAAAAGTCACTAAAATAAAGATCATTGTGTAAGGAATTTGTGAAACTAAGACACTGAAATGCCTAATGTCCATATGGTCTTGGGCGGACAGAGAGAAAAAAAGTAAAAGTGATGAATATTATTGGAGAGAATTATGAAAATACTGTGCATTCAAATGAAGATGCATGATCTCTGAAAATTTTTAAATGTTTGTATTGTATAAGCCACAGGGAGAAAATAAATACATTACACTCCTATTTTAAGTCAAAATTATTTACAATAACTTTTATAAATAAACTGCACTTCCTTACATGTCCCCTTTAAACAGTATACGGAGGAACTGTTCCAATTTAAATGCAACCCAAAATTTCTTACATAATTAAAATTATTTTAACATGTTCTGCTTGGTATTATTTATCCATCATAAATCGTATAAGTGAAAGGTTTAATGAAATGTATTTGCACTTGAAATTAATGTGCCCTATGATAAGAGACAAATTCATTTTCAATACTCTCTCTCTCTCTCACTCTTTCTTTCTCTCTCTCTCTCTCTCTCTCTCTCTCTCTCTCTCTCTCTCTCTCTCTCTCTCTCTCTCTCTCTCTCTCTCTCTCTCTCTCTCTCTCTCTCTCTCTCTCTCTCTCTCTCTCTCTCTCTCTCTCTCTCTCTCTCTCTCTCTTTCTCTCTCTCTCTCTCTCTCTCTCTCTCTCTCTCTCTCTCTCTCTCTCTCTCTCTCTCTCTCTCTCTCTCTCTCTCTCTCTCTCTCACTCTCTCTCTCTCTCTCTCTCTCTCTCTCTCTCTCTCTCTCTCTCTCTCTCTCTCTCTCTCTCTCTCTCTCTCTCTCTCTCTCTCTCTCTCTCTCTCTCTCTCTCTCTCTCTCTCTCTCTCTCTCTCTCTCTCATATTTACTCTTTTATTTCTCCCATAACAATTGCCCATATGATATGTCTGAATCCTTTCTTTGTAATGTAGAAAGATTTGTTATGATGTGATCACTTATAATGTGATTTCAAAATATTTAGAATGAGAAGTAATGCCCACCCATAAAGCTGACAATACTTCCAGGTTTGATACAGTATAATCTATATTTTCTGCATTTTTCTTCAGTGTGAATTTTTATTAAAAAAAAAAAAGAAGAAATAATTGTCCTTTCTCAGGTTTTGAGCACAATTTGTGAACTTGTTGCACACAATCTGTAACTTATTTAAAATGACTTTACAACTAATTTTACTTAAAAACAGCAGTTAGCTGGCTTGTTTTAAAACAATGTCAAACAACTGCAATCTATGCTTTAATAAAGGGATGTAATGCAGTTGGTAAGTTTAAATAATCTAATTAAGTATTAATTTGAATGGTAAATTTTGGTAATTTAATTGGAGTTTTACAAGAGAAACAGATTTTTAATCTACACATAACATTCTACAAAAAGCATGATAAAATCACATTTGTCAAGATTTTCTCAATAATGGACTTTTATAGTCTAACCTCTATATGTAGGTGCTGCAACAATAAGTTTACATCTTGAATGAAAGCTGTTTCTCCATCTTCAAGTATGCATTTCAAACTGAAATAGGAAACATAAATGTACAAAGTTTTATTCTAAAACATAAACTGACAACATTAATAAATACAAAAATAAAAATAACTATTAATAATGAGGAAATCCATGGTAGTTTAGTTGGTAGAGCATCAGCTGCATAATCCAAGGGTCCTGGTTCAATACCCACCCAGGTCAATTGCCTTGGTTTGTTCTTGAGAAAAGAACTCAGTTCTCATTTCTACTGTATAATACCACAAATAATCTGTTAAAAGTGCTGTTAAAACAAATGAACAAAAACAATTAATAACAACTGAACACATAACACATTCTTTATTGACTTCTGCAAAACTGGTTAGCATGCAGTGTTGCCAGAGGAGTAAACTTTGGTCCCTCTTTCCTGGACGTTGCCATTTTGCCCTTGAATTCTGAACATTACCTAACTTCACTTATGCCATTGACTGTGCACAAGGACCATGAGTATAAAGCATCTTGATTGGCAATCAAACTTAGGCCATTGAAATGCGAGTAGGATGCTGAAAGGCTTTTATCTTTTTGATCCGATTGTTTTTAGTGTGCTGCAGTTTTCTATATACATAGCTTAATGAACCAATCTGCATGTCACCACATATTTTTACAGTCTTTTATTTTACTGTTGAATAAAGAGGATTGTTTTCATTTGGTTTTTAATTCAAAGAGGCCCATGTGGGTCTGACATTTACATAAAATCATAATTGAAGAATATCTGGCCAATAAATCTGAGTCATTAGGGTAATTCTTGTTAAAATGGTCTCCATATTCCATTCTCTTTATGAATCAAATTCTAAGGTTACTCTTATTTTCATTATTTTCTGAAGGCAAATCAACATAATCTGAACAAAACTAAAAGGCCTTCAAATAAAGAATGTATTTTTTGTCATATCTGGTTAAATTTTATTGTGTCATCTGTTTGAGAAATCATCTAAAGGGTGCTTTATAGAAATATCAGTTATATTAGGCTGCAGATATACATAATTTGTACAAATTTTTAAGACCTTTACACCAATTTCTCTTGTCAAATTTATCTAATTCAGTTGAATATTTTTAGAAAAAGTCAATTAAAAGTGTTTTCATATTTTATATTACTTGATCCTTTGTTCATATTTGAAAGGCTTTTTACCCAAAAGCTGTTTATCAAATTTGATCAGAGTTTGTTGGGCAATTGTTGTATAGCTCTTTTTTTAAGGTTTCTGATCATGAATCGGCATCATCTACATAAAAATGAAATGATTTAATTCCAGAAAACTTTGTCAAATTTCATCAAATCTCTTTAGCAGTTTTTAAGCCATCATTTCAAGTTTGTTTCTCTTTTGGTAATATACACTATATTTAAAGGTGGACTGGCATTAGTTATAGAAAGATGCAAAGAATCCATCCCAGAATGCTCTTGGTTAAATTTCATCAAATGTTTTTCTGAGGTTTAAGCCATTAAAAAGTTTCTTTATTTTTAGTGACAGTGTTTCTATTATATGTACACATTTGACAAGTACTTATGACAATGTACTTTGCCAAATTTGATTGAAATATAATAATAGCAACTGTCTGATAGACATGGCTGTTAATACATGCCAGACTAAGAATAATACCATGACTTCACCTGAATCTTAAGACACTAAATTTCTCAACAATTTTCCTGAAGCTGATATTCTGCATTCTCTTGCTTATGGTATTTCTAAAAATACTACAATCTTTTGTGAGACAGGTATAATACCAGCTATGAACATTACCTCTCTACTTTTAAAATTTTACTCCAGACAGTATTTTTATTCTTAAAATAAAATGAGTTGACAAATTCCTCAAAGCTGACACAATTCTAACTTTTTACTATAGGATAAAACATGACTAATTTCAGAGACATGCTGGATTTTATGACTGGATTTTATTCCGTGCTTAATGTTCAGTGAAAGCCTTGTAAACCAAACAAAGACAGGTATTCAAAAATCCCAATCTGAGGAAGACATTTTGAAATGTCTTAAAGCCAGGCAAAAACTTAAAACCTGCTGCAGGAAATTACATTAATTTTCCTATGGTAAGCCCATTACAGCAGCTATGGAAAGTTTTTTCCCCTCCAAAGGTTGTGGAGATTTGAGAAAAAAACTTTCTATGATTCAAAATTTGCAACATTTTGTACAAACTAGAGAGGAACTTATCACAAGAATGAACTTTTCATTTTAAGAATTAACCTGAACCAAAAGATGGCACACATATTCCTTTAATCAGAGGAGTCTTTCCTGCTAAAGGTTATTAGTAACATTTTACACTTTGTCTACATTTGTTTTATTAATGCTAAACCTTTAAACTCATACTTACCTGTTTCTTGTTCCGATTAGGGAATTGACCAGTGAACCTGAAATTAAATGAAGATGATGTGTGTTTAAATTTATTTGTAAACAAACTATACTAAAACTTCAAAACCTCAAATACCAATTAAGACTCAGTCCCATCATTTAGCATTCTCAAGACTGTGAACCAGTCTAAGCTAATCTATTTAGGTTAAAGTCCATATAATAAAGGCTAATATGTGCTTTTTTTCTTCTGATTATCAAAATCATATATATATACATATAAATATATATATATATATATATATATATATATATATATATATATATATATATATATATATATATATATATATATATATATATATATATATATATATATATATATATACACACACACACACACAAATCATATGGTATATAACAGCCCTTTAAAGCTCACTGGATCCAGCAAGGGATACTGTGTGTCAGAGATTGATTGATATAAATGCAATAAACTGATTACAAACAGTGCACAACTAGTATCCAACTAACCTGAGTGCTTTTGACTCTTAATGAGTCTTTTTCAAAGGCATATACAAAACAATGACAAAACAAACAAAAAGAACCATAAAAAACATTGTGTTTATAAAACTCTACATGGCCGTCTCTACAGGATTTAAACCAATAGATACATTAAGTCTCAACCTGCCTATATAGACTTGTTGTGGATACTGATAAATATTTCTATTTACCTAGAAATCTAGGCTCATTAATTGAGACTTAATGCATCTATAGGTTTAATTCATGTAGAGACAGCCATGTAGAGTTTTACAAACACAATGGGATTTTTATGTTTATTTTGTCTATGATTTGTATATGCCTTTAAAAAAGACTCATTAAGAGTCGAAAGTGCATAGTATAGTTCGTTGTCAGTTTATTATTATAATATATATATATATATATATATATATATATATATATATATATATATATATATATATATATATATATATATATATATATATATATATATATATAAGAAGCCCTCAGATCCAAAACCCTTGGGACAATATTCATTATTCAGTTTTGAGAGGGTATTAGTTTACTGAAGGTATCATGTTTGTGAAAAAAATGTCTTTTTATTAGCACTTAGGAAACTTGAAAGAAAAAGATACAGTAAAATCTATCTTGAGACCACTGCTTTGAGAGACCACCTGTCTTGAGAAACCAGGTTATTCATTGACAGATTTATTGATTATATAGTGTTGTGACTGTGACCTGTCATAAGACCATCTGTTGTGAAAGACTATTAATTTTTTTGGCAGAAAGGGGTTGTCTTTCAAGACATGTTCTACTGCTGGACAATATATGTTCCTTCTGAAAATCACATCTGGTCACAGAAATAAAGCCAATTTTTCCACAGTCCTCATCTCAAAAAACAATTAAGGAACAAAATGCTTTTATAACCTTAATATAAGCCTATTAGAACTATAAAATATAATACAAGTTTAAATACTTCACATAATTCCAATAAATTATTTTTTCCTCATTTCAACATATTATTTACACTCTTTGATCAGAATAATTTTTTCCTGTAAGGATAGAACAATCCTACAAAGTTTTGATATCTGATATCACCACATGCAAGTGAAGACAAATGATTTGTTGCTACATTGATAGATCTAAGTAGTGAATTTCCTCATTTTAAAATCACTTGAATGAATCTGACTTTTAGAATACTTTTTTTTTCAGTCTCTGTTGGCAAACCATCAAAAGCAAGGCCACAAGCTGGTTAAAAAGAGCCCTGATATTTAATTTTTTTTAAAAAAAACTATGGATCATTTATATAAACAAAATGCATCAATCACAATTATATAATAAACAGAGATACATAATGTTTCATAGATACCTTATCTACAAACATTTAGTTATTATAAATTTAACTTAAAAGCTAGGGAATTCTTTTGCTACAAAGATTTCAGATTAATTGAACATGGAGAAGTTGTAGGAAACCATATTTTCTTGTGATCCCTTCTATAAGAAAAAGGTGAACAATGGCTAGTATTATGAATATTAAAAATATAATGGACTGACCATTTCATTTGGGGGTGGGGAGCATTATCCTTCCAAGTCAGGATATTTTTTTTATCTCAAGATAAATTCTTTCAAGGCTGGTAGCATGATGGACAGAATTAGTTCTTTTTGCTATCAAATTTTTAGCTGAAATGATTACAAACAATTCTTTTCTGAAGTACATGAGGCAAATAAATGCAGAAAACTAATCAGTTTAAAGCATTTTAGATTTTTATTACAAGTTTCAACTGTATCAAAATAACAATAAACAAAATATTGCCCTTTAGTGGATTTTGGGTTAGGGGATATAATTTAACTCCTTGCCTGAAGCACGAGTCTGAGAAAATATCTTAGAGAACTGAATTAAGTATCATATGATATTTACCACACAAGAAGCAAACTGGGTATTGCTAATGCTGGTTTAGTGGTTGGAAGGCTGTTGTTCAAAAATTGTATATACCACCATTCACTTGACTTATAATGGCATACCATATTCTTGTGGAACTAAACAATACTTATACTGGCATACCATGGCAAGAAATTAATCACACACAAAAGACAGTTATTTACCTGCTCATGAAAGTTGCTGTACTTTTTTATTTATCATTTATCCCCACTCATGTATTCAGAAAATATCATAAATGATGCCAGTTTTACAATAAACAACATCCAGTTGATCCTGCTTTATGTACAGAGATTCTCATATTCTCATGGCAAATGATGTAATTACTGTATGGAGGCCCAAGTCGAGTATAACTAAATACAATGTCAGCAATAACATACCACATCATCATGCATAACAAAATAATTAACATTAACACTTTTAAAATATTAAATATTCAGGATCATAACAAGTGTATACAAAGAAATTGATCATGTACTTTCTACAGGCAGTTGTGATGTTTTCTGGAAACATCCCTCTTCCATTTTCAATCCTTTGGTTCCCTCTTTATAATAGTCAAGGATTAATTCCTTATTAGGTATTCATTACAGGTTTTCTCATAATGTAGTATGGATTATTTTACATTTTTATTTTTCATTTACATACTTTGGGATATATCCATAAATACAGTCATACTGGGACTGCAACATTCTTGGAGGACATCAAGGTTGCAATAAAACCACTATTTTCTGCACAGTGTCATGGTCAATCAGGTGATTATGTTGGTACAAGTGCAAACATCATAAAGTCAATGACCTTATTCAATGAAGCAGGATATAATTTGTCTTTCTATATAAGATAAAGGTGACTTGTATTTTGGATTGGGTTCAAAGGGATAGTGTATTTGGGTTGGGTTCAAAAAGAAAGTATATTTTGGATTTTGTTATGACAGCCATTTCAATGTCGTAGTTTTGAAGTAGTCATTTTATTGCTGATATCACATGATAAAATAACTCATGATGCAATTTTCAGAATTTTTCTTAACAGTAATGTCACGCTTTGCTGCAAGTAAACAAAATACTTTGATCTAGTCTAAATCCCGTAGTATATACATTATGCATAACAATGACAAAAAAACATCAATTGTTTAATACACTATTATACCCTGAAATCCTTTATGCAACTTGTTTATTGTCGACTGTCTAATTAATAAAATCAGGTGACTTCTTAAATACTTCATATTTTCTTTTCCCTATAGAACCTCAGTATTTAAATAATTATCAGTTTCACTGTTGAATTTAATGACATTTTCTTTTTTGTTCTTTTTTTATTTCCAGTATTGAATAAAGAATAAAAGTAATCCAATGTATTGAAATCAATCAAGTCTCACACCAGGACAAAAACTAATCATGATTTTTTGGAGTCCTTATGTAGAAACAATGTTTGCAACATGTACCATAGTTTAAGACTGCATATTTAGGCACTACTAGTTACAACAAGTAGGGTATCATTTATTTGCTACACAGTTGTTGAAGCTTATATAATACACACTGTAGAACATGGTTTTTTAAAATTATGTCAGAGGGTCAATCCTTTTTACAAGATCATTGCAATGATAAGGATAAATTGTTAATTAGTTACACTGGCTTTCTTGCTTGTTTACTTAAGATTAACCTTTAGCTATTGTGCAGTTTGGCAACAGTTTACATGAATATAAAAAGAGTGAAGGCACATTCTGGAAGAAAATAAAGAGAGAAACGGCACACCCTTTAAAAATCCCAGAAGATCAAGTCAATATTTAGTGAAAACTAGGCTTTTAAATGCCACAAAAAATTATGACTTTTGGTCCCAATCTCCCTTTTTTTTAATTCAATCTACCTACTTGTGCTCTGAAAAGTTGACAGGTATGCAATATATTTTTTTTAAAAAGATAAATATTTATACAGTAAAATCTATTATGAGAGACTGCCCCTTCTGCCAACAAAAAGTGGTCTCTCAAGATAGGTGGTCTCTCAAGACAGGCTTGTGCAAAAAGACCAACTTCCAATGTCCAGTTTCAGAACAGTTTCAAGAAAAATACCACAATCACTATACATATATTCTATTCTTTGTTAATATTTCTTGATAAAATATTGTATGCATTCATCTAAAAACAAAATTATATAGCAATAAAGATATACTTATGCCATTAAACATGAAATTACATTTACAGTTAGATCACATATTTTAGCATATAAAATCATTTCTGAAGTACTTCTTTTTCTTTATAACCTAAATTTGTTTTACCAACATTTTAACCACTTTTTTGCGAGTCATCTCCTCTTCTTCACTTATTTTAGTTACAAAAATTATTTTCTCTAGGCTTAAAATTTGTCTCTTTTTAGTTGGAGGGTCATCAATTGTTATTAATTTCCTAGGTGTTAAAATTATTAGTGCTCAGTTGTAATATCAAACATAAAGATGGTTTTGACTGGGCTGTGGGAATATATTAAGCAACTATACATGTACATTGCATATCTAACAATTAATAAATAAAAAGAAACAAATGTCTCATCCAGAAACCATTTACTCAGAGACAAAGTCAATAGCTTCATTCAAAGATGACATGCTAGGATTAACTCTATATACTAAGTGTATAACCCAGTTGCACCAACTTGAACAGAGGACACCTTTGTGATTGGGCTATAATCACTTAACATCTGGAAGGAAAAAAAAACATCACAAGACTTGGACATTATCAATCAAATCCCACAAATAATTATCTCTTGCTGGTTCAATAGACAATGACTTTATTCACTCCCAGCAATATGAATTAAATCTAAAGACAAGCAATATATGTCACCACTATGTCAACTTAGGTACAACAGCAATTTGTGGCATTTACATTAGCCTGGTTTAAGTACTGTAGCATCCATCACTGGCAGCAACAAATCTTTTTTTAACATTCCTTTTATGCTTCTTTTTAATAAGAACAATTGTTACTAATCAAACAGTAATTGTAACTATTGATTTTGTATAGGTCAGTAGTGTCTGTTCTCACCACACGGTCCTTCACATTGTTGTCTGGTCTTGCTATTAAGGCCACGAAGCAGGCTAAGTACAGAAATAATTAGCCTGGTTCCCTGCATTGTATACTCCCTATACAAATATTGGAGAACAATGCTGGGAGCATATGAAGCAGGACACCAAACTAGGAAATAATCTGCATATCTTTAGTCTGATTTACGACAGAAACCGTAAAATACTATAAGCATAGGTAAAATATTCAGACAATTGTAGCCAGCCTATTTTTATAAATGTTTTTTTTTATTTATTTAGAATGATATGAAAGTTCGTTCATACAGAGATTAAATAAAGATCAGTGGAATTTATTCTCATTTTTGCAATGCAGTCATACAGAGCAATGTCAAAATACATATTTTGCCAAGACATCATGGTCGCTGGTTGCTTTCTGCAGGTGGTTGCTCATAACAGTGTTTATGTAATAAAATTGCTCCATGCATTATCAGTGTGGTCAGATATGACAGGTGGTTGCTCATAGCAGAGGTCACTCATGACAGTTTTTACTGTATTTGGTACATTAAAAGTTATGTAATTTTTTAAATAAAACAGCATTAAACATTTCTAAGCCTGTCATAATTGTATTACTAGCCATTTGCATGATTTTCAAAATGGTATGACCAAGAAACATTAACAAAAACATACATGGATGTTAAGGAGAAGAAAATATTGATTTATGTTATGATTATTTATATTAAGATCATATATATCAAAATTATTTATTTATGTTTTTATTTATACTGTTGCCATTTATGATTGTACATTTCTTTTCTCATCCCTACAATGGCCATGAGTGGCACTGTGATCAACCAATCTGAAAATGATGATGTATAAACAAGGAAAGCAAAACATATGTGGTACTCATAAATAAACTGTCATGGAACAAATGTCTGCAACCATGAATTTAAGTTTTGAATTATGGTACAGGTATAATGATATTTCAAAGTGTAAATGAACTTTTAATAAAAACTTACATTGTTTACAAATTATTTTATGATTATTCCACAAGTCTTAAGGACTTAGAAACCAATAAAGTACTGCAAGGATAGCTTCTATTGATTAATTATTTTCTTATATATTTCCATTAAAGGAATCACCATTATCAACGACTAACTAATAATGCAATTGTCAATTCATAATGAAAAACAGCAAATACAGCAAGATTATGGAACCCCCGAAAAATATTGGGAAACAACTATATACTCCAACACTGTATTATCGTAGGCTCTATATTATTGTGGCAAATGGGATTTTCCGATTAATTTTGGACATGTGCAGTGTAGCAATTATTTACATGTATAAGGCTGTAGCCAGTAAGGACACAAATATCTTACAGCACAACTCTAAAATGTCAACATTTTTTTATAAGTTTACAATAAAAAGGAATGAACATCACATTTTTCGTAAAGTGCATGCATTTACGTTGATCATCACATACAAAATTCGAAATTGCTTTACCTGCATTGGCTTTGATTATGAAATATATTCAGTGTATCAATTGATATTGAATGATTACAGGTCATATAATGATGGTGATATACATACCCTTACAAGATTAAGGTTGCAATTTAATTTCATGGTAGTCAAGATAGACTAAACTTTACATAATGTTGCTTATGATCATACTTTTCATACGTAAATAAAATTATAATAGTTAAGCTTTCCTTAAATCAGCAATACTTCAGTAATAATATTAATAATAGTTATATATTTACATTTCTTTGCCCTCAAAGCATTTAAAATCCAAAATTCATATAAAGTTAAATAATAATAATTGCTTTTAATGTTTTAAGTTATGTATGGATTTACACTTGAATTACATTTTTGTTAGATTTTATCATTAGTTCCTTTCATTTATTGTAGAAATATTATGCCAGTACAAGTGTAAACATTTCTTTTCATAGGTAAGTTGTGTTTTTTATAATACCTGCGTGCTACCATACGTAAGTTTTGCAAATACCGCGATAATATAGAGTTGTTCCCCCATGGAATGTTATTCTGAGTCAGCCAACATATGCTATAACGGTACCAATTGTACAACCCCAGGTGGGCAGAGCTTAAGGTGTAGGGAACATTGCATTCAGAAAGTTGAGCCTCTTGGCAACATGTGAAATTATGTTAATTCATATCTAGATCACATTTTGTATTTTTTAAGATTTTTTTAAAATGTGGTACACATGACTGAAAATGTGACCGGTGTAACTAGATAACTCTTCCCCCTGTCTAGTTCCAGCAGAGTTATCTCTCTTAAATGCAATGAAGTACCTATTTTCGATGTTATCAAATTAACAATCTAACATTGTTCTCTGTGACAGTGTGTGACATGCATGCTGAGGTAGGATAAAAAGTATATTTATTTCGCAAAACATTAGCATTGCGGTCTATGGAAAAGCAATTAGTACCGTGATACCATATGCTGTTTTATCAACATTTACGAGCTTTGATTGACAAATTTTTTTATAGAAATAGAAAGAGCGAAAGTCGTTTAAACTGTATAAATTATTAGTAAACAGCAACAGCAAAACAGTTTTAATATGCACGATAAGGACATTAAATACCGCGATAATACAACGTTCCGGGCTACTCTATAAATCATTAATGAGACCATGGCCCGAAAACTAGTGCATCCCGTAATTAGGTACATATCCCATAAAAACCTTGTCCAAAAGTTGTCAATGCAATGAATATGTCTTAACTGTACCCGATACAGATTCAAATGTTAACCTAAGCATCCTGTTGCTTCTAAGGCACTTGTAATTGGCCGATGGAAACTCATTTTCTCACGCTGCAAACAGTAAATTCCACGCAGAGTACTGTAGTCAACGTTACCAGTGAAGAGTAATCAAGGGACATAACTTAAACTCATAAATTCCTTCTCTTTTGGAAATGTCATTTTACACAGAGTAGATTACCTGTTCTAAGAAAATGCATGCTATTCATGCGCTCGTTACTTAAAGTGTATATTTGTGAGTGACTTTTTAAATACAAAATTTTGGGGGGGTCGTATAATTTTAATAATTAGTAGCGATAACAGTCATTACACACCAACTACACCCTTCATGTTAACATTTTTCAAAAGTCGCTTCATGTTTATTCCTCACATGACCATGTGACGGAGACTCACATACCTGAAATATATAAAAGCAAATACCTGATAAAGTCAGATATAAATGTCTACTTAAACTGTATACATGGCTTTCAGCAGAATTTCAGCTTGAGAAGTCATCGGCTCTTCATTTATGGAACTTATGAATCCTGAATCTATTCGAAAGAGTCCCGGTTATAGACTTAGAAGCCCCCATCTTTCAACAGAATTGAAAGGAAAATGTAAAGCACATGCTCAATTTTTTATTCACATATTTTTATTCACATTTGAAGTATTAGCCTTCACACGCAAAAGAAAATAATATTTCAGTAGATCTAATGTTTGAATTTTGTGTAAATTTGTATTTTTGGCCACCACGAATACACTAAAAATGAAAATGAATAAATAAAAAAATTACATAAATAAAGTTGTCAACAGGTATTTTCAATCTCAATAATGATCACTAAGACTCAATTCCCACCCTAAAAACTAACACGAGTCAACACTGTACCGTATACATGACTTTCGATCATTATATCGGAACAAAGAAGGAAAGAAATAATATACAAATAAGCATATGTTCGAAAAATAATTCAGAATAAATATGTTAATTAGTTAACTGTGTTAGATGCCTTACGAGCCTAAGGAATCAAGGTGGGATTAACATGGACTCTTTAGAAAACATGAATTTAATATTGGAATATTGTGTACATGTAGCTTGAAGATTACTGGCTGATTCGGCCCATGGCTGATTCGAACCGTGGCTAATTCGTTCAAAATTACTAGCAGATTCGGTCCAAATTACAGTTAAATGAAATATTTAAAGATTTTAAAAATGGAACACACATGCCTGAATTATTTTAGCAGTTATTAACTTGATTTTTTTTCTTTCTCGCGAGCATAGAAGTATGATGTAAACGGTTCATTGAGGGATATTATCCCTACGCCGATCAACTCTGAGTTCACGTCGGTATGTTAAGAGCAAAAAGTTAATTACAAAACGTTGCCCATTACCTTTTCTAATATTTGTGACTTACTGAAGTCAATCTAATGCGAATGTTGGAAGTAATTTTAAAATAAGCAAAATTCTTTCAAAACATTGTGCTATGGCTAAGCGTCAAATTACAGATGCTTATTGGAGCATTTTTGTCGTCAAATCTTCATTTTCGGAGGTGTGTAGTTTTGCACGTTGTAAAGATTTTCAGTTTCGACGGTAATTAAATCAATGATGCCTAAATAGGGTGATAAGCTTTCAAACCTTTCAAACAAAACACATTAACTTGTTAAGTTTGATCTCATCTATGCGCCATGGTGTAGACAGGGTTAATATACCGAAATTGGGAAGCAAACAAAAATGAACCTTTAAATTTTCTGAAGACTGGCCATGGCTGACCAGAATATGAAATCGGTTAGCGTCTTGTGTGTAAATGGGGCGCCTCCTTTGAGAATTTCTCGCGTATTTGACCCGAAAGATCCTGGTCCCTGAGAGCCCTGCTTAATAGTAGCAAATATTTACCCAAACGGCAGCTGATTCAGTAAAGCCAGTAACTCAGACATACGATGGGACATGTTGTCCAGATTATTTAAAACCCCTAACTTTAAATCAGGTTTGAGCAAATTGGCCTGAGCATTTCAAATCATTTCAATCCCTAAATTTAGGTCAGATTCTAGTCAGATAAATCAAACCTCAAAATCTGTGATGATACTGATGGATATTGGTTTAATGACACCTATTTATTAAAATGTGCAATTCGCTGCATGCAAACGTTTCCCGAACAGACGTGGATACATCTTATACACTTACTGGTATTTGGTAATAGCTATATCTAATTGCCGCATTACAGAGGGCTGTGCTATTCTAAGTAGATTTACAAAATTGACAAACATAGGATTTGATCCGGAAATATTATGGTACATATCGCCAAAAGAACCCTTCAGCCGACGGTAACTCAACAGCCGTTAGAAATACCGGTAAGTGCACACCAATGTGTGCAGATAAAAATTGTCTGCAGCTCTTTGCAGTTATTAATGAATAGGCGACATCAGCTCCACGAACGCCAGTCAGTATCAATACATGTTTGGGTCTGATTTATCAGCCTATTCAGATTCCCTCCGACTTTTCTGAAGCAATACAGATTTTTAAACCCTTAAAGTCAGGTAAAATTTCTACAGACTGGTCCGAACCAATGCAAACATATATCACGTGCATGCATTCTATGTAATGGTTTGGAACATCTCGTGGCCTCTAACTTTTTGAAGCACTTCATCAAGTATAATATATTCCATGGCTTGCAACATGCTTTCCATGAAAAAGGTCAGGTGAATTTCGGTTAATACAACCGTTGAAGAATTTTAAACCTTTCAAAAAGCGATTAATATGTGATACTATATAAATACTTCCGTTAAGTGTCTGATAAAGTAAATCACCTAAATCTTTTTTTATAAATTGCACCAACATGGCATAGTACATAAAACATTGGAGTCAATCTTTTCTGATCAGACATTTTTAAGGACAATGAATGAAAGTGACTTTTCTGAAATGTGCTATGTGAGAGTTAAGGTTCTGTTCTTGGTCTTACCTGGCTTATACTATACGACAATGACATGAAAACATTAATTAAACTCATTAAACTATTTTTGTAGCTGACGCATCTTCATACATTGCTGTAAATAGCAATCAAATTGTAACAAACCTAAACAAAACCTTGCCATTTATTAACACATGGGAAATGGATTCAAACCCAATTGAATGCTGCTATACATGTCTAGATCTAGACATATCATTGTAACCCAATTGAATGCTGTCATACATATGTCTAGACATATCATTTGCCATATGTCCACCAGGGCCAAAGCGTGTAAAGTGTTGTGGGGGTGGGGTTTCCAAAATATCAAAAGGCCCTGACTTTTACACACACACACGCGCGCGCGCACGCACGCACACACGTTGTCCATATGAAAATTGGAGCAAACTCATCAAATATCAATATCTTGCATGAACGATATTCCTTCCTAATACATCAATTCGTGAAACCTGTCAGTTTATACACTAAAAAACCCATTTTTTTCATTTTTTTCTTTTGTATCATGTTTTCTTAATTCTCTTAATTCTTCGTTGTCCCATTTAACAGTTTTATACTTTGGCCATCTTCATTTTGCTTTTACTATTTCTTCTATGAATAACATGCACCTCAGACGCACTATAGCACACAAAATGAGAGAGAGAAAGAGAGAGAGAGAGAGAGAGAGAGAGAGAGAGAGAGAGAGAGAGAGAGAGAGAGAGAGAGAGAGAGAGAGAGAGAGAGAGAGAGAGAGAGAGAGAGAGAGAGAGAGAGATGGGGGGTAAGGCGCTATTGTATAAATCAGTCACACCAAGATTCAATATAGTTACCTTTTAAATACCAACGAGGCAGCATATACACCAAAATGTTAAAGTTCGGAGCCAGTTTTCACACGTTCGTTATTTATTCTCAGTTCTGAATTTTTGTTGAAAGTAGAGAAAACTAGAAGTTTGGATATAAGAAATATTTTTTCTCTCCTATATTTAAAACACCTCACGGATTCAAAAAGGATATAAACATGTTACGATAACTGTTTCCATGGGGCAACAGGTACAGCCAAGCTATCACGTATGATTACATTATCTAAATATTTTAGCAGGTAATTACGGAGACCGCAAGTACATGATATTTGTAAGGCGTAAAATGTCCTCCAATCCACCTTCAACATGCAAACTAGAAAAACAAAGAGTGAAATGAAAATAGAAAGAAACGAAAGTCTTGTTCGTAAGGTATAGTCACTTGAAAATAGCAGGGTGACCATTCCTGCGGATTTTTCACTGAGTTTGCAGATTTGCAGCTTTTTTTGGCAATTTTGCAAATTGTTTTTTTTTTGTTTTGTTTTGTTTTTCTGCTGTTGTTGAAATTTGTTGGGTTTATTTACACTTTTAAAATCTTTTTAGTGGCATTTGGACATTGAATAATAAAATGTATGTAAGATCTATGTGGCTAGACACGAATTGCGCTTTGTGTTATTAAAATACATGCAGATAATACTAGACAGCATGTAAAATAACTTGTTTTAAGAGAATTTTGAAATGTTAACTTCCTGTTCTTAGCAAAAAGAAAAACAAGAAATGAATTTTACTTGCAGCTAAAGTTTTAGAGATTTCAGAACATGGATTTAAGTGTAAGCAATTGAGTGAACGCTTGCACGTTTTTTCGTGAAATAGTCATCATGAAAGGTTTAAAGAAAATTAAGTATGTTTGTTAATATACATTTGTTCTTTTAATGCGATTTTCTATCGCTAAGTGCTCTTTAGATGACATGCAAACAATGAATCTGAAATGAATAATTATATTTATGTCGTTTTAGGCCTGTGCACATGTATGACTGACGAAACTATAGGCGTTGATTTTTTTTTTTAAATCTCATTTTCCTGATTAATGATTTAGCTCGGGGCTCGTAAGAAAAAAATCATTTCACTCTTGACCCCTGAGACATAGCACGTACATCCTCTTATGTTTACTACCACATTCCTCGCTACGTAATGCGCAGTTGTTTCAAACGGACGATTTAATTTAAGTTGCCTAAAGCTGCATAGAGTGGCAAATGTTGCTGAAAATTGTTAGACATAAATGTCGTGTAGCTTAACTATAATATAGACAATGTTTGGATACTTTGTAAAAAATCAGCATATGAACAAATGGGAACCCATATCATGGATCGGTCAGTCACTCCCTGGAAAGTGAATTCCTCTCTTCAGATGATAATTGATAAATTGTACAAGTATCGGCGATTGAGATGAAACCCTTACCAAATCACAGTGAGGCACATCGTGCTGCTTGTTTTGTTAGAGTCATCATAAGTGTGATTCGGACACATTGACAGTTTTCACTATTAAACATAATAATATATTAGCTTTAAAATATATAAGTATATATTGCAAAAATTGGCCAGTATTCATTTAATGTTTAAAACTCATAATATATACCAAAGACCGCTCCGGTGGCTTATATAGCTAGAGGGTCCGCCTCGGATGCGAGAGGTCGCGGGTTTGAACTCCAGTCGAGTCTTACCAAAACTTGGTAAAAATGGTACTAGCAGTTGCCTTGCTTGGCACTAAACATTAAGAGGTTAGTGCTATGACTGGTCGGCCCGCTGACCGGACAATTTGACTGGGTGGGATATCATGCTAAATGTCTACTTCATAATGCTCCAATGCTAGACATAACTATAAACTGCCTCACTGCAAATATCGTAGCAATATGACTAAAATTGTTTAAGCCACGTTAGAGATTTAAATCATATGCACATATATACCAAACATGTGCTTTTGAAACACTTGTGTAAATGTTTACAATTTTATATCACTGTGTGTAGTCAACGTTTTCATTAACTTTTCCCAACTCGTTTGGAATATCTTAACTGTTATGATAGGGGTGTGGTTGGCATGACTACACTGTGTGTTCCTGGCTGGCAATTACATATTTTCTAAATTGAGATCATATATTCCAAACCATGTAGTTTTTAGATTGACTTGACACGAGCTAAACGTGTTAATAAAACAGGGTTTTATATATCTTATCATTTTAAGCAGAATTCAATTACATACATCATTAAATTAATAAGAAAGTAACTTTTTCAGGTGACCACCTCCTTATTCTATGAATGGAAATGGTGAATAAAATATTGGAGCAAAATCATATGCAATGCTTTACAAACACTTTAACTACATCGTTTCAGTCCGCGATTTTTTTTCTCTCTCTCTCTTTCTTACCCTATATGTAACACTGGAAACAAAATAAAACCTGAATTATGAAAACTCAGCCGATGTTTATTTCATGGATTCTTGAACATACCAGTTGGGAATATTTTTCTACACACATGGAATAAATATTTTACTGTGGTTATTGACATTACATTCTTAAGCTAGTAAATTCAGCGGGAATTTAGAAGAAAGGGGAACATTCCAAACAGTGGGCGGATAGCAGTGATTGAAAAGGGTAGAAACGTAAAAAATGATACGAAAATAACTGAAGTTTTAAACACACACACACACACACACACACACACACACACACACACACACATACACACAATACGTTTCTGCCAACACTTCCTGCTGATGCTATTTCTAAAAGTTGGTCTTCATTTTTATCATACTGTAAACATGCTATTTGTTTGAACTCGCCGGACATTTCATTCTTTGCAGCCCTTTCTCTGACCATCCAACTGCTGTCTACCGCTCAAATCTACTTTATCCCCGTCATTGATGAACTCTTATTCATCCGCTAGAGTTTCAAGGTGCTGGTCCCTGTGGTGTGTATCCAGTTCCATATCCTCATCCGTCTCACCAGTTTATTTGTGCTTTTGTACTAGATTCATGATCGGAGGACAAACCATCTTAGTACGGTAAATTTTAATCCTCTTAAATGTGTCCGTATTCAGTTTCGTTGTCCGTTAATCAAGTGCGCTTGTATCCGTTACCTGGCCTTTTGGTGGAGCCAGTACTGGATTAAACCCTGTGGAGGCCCCTAAGAAGTCGAAATCTCGCCCCCCCCCCCTCGCAAATTATCTCCTAACACGTCAAGATCAAATTAATTCAATATTAATTTGATCCGTTGTCGCGGGGCTCATAAAAGGCGTGGGGCCCATAGGCCGGTGCCTACTCTACCTATTTGGTAATTCGCCACTGGCCGAGCATCCTCCCAATCTCGCACGAACTTCGGGGTATATCACAACGTATCTATCCATAGCAAAGAATATCAGATTCTGATATAAAAATATCTATATGAGTTTGAATGTATAAAAATCCTTTTCGGAACAAAAACACTGCAAAACAACAAAACAAAATGTTATCTTCAAAGCAGTTGTGAGAGTTAGCACGCTGTATTTAAACTGAGTACTCATTTTGGTTTTTAAAATGCGACAAAGCCATCGGCTACACAGATTTCTTTTTTTAAAAAAAATATTTGAAACGAAAGAGCTGAAACAGTATCGGTATCGGAAAGCTTTCACAGCAAAAAAAAAAAAAGAACCTCATGCAGAAGACTTAAGGTCAAGGAAATGAAAATTATTGTATATATTCATATTTTCTATTCATAAAGCGATGTAGTTAATGCACACAATACACGACAATGTAAAGTACTTAATTTGTAAATATGTAAAAAAAAATTAACTATAGTTGGAAGTATCCCTGGGCTTTATAAGGTTTGATTATACAGTTAAGAATTGTGTTTGCGATGTCGTAAAAGTTCAAACAGACATTTACAGTACTGAAAAACTTGCAAATGATTTTAGTTAAAACCCACCGGGTATAAAACAAAACATTCATTAAAAATTTCATTAAGCGATCGATGAGTATAAAGTGTAGATGAAAAATCACACCGGGTATTACTGAAACCAAACCAGCAGAAATAAAAGGCCATATCTGGTATGGTTAAAACCAAAACAGGCAAAGGTGGCATATATGAAGTACAATATTAGTTGACCGGAAATAACTTGAAGTTTATAAAACAAATAAACAACACAACAATATTAGGTAAAGTGATGGCAAGATCAAAACAATTCAAATTTCGAAACACGGAAGCATCATGACACTACCAGCTGGCTAGAGTGGAAAGGAGTTCTTAGAAACATCAATCTGCATTGATGGGTACCATGGTCAAAATAATATATGCAACATGTGGAAAAATCATTTTGAAGACTTACTCAATAGTGTCAAAAACGAATCGAATAAGAAGCGTGTTACTTCAGCATTGAATACCCCTTTTGCTCATATTGAGGTAATCACATTATCTGAGATCCAAAATGCAATAACAAGACAAAAAGGTGGTAAATATCCAGAATCAGATTTTTTATGTGGGACATTTTAAATATTCTGATACTAGACTTCATGAGCTATTAATGGTTTTATTTAATTGTATGTCTGTGCATAACTTTGTACCAGATGATTTCACAAAAGTTACAGTTTTACAGCTACTGAAAAGCAAAATTGGTAATCTAGCGGACAAAAATAACTACAGACCTATAGATCTTACGACGATTATCTCAAAACTATTCGAATGCACCATACTACAAAGATGCGAAGTCTTAATCTCCGATAATCAGTTTGAATTTAAAAAGCAGCATTATACAGATTTATGTATTTATGCCTTTAAGGAAACCGTTAGCTATTATGTGCAACATGGCAGCCCAGTATTTGCATGCTTTTTAGACGCTAGTAAGGCATTTGATAGGGTCAATCATTGGACACTCTTTAAAAAGTTGTTGGAAATTGAAATTCCTGAATACATTGTTCATACTTTAGTTAACTGGTATGGCAAACAGTTGTATTACGTGCGATGGGGAAGTGTAATATCCAGCGCTTTCCATGTAACCAATGGGGTGAGGCAGGGAGGTATTCTTTCCTCTATGTTATTTAATATTTACATTGACGAGTTAAATCGTATATTGGGCCATTGCAACGTAGGGTTACATCTGCCACCAAATGGGCTGTTTGTTAACAATTTTAGCTTTGCTGATGATATGTCACTGATAAGTCCGTCTGTCGCAGGTTTAAGAAAATTATTGAAGATATGTGAACAATATGCATTAGAGAATGATATCATCTATAATACACAAAAATTAGTATGCATGGTCTTTCAGCCAATTTCTTTTAAATTATCATCACCTCCCTCTGTACATCTTAACGGCAATGCTCTTACGTATGTCGACAGTTATATGTATTTCGGCCATATTTTGAAATCCAATCAGTCAGAAAATGAAGATATGATGAGACATTATCGATATTTGTGTACTCGAACAAACATGCTTCTACGCAAATTTAAGCCTTGTTCATTGAGTATCAAAATTAGATTATTAAAATCTTATTGCTGCAATATGTATTGTGCTCCACTGTGGACAAATTTTAGTGAAAATGTGAAAAGAAAACTAGTAATTGGTTATATATCAAAAGTCTTCGCTTTCTATTAGGTTTTCCTAGATGGAACAGTGCCTCCAACAAGTTTGTAAATTATAATGTATTCAATTTCGAGGAAATAATGAGAAATATGTAACAATGATAACAAGACTTTCTAATAGTGAGGACTGTATATTGAAATCACTTTGGAAATATGACATTAATTAAAATTCTCACATTGTTAGTACATGGAACCATATTACTATTTGAATGTGTCACTTAAATTTCATTTTTTAACAATACATGGCACAAAAAATCATTGTAAATGTATCTGAATTCTTGTACATATGATATATATATATATATATATATATATATATATATATATATATATATATATATATATATATATATATATATATATATTCTTTTATGTTTACAATGTTTTACTCTACATCAGTATTTTAATTTAGATGTATGGACTATGAAGTCTGAAATAAAGAATTATTATCTTAATCTTATCTTATCTTATCTTATACTGAAAAAAGCCATTGTCGAATCTGGGGAACATAATTATTGTAATCACTCTAGTCAACATCAATTTTACTCATTTTGCCATTTGTCCTCTCTTATATTTCTTGTCTTCCTGTCATGGACTGTTTATTTGCCTTGGAGTATCATTTTTTTTTTGTGTGTGTTTGTATTGATGGTATCATTTAGACCTAGTTTAACCAAGTCAGTAAAATTTTATAAATTGTTATTGTAGCCAATGCAGAAACGGATTTTCTCAGTTCTACTAAGTTCGAACCCCAGATCTTTTGATTTGTAATCATACGCCATTTATTTAATTGTAATATCACAATCAATGGCATTTTACTGACTGTACTTTTGCCTCAATAGCCTTAGTTGTTGTTTTTCTTTGTTGTTGTTGTTTTTTTTTAATTATTTGTGAAATAGCCTAATCTGGTCTAGTAATTACAGAATATAATATTTTGAGCACTGTTATTTGTTGTAGTAAGTCATGAAACTGACATTTATTTAATTTTTAATAGTAATTAATGGGTCCAGCATTCTCAAAACGCATACTGCTCGTAGCATCTTTCCGTCAAATATAGGATAGATGTCACCGAGAATTGGACTACATCCAATAAACCGGAGATGGATTTTTTTAATACACACACGTACGCATGCACACACAGAGCTGACCGAGAATTGCATACACATCTAACAATCTCTCGTTAAACTCTGACATGCATAAGGTGTCATTTTGGCTCCACTCAGTTCTCCATTTTGAAATTGTTACGTTTTACAAGGTTCGTTCAAGTGGTGTAATAAAGGTTTCTCTACTATATACGCTCATTAAGTTTCATCGTTCATGCATATTTATTATCACCCAAAACTGAAGAGCGGAAAAAAAACACATGAATGGAGATATGTAAAGATGTACATAAAGGTTTTAAAGGTCACGCACAAAACAATCCGTAAAAAATCTTATTCTTTTACTTGTCCGTAAATTTTTTACTGTTAATGGTGTTGGTAGAAAACGAAAATCATAAACAAGGAAAGAAGTTCTGATTTCGCATGCAAAACACCTTGTGACCAACTATCACGCCAAAGACGGTATGATGCCTGTGTCAAAAACAACCCTTTAAAGCAACTAGAACGTAGTAAAATAAGAAGATATAATACAACTAAACTAATTGCCTATACTAATGTTAACTGATTACAAAATAAAAGAATCTAAATTAATATTTTCAAGGTGGCTTCAAGGGATAAGAAGAAGAGTAAGGTTGGTGAAGGGTACCGTAGCATGCAAGGGGCAAACGATTGTCTGCTAAATACTTTTTGCAAATAGGTTAATGTTTTTGTCAGATAACTACGTGGACGCTTAAAAGTCGGGACAAATGTCAGCAACACACTGCATCACATGACATTATGAATCACGCCGCTATTTATAAGGTAGGTCTAGAAGTGTAGTTTATTAACAACACGTGTATGATTATATTCATTTCAATTCTCAAGAAGACAAAAAGCAATATCCGTTAGAAGGTAAGAGTTCCTTCAAACTGCCAATTTAATGTCAACTTTCTCTTTAATTTTCTTTATTGCTTAATTTACTGTATGCGATAAAAAAATTTATGATTTGCATTTCATATGTTTTTGGATGTTGCAAAATGCGAGGCATACTGGTTAAAGTTTTCTATGCTTGTAGTAATTACCTCACGTGTAACAAATGTTGTTTATTTTGTGTCTTTTGTTTTACAATGCCATATATTGAAGTGATATTAACTATCAAGGTTTGCTCTGTTAAGTGCATAATTCTTGAATTCTGTCGCCATCCATACATCTCATACTAATAGAAAAAAAAATTAAATCAATCGAAGCTGAACCTCCAAAACAAACTCTCCAATCCACCCATCTTTTTGTACACCGTTGGTGAGACAGATTTTTGTTGTGACTTTACAGCTGCATATTGAATTGTCAATTGAAGGTTCATAAAACACCTTTAATATCATCTAGTATCAGTGGACTTGTCATCAGTCAGATTTTATTAAAATATTCACTGAAGGAGAACCCCCCCCACCTCACTGAGTAGTTAATGAAAAGCTTTCTAGAACAATACATTTGATGTCTTTCTTCTTTTAAAAAAAAAAAATAACAAGGGCACATTACGAAAATTTTTCTCCGAACCTCAACCCCAACGCTACTGGAATCACATTGTTCCGAGGATGGCGTAAACATTGTCACTGCCTGCAAAGTTCATTTAATTCCAGGGTCAGTCTCGTTTGGGGGATGTCATTTTAGTCATTTAGCGTTGAATTTGGCGGAAAAGATGATAGATTAACAATAAGAAAGCCAAATCTGTTGAATCTATATTTTCAGATGTAAAAACAAGAA
Source organism: Potamilus streckersoni (assembly GCA_016746295.1). Lineage (NCBI taxonomy): Eukaryota > Metazoa > Mollusca > Bivalvia > Unionida > Unionidae > Potamilus > Potamilus streckersoni. The sequence continues at coordinate 1,434,728 of JAEAOA010001024.1, forward strand.
TATGCGTTTCAATAGTGTGTGGTGGCAATGACATTTTGACAAGGATAACTGGGGTTCGATTCGTTGCGTACAATTGACCTATCAATCATACAAACACTAAAAAGAAGTTTAGTGCGTGTATGACTGATAGTAGTCTGATAGATAAATCAACCCCTTGTTTATACTGATGGACGATATGGACTAAACATAAATCAATATTATCACAGGAGAGGGGCTGATTTGTCGGTCTAGACTTATAAATAAATTAGAAGTAACGATACAAGCCGCTGTGAGAAAAAAGGCATAACTATTTTACCCTGTGTTCTCGTGCGAGGAGTAGCCAACCTATGTTCAGTGCTTTCGTCCGATTTCCTCTACATCACAAACCATATGTGACCACACGACTATCAATAACGGTAAAATGTGTACAATAGACATACAACAAATCAAAACCATTAACTGTTGTTTATGTCCTGTCTTTTTATATAAAAAAGAAACCCAGGTCCAGGATATAAGGATTAGAGTAGATATGGATTGTTGTCCAACATCCAGCATATTTTGTATGTGGCAGTATGTGTTGTATGTACAACAGCCAGCGTGTGTTGTATGTGGTAGTATGTGTTGAATGTACAACAGCCAGCGTGTGTTGTATGTGGTAGTATGTGTTGTATGTACAACAGCCAGCGTGTGTTGTATGTGGTAGTATGTGTTGTATGAATAACAACCAGCATATATTGTATGTGTTGTATGTACAACAGCCAGCGTGTGTTGTATGTGGCAGTATGTGTTGTATGTACAACAGCCAGCGTGTGTTGTATGTGGTAGTATGTGTTGTATGTATAACAACCAGCATATGTTGTATGTGTTGTATGTACAACAGCCAGCGTGTGTTGTATGTGGCAGTATGTGTTGTATGTACAACAGCCAGCGTGTGTTGTATATGGTAGTATGTGTTGTATGTACAACAGCCAGCGTGTGTTGTATGTGGTAGTATGTGTTGTATGTATAACAACCAGCATATGTTGTATGTGTTGTATGTACAACAGCCAGCGTGTGTTGTATGTGGCAGTATGTGGCAGTATGTACAACAGCCAGCGTGTTTTGTATGTGGCAGTATGTGTTGTATGTACAACAGCCAGCGTGTGTTGTATGTGGTAGTATGTGTTGTATGTACAACAGCCAGCGTGTGTTGTATATGGTAGTATGTGTTGTATGTACAACAGCCAGCGTGTGTTGTATTTGGTAGTATGTGTTGTATGTATAACAACCAGCATATGTTGTATGTGTTGTATGTACAACAGCCAGCGTGTGTTGTATGTGGCAGTATGTGTTGTATGTACAACAGCCAGCGTGTGTTGTATGTGGCAGTATGTGTTGTATGTACAACAGCCAGCGTGTGTTGTATGTGGCAGTTTGTGTTGTATGTACAACAACAAGCATATATTGTATGTGGCAGTAAGTGTTGTATGTACAACAGCCAGCGTGTGTTGTATGTGGCAGTATGTGTTGTATTTATAACAACCAGCATATGTTGTATGTGTTGTATGTACAACAGCCAACATATGTTGTATGTGGTAGTATGTGTTGTATGTACAACAACCAACATATAATGTATGTGGCAGTATGTGTTGTATGTACAACAGCCAGCATGTATTTACCACGTTAAAACTTCAATTATGATGGAAATGCACCTAATTTTTAAACATGTATAGTGTTAAAAAAATATATGAAATGATCGATCTATTTTTGTCCATTTATTATCATAACTAAAGCAAATGTACCACAACAGCGTACATAATCTGCCTTTGTGCATATACCAAGCTGTCCATGTCGGTCTTATATTATCACTTCACAAAACAGGCTTATACTATTTTTTTTTCTAGAACACAATCATATCCAAACAGTTCCATAGCCTTTCATGTATATCCATTTTAACTGCTTACGATTATTAATATTGGTAGGAATGGCTTATTATCGAACTCATTTAAAGTCATAATTTTCAAGTTGTATCAAAATCTGAAGAGAAATATACAGAAGTATGAAACGAGTGACGATGAATCATTGTAATGTCGGTATTGACAATACAAAATATTTCAGCTTCACGAGTGAAATATTTCTGTATACCTACTATTAAAATCCAACGCAAATATCCTCTATATATTCCAAATTTTATAACAACCGGATCAGAAAATAGATTTGACTTTGTAAAACAAGCACTGCAGACCAAAAAGATTCAGGTCCCTAAAAAACATAATGGAAAAAACAATGTCTTCAGTGTCGGTGTTAGATGAAAAGGTTCGAATAAACAAGCAATTGTTAATGGACAGGCGTGGGGCAGGGCCATGTTTTAAGCTGCGTGACCGTAAAGGACCGATGAGCTAATACGTACACTTTGATTAAATTAATTTATTTCTTTTCTTTTCTTCGTTTCAGACTGAAGATGGTCTCGAAGAACACGCTTTCCTTAGGCGTACTTCTTTGTTGCATCATTGTCATCAAGGGTAACTAATGTTTATATCATGTAACAAAAAAAACCATCTTGTTTCCTACATTTTATGTATAGCAACTGACATGGATGATACATGAAGAATGGACGGTCTTATTAACATTTGCATCCTATCTCTACAATCAAAATATTGATATAGTTTATTGATTTTGATTTTCCCTTCACGATATTTGCATATTATTATTTATTCATTGATAAGTACATTATTGTAAAACGTCTGTTATACATATTTACTGTATTAAATCAAAGATCATTCACGGTATTTAATTTTGGAATATTTATTTCCGTGAAGAAAGAGCTTTGACCTGGGACAGGTGATTGAATAATACTTTACAACTGCGTGTGTGTGTGTGTGTGTGTGTGTGTGTGTGTGTGTGTGTGATTTAGATTTTTAACGTAGCTTTAACAATTTTTCAGTCATGTCGCTATGATTTCTGCAGTCTGGTAGTTTATAGTGATGTCTATCACTGGGGCATCATGCCGTAGACATTTGGCATCATGTCCCACCCAACCACATTACCAGGCCAACCAGTCTTAACACTAACCTCTTAATGCTGAGCGCTACACGAGGCAGCTGTTAGTACCATTTTTAAAGTCTTTAATATGACCTGGCCGGGGACGTTACAATTGAAATTACAAATTAATAGTAAAATTAATATTACAAACACACATTTTAAAAAGTGATATAAATAATACACAGAACCCAAACACGCAATAAGTAATTATCGCAGATTTGGTAATTTACTTTTTCGGGAAACGTACAGGCTGGTCACACCTAAATTAAATTTGCTTCCACTAATTGCTTTACCATATCTATCTGCGTGAAGAAACCAGTAACATCATTTTTATGCTCAAAATTTAGAATGAAGGTATACTCATGGGGCAGTTTTAACTGACATGACATTTATCATTTTGGTTTATACGGCTCGAGCTGGCCATGCAAATACACCACGGACTAATTTATAACCGCAATAAGGAAAAACACTGAACGAGAAAACATGGTTATTTGTAATTTATTACAGGAAACATTCATAACATGTGCCGTTAGAGTCAGAACATGTATTCTGAAAATCGCCACAATCAAAATAAATCGGTCAACTAAGAAATAGATTCTCATCTTTGGTGACATCAAGATAAGTCAAGAATATATATTTAAATATTCTCAGGTAATCGATATATATATATATATATATATATATATATATATATATATATATATATATATATATATATATATATATACACACAAATATATGCACACACACACACACACACACACATATATATATATATATATATATATATATATATATATATATATATATATATATATATATATATATATATATATATATATATACACAAATATATACACACACAAAAACACACACACATATATATATATATATATATATATATATATATATATATATATATATATATATATATATATATAAATATATATATATATATATATTTATATCCTTCATTTTAGAAGTAACTGTAACGGACCCTTTAATATGTCAGAAAAGTAGTATCGTTCCAAGTCTAGTTCGACGGTTATTCTATTAAAAAAAGGGACTAACAGTAAATAAAGAAGTACAGCAGAAAATAAAATGTAACCATCAAAACGAAATATTAACGATAAGAGTTCCATTGTCAAGGAACCTTGTTTTGAAAATGTGCACTTTTTCTAAAAATCTCTTGCGATTTTCAATCTCGATTATTCCGCCCAGTATTTAATTAAAGGTACAGATGTATATAATAAAACTACAAGTATGTATGTATGTATGTATGTATGTATGTATGTATGTATGTATGTATGTATGTATGTATGTATGTATGTATGTATGTATGTATGTATGTATGTATGTATGTATGTATGTATGTATGTATGTATGTATGTATGTATGTATGTATGTATGTATGTATGTATGTATGTATGTATGTATGTAGCGAACCTAGGTGGTAATCAAGACGTTTATCTCCATGTTCTCTAATGGATCCCCGTAAAAAGATTTGTTTTACACATTTTATGCACGCATTTATAAGCAGTTATTCACACACTGAAAATCACTGGTAGACTATCTGTATCAATATCAGTTCACATATAAAACTCGTTAGTAGACTAGTCATACCTAAAATCGTTGGTTGACTAGCTGTATCCAATCATTTGTCATATAAAACTCGTTAGTAGTCTAGTCATACAAAAATCGTTGCAACTTGTATCATTTCATTGCTATCACATCCAAGAGCTGCAACTAATTTATGATTTTTTTTTTACTCGGATAGGTTTTTGTGCAATAAAATTCGTCGGTAAATCATGTCAGCAATATTCTGTGTTTGCCATCTGTTTTTTTTTTTTTGTTTTTTTTTTCTACTCCCAATTTCTGACTGGCTCGCATGACTGATGTTACGACTAAATTGATATAACGAATGGAATCACCGACGACAGGAGACCCAAAGTCATCTACGTGTTACATGATAGAAATTTGAATACAACATAAATTATACTGGGGAAAATAAAGCCCTGTTGATGTATGAAGTCAATATTATTTTGCTTTGTGCTAGTTTGTCATAAATTAATAAATATTTTTTGAAAAAAATTTCGACTTCATTCAATAATTTCGATCTGAACTCTGTGCATATTTCCATATAGAATAGATACGTGTTAAACTATATTTTGGTTAGAAACAAACTTTCATACCATTTGCACTTTTCTATCTGCTCTTTTGTTTAACCATATACGGTAACTTAACTTGTGAATATTAATCGAGTCCTTAAAACATGGGGTATGTTTAGACAGCTTCATAATTACGTGACAAGGGTTAAGAGTGTGTTTTTATTGCCAATTTTTTCTCTTGTCGTACTCACGGCCAGCTATCACACAAACGTTAATTTAACATCTCAGTCTTGCGCGCGCAAATATGCATGTATATTTTATTTACGTCAGAAATATTACCACTAAGTCTCATATCTGGGCTGTACAATCAAAATTAAATTATTTTAAACATTTTCTTTCCTAAATATATTTATTATTATTATTATTATTATTATTATTATTATTATTATTATTATTATTATTATTATTATTATTATTATTATTATTGCCAATATTTAACGTAGTACGAATTTTCTTTCAAGCGGTTTTAACTATTCTTTAAGTTGCAAGGTCTTGTTAATTAAATTATAGCGACCCCAAAAGCCGTTGGCTCAGTTTTATAGTAGTGGCTCATTACGGCGCATGAATAATTAATACAACCCAGCAAATTGATTTGCTATTTTTTATTTATTGCAGGACAGTTTAATCCCTTCGACTTTGTGTTTGGTGGTCCATTTCGTCCACCAAATAACGACTTCCAAAGAATATTTGACAATGTGTTTAACAGCATCCAGAACGCCCCCATCAACACTTACGATCTGACTCCAGGAGAGCGCAGAGTCATCAACGAAGGGAATACAAGGGGCATAGCATTCAGGTGAGATCCGTAGAAAAAATGAGTTGGTAAACAAAATTTTTACGTACACAAACATATGGGAAAAGAGTGTACATGATTATTAGTTCGATACAAATTTATCAAGCGTTACGTAGATGAACTTCTTTCCTGGTACGTTAATCAGAGGTAAGACTATAGTCCCAAACAATATTAACATTCAAGGACGATACATGCTGTTTGAATTGATCGTGAATTTTTCATGGTTTTATGTGTGTATGCATGTATGTATTAGGATTTAATAACGCATTAGCACAATAATGGCTATATTGTGCCAATTAAAATAAAAATAAATTATTATAACATGAAGATGATGTATTTTCCAATCTTGTAATACTCAAAAGGTGTAATAGTATCCCGGTCATATTCATTGTACGGATTCCTGGTTATTTAATTTCGTTCACTTTTTCAGACTTAAGTCACAGTTCTCTATCATTTTCATTTTAAGTAGTTTTAAAAGTACCAGCTTTAATCTCTACAACATTGATGAGTTACGTCATTTTTCTTTCTTTGTTTACTTTAATGTTATTACTGACAGGTGACACAGAACCGAATCTAGTCTGATTTTCCTCTGAACAATGACACCCTTTTTTATATTTTGTTTTTTATGTTGGGGTGTAGGGTCCATTTCCCTATCCAAAAGTTGGAATTCGGCATAGGGTACTCGCCTACTATCTGGTCTAAGAAACTTAAATGACCTTACATTGACTCATACTTACATTCAATCGATAGAGAAATCATTTATCTTCTCAGAAATTATAAGCATAAAATTGATTTTTTTTGGGGGGGATCTGTTGTCGGACGAGACAAAACTACATCGATGATGAATTTCTACCTCGTTTGCTCTATTTCCATTACTAGTCACATGACTAACCGAATCTCGCGGCCGATAATGCATAAACATTACAAATCAAATAGTCAAGTGATAATAACAAAACCGCTTTGACATGTATAGTCAGCGTGGCAGCGATGTGTTTCGGGCTGCTGTTATCTCAATTAATATATTGAATACTACGTGTTTTTTATTATTATTATTGTAGACATTACGTGACTTTCATTCAATATTTTCGAGTTTTTGTCTTCTTTCTGCAATACTGGAATGAAAGGTTTAGTGCATAAACCTATATTGCAACATGGCAGTTAAAGACGAATACATGGAAGCTCTTGCCAATGAGATACTTTAAGAAAAGGGATACTATTTTAATATTAAAGAACTACAGTAAGAGGCTATAAAATCAGTTATCAATGTAAGTGACACATTTGCCGTCATCCACACGGTATATGGGAAAACGCGGTTTTTGTTGTTATCACGTGACTATTTGACCTGTGATGTTTATACATCTTGGCCGCAGGATTTGGTTATGTGACTAGCAGTGCAAATGATGCGAACGAGGTCAAAATTCATCAACGGTGTAGTTTTGTCTCGCATGACAACGGAGCAAACACAAAATCGGTGTTATGCTTGTAATTTCTGAGAAGATAAATGTAAGGTCATATAAGTTTGCTAGACCTGATAGTAGGCGAGTACCCTATGCCGACACCAAATGGTATTGGCGAATTCCAACTTTTTGATAGGGAAATGGACTCTGACCCTACACCCCAACATAAAAAACCAACTATCAAAAATGTGGTGTCAAGGGTCAGGGGAAACTCGGACTAAACTGAATCCAAATCCGTCCCACCCCGATACACCAGATACACAAAGTTATATTAAGTTTTCTTGGCAAGAAGGCACTTCGCTTGTTCACGTAAACAGTCTTGAATTTCTTGCTACGATTTTCCATGATTTTTATATACTAACGGGGACTCGTATTGATAACTTTATTGATAGTGATTCCATTAAATCAGATGCGTAGTACAACCCTATCAGTTGTGATACAACTAATCATGGGGTGGGGGTGGAATTATAGCTAATATATAAGAAAATATAGTATTCAAACATGTAACAGATATAACTGTACAAAATAACTAAATACGTTGGATTCAAATTTAAGTCGAGAATATTGGCAGTTTACTAGCAGTTGTGCACAGCTTTCCACTGTCAGCGTGGAAGTCGATACACTCGAACCAAGGTGTTCCAGTGTCAGTATGGAAGTCGATACACTCGACTCGACTTGCTCCTCTGTAGTGTGAAAGACTATACATAAGTTCGTTTTCCACTGTAAAAGTGGAAGTCAATATACTCAACAAGAATGTATTTCACTGTCAAATTGGAAGTAGTATCACTCGACAAAGATCTGTTTCACTGTCAGTGCGGGAGCCGATACATTCGATTCTCTGTGTTAAAGCGTTAGCGTGGAAGTCGACACACTCGACAAGGATGTATTCCACTGACAGTGGTGTGTGTGTGTGTGATTTAGATTTTTAACGTAGCTTTAACAATTTTTCAGTTATATCGCTACGTTGTCTGCAGTGTAACAGTTAATAGCGATGTCTAGCACTGAGGCCTCATGCCGCAGACATGTGGCATGATATCCCACCCAGTCACATTATCCTGACACCAGGCTGACCAGTCCTAACACTAACCTCTTAATGCTGAACGCTAAGCGAGGCAGCTGTTAGTACCATTATTTAAAGTCTTTGGTATGACTTGGCCGGGGTTCGAAACCGCGACCTACCTCATTCGAGGCGGACGCTCTAACCATCACTGTCAGTGGACACTAGCAGGGCATTCACGCTTGTCAAGGTTCATCCTTCAGGATATAAATATAAGCCAAGGTATGTGTGTCCACTTCGCGATCGGTACAATACCACCTAATTTCTGCGAGTATTTTCTTTAGGACGAATATCACTTCCAATGACAGGTTTAGTTTTATGAAGCTTGTTCATTAGTTTTATTTCCATATCTTTCAAATGCCAGCCACATAATATTAGAAAAACCACATATATTCTGTGCCATAGCCATAACAACTTTCCGAGTGGTGATTTCGCTTCTCTCGAAATGCCACTGCCACCACAAATTGGAATCAGACGTTTTCTTTCCTCTTGCAAAACGTCTCCTCTGTTTAAATCATTTTTAAAGTGACTCTCAAAAGATAGCTGAAAATACATACATTTTAGGACATTATCCAGCATTTTTAACCTAACCTTTTTTTTTCTCCAAAATTAATCGTAAATTTACTTAAACAACAATTTAAAACGATGACGCAGGGGTCAAACGGTCTGTGCAGGCAGAGGCGTGGTCTACCGACGTCACTGGAGAGCTGTTTGACCATGGTCTTAGGAAGATGCATTCTTTTTATAATTTGTACGAAGACTTCCCTCGTTTTCAATTTTGTGTGCGTGTAATAGTAACTTATCACTTAATGGACTGATTATTTGATAAATGTGTGTTAGTGTTAGCTTTCTTGCCTTTTAGCCTCTTACAAAGTAGCTTAGACGAAAACCATGGTAACAATATTGTTTCAGTCTTACTTTTTTAAACATATATATATATATATATATATATATATATATATATATATATATATATATATATATATATATATATATATATATGTGTGTGTGTGTGTGTGTGTGTACATTTTGATGGCATTTTGTAATTATTACCAATTAACAAATTTAAAATTCAATAATAGGAGCCCTGATGGCCAATCAAGTGGGTTCTCCTTCACCACTGGAAGCGGTGGCGGTAATGGTGGCGGATTTGTGGCAACATCTGACGGCTCTCGGCCTGCTGGTGGAATGGTCTTTAGCAGAAGCGGGCGGCCAACGGAAATATTTACCACTGGACAACATGGCGGCAGCTTCACCAACGATTTTAATCAATTCTTCCATCATTTTTTTTAAGAGGAAGTAATCCTCTTGCAATTTTCAGGAAGGAAGTAGTAGAGAAATTAGGCGCTTCCACAGACATATTTGAAAAGAACTCATCTTACGATGATAGTTTATGTAGATTTCTGTTGTAATTTAGCCTCGTATGGCAAATGCGCTACAAAGATTGTTTTCTTTGTTATAAATGCCAACAAGCTAAGTGATTTATTTTAAGTAAAAGTATATTTCCATCATCATCTCTCGTTGTCTTTAAAGGGTTTATTGGTTGTATCGCCAGTAATAGTGATTTGTTTTTCCTGGATCACCTTTATATGTGTATGTCATTGTTCGCACTTTTTCAATTGCCTTTCCTATTAGTTGTCACTTCTGGCCCTTTGTCTAACTTATTTTTAAATACTTGTTACTAAATAACCCTGGGGCCCCGAGTGGCCGAGTGGTCTAAAGCGCTGTTCGTTACGGATCACTGCCATCTCACCTCTGTCTGCGTGTGTTCGAGTCTAGGATTCGGCTAATGTAGATATGTGAGAAAGCTTGCCAGTAGCTTCTCGTGGGTCGGTGGTTCTTTCCGGTGATTTCCCGGTTTCTTCCTCCACCATTATTACTGGCCGCCATGAATAGCCTATCGTGTGCTGAAAAATGGCGTTAAGCCCAACAACAAACAAACAAACAAACAAACTAAATAACCCACTTCTTAAAATCAATATATTTATGTCATTAAATTATATAGCTTATCAAAAGCAAAATTACTAAAGTTGTATTTATTTTTCTTATTATTATTTGTTTCTATCAAATGTACTTAATCTTATGACAGCATAGATTTTAATTAAAATAATTTGTATTTAATTACACAATTGAAAAGTCACATGAACTTTCAACGAAAAGAACTCGTTAAAGATTTTTTTGAATTATAAATAATGACGAAAGTAAGTGCAAAAAGATGTGCTCCAGAACATGTAATCTCTGTTACTTCCTGTAGTCTTTCCTCATTAATGGGGTGGGTGATGTACGTCTTAATTAATGAGTATGGATATGTAAGGCATGTAGGCCGCTTAGTTGAAAGGTTAGAAACCATGTATGTACGATTCTGGTGCTGATACTTTGCGGAACGGAATGGAACCAGTTTAAACGAGATTCGATGTAAATGCACGTGTCTACCAGTCTGCCTGTGTGTATAAATTTACAACGGTTGATATTCGTACACGGGTCCTATGAATGGCGTTGTGTTGTTTAGTTGGTTGGTTAGAAGGTAGTTATATATGCATCTAGCATCCATAAACGAAATCTTTTTGTTTGATATATTAGCAGGTATTACTATCATTTATACATACATTTTGTGATTAATTTTTTGCAACAGGAAATGTTATCTTACGTAGGTAAAGAAAACAATTTTAATTTAACATTATTTCAGGATTAATCCCAAACTCTAATGGATGTGGACAAACGTCCACCTTAAAGCACGGAATTTCACCATGTGATTACTTTTGAAAAGATTTTATGATCATGTGTACAGCATCAAAATATTTCAGGTCGGCAGAAAAATATAAAATTTGATTTCATATTTTTCAACATTTTTAATTTGATGACGATCTCTGATGATCGCAGGCAGTACCTAATATCGTTATGTAAACAAGTAAAATGTAAATCTATAAAACGTAAGTACGAGGAAATTTATAGAACCATTATTTCGTAATTTGTTTGGTTAAAATCCAACTGTTAAATTTAACGCTATTCCAAGCCATGTTACTAAACTTTGATCACCTTATTTCCTAATCACGTTTTCGATCATGAAAACATCTCGTTCAGTTTTCTGTACTTCTTGTTCGTAAAAACTGCCTAAGATCGGTTTCCCTGTCAGATTTTTTAACGCGTATGTTACAGGTATTGTCAAAAGTACTTTGTCAACTAGAAATACTTCTTCGCTCCAGTTCGGATTAAATCCTTTTTCAAATACTTTTATCGTCAGAGAAATTCTAACTTTATCACCGACCTTAAATTTGTGTCTGCTGTACATGTTTTCGTTAGCTAATATTGGATTTTTTTAAAGCATCATTGGATGAGATTTGGATGGTTCTATATTTTGTGTTATTATATTCGTCTACGATTTGAGAAAGATCATCGACATATCTGTTAGTGCTTTTAGCTGTAAAATATTTGTGTTTTTTTTCATTTAGCGTGCGATTAAATCTTTCAACGACAACACTTTTTCCTTCGTTTCCTATAACATATTTTTGTAATATTATTTTGTTCTATAAACTGCTCGAACTTTTTATTGAAAAATTGTGCTCCATGATCAGTCCAGATTTTATTTGCTAAAAACATCTATGACATTAAACAAATACTTTTTGTTATCGTTGAACTGAGCCAGATTGAATACATCAACCAAATATATTGCCCAGATATCATCTACAGCATTTGCGACAACTTTATGACTCGTCAACTTTTCTTTTCTTTTCTTTTTTTTAGGTCTGTGCAGTTCGGCTGCAAGATCATCGTATAATTCTTTCCCAAGCCCTAATTTGTATTTTGCTCCAATCATTCCCTGAACAAATCTTCTGTCAAACCGTTCTCGTCGATTTGTCGGCTCCATATCACGTAATTCGTCTAACATTACTTTAACACAATCTGCTTTCGAGCTTTTGTGATCACGATAACAGATATCATGACGCATCGCTATTGCATCCACCTGATTGTAAGGCTTTTGTCCTGGCAGCGGATGATCGTTTTCGTCCAGTTGCTTATTCAGCGGATTGTAAGGTTCAGTATAATTTTGACCTGGCAATGTCCAACCGCCTTTTGGTTTTGGTAATTTGCCAATAATTTTGTGAATGTTGATTCCGCTTCCAGTTATCTCACGGCGATTTGATGATTTATAGCATGTGACAATTTTATCCTGTTCGACACAAAGATCTTTGTCACAATCACAGTTGCATTTCATTTTCTTTTATTATGTTTCATAAGATTAATCATCGATCAAGATAACTGTCGGGACACAGTCCAGATCCCGATTTCAAAAACACACTTTTCTTTCTACCACAAATATCACAAATACATTTTTAGCATAATTCTATCATTTTTTAAAATTTTTTTCCCGTCGTCTCATCCTCATTCTCTGTGTTAGTTTTACATTTAAGACAGTATGTTCACATTATACTTACAAGTTTTGACAAAAATTAACTGTAATATCATCATTTGCGTGAGAAGATAGCTCATTAAATTGTAAAATAAACTTTTAAAAAAATCAAGATCTCTCCGTGACATTTGTCTGACAAACATGATACAATAATAACCACAAGCGGATGTTCCAATCGACTGTAGTTGATTAGACGAATAATTTATTCTTTTAAATATTTTAAAAATATATATTTTGTATGAGATCGCTCGGAGGAAGTCCAAAAGAATAAAAATAATTGTGATCGTGGACAGCAACTCAGTGGGTGCCGGAGCCATCGTTAAAGTTTTCGATATTGTCAACGCACGAACCACCTGCTGATACGTCAACAAGTTCGTCCTTGGAAAATACTCCTCGAAATCCGACAACGTCCTTCAATTTTTTGATGATACCAAAATTGCTCAATAACGTCTGGCCTCTGGTAGAGTCATTCCACTTCCGATTCCTAGTAAGTTTGGAACGAGGTTTCCCGCTAATCCTGCTAGCAGTGGAGCGAAAAGAATAATTCCTCCTTGTTTTATTCGTTTGCGTCTTGTTGTTTTCTTTTTTTCGACGATTTTATTTTTCTCGACGACTTTGTCGTTGCCATTTTATTTTATATTGTTACATAAAACTAACGATAGATTTGCTTGATTCCACGACGTTCGACTGACCGAAAAATCAAGAAAATGATTTTATACCATGATACAAATGGCATATATTACCTACCTTCTAACCAATCAACCAACTAATTACTGGCATTCCTTAAGATATATAGATACAAACATCGTAAATTAATAGAGACGGAAAAAGGCAGACACGTACATTTACGAAAATAAATATAATATAGCATTGACTGATTCAAAATGATTTGTTCCTTACTTCAAGCGACTCATTTATTCCTCTGATATTATTATTCTCATACAAATAACAATCATACTAGCTCATACAAAAAACATTCATAATGGCACATATTTTCCATACCTACAACAATCATATTGGCTAATGTTCTCATACAAATAAAAATCATACTGGCTCATATTTCCATACAAATAGCATTCATAATGGCTCATATTCGCATACAATTAACATTCATAATGGCTCATATTTCTATACAAACAACATTCATAATGGCTCATATTTCCATACAATTAACATTCATAATGGCTCAAATTTCCATACAATTAACATTCATAATGGCTCATATTTCTATACAAACAACATTCATAATGGCTCATATTTCCATACAATTAACATTCATAATGGCTCAAATTTCCATACAATTAACATTCATAATGGCTCATATTTCCATACAATTAACATTCATAATGGCTCAAATTTCCATACAATTAACATTCATAATGGCTCATATTCCCATACAATTAACATTCATAATGGCTCATATTCCCATACAATTAACATTCATAATGGCTCAAATTTCCATACAATTAACATTCATAATGGCTCAAATTTCCATACAATTAACATTCATAATGGCTCATATTTCCATACAATTAACATTCATAATGGCTCATATTCCCATACAATTAACATTCATAATGGCTCATATTTCCATCCAATTACATTCATAATGCTCATATTTCCATACAATTAACATTCATAATGACTCATATTCCAATACAAATAACAATTATACTGGCTCATGTTCCAATACAGATAACAACCATGCTGACTGATATTCCCTTGTAATTAACAACCATATTAGCTCATATTCCCATATGTTCTCATACAAATAAGAATCATACCTGGTCATATTCTCATACAATTAACAAGCATACTACCTCATGTTCTCATACAAATAAGAATTATACTGGCTAAAATTTCCACACAAATATCAATCATACTGGTTCATATTCCCATGCAAATAAGAATCATACCAGCCGACATGTCAAACAAGATGATTTTGTGTATGGAAACCAAATTGAATTACATATGCGAAACGCACGAACCAACCAAGCTAGCAAGAGTCGCACTGGCTTAGTGGTTAGCGTGCTGTACTCACGACGGAATAGGGTGCGGGTTCGAATCTCATCACCAGACCACCTCTGGGTTAGTTAACGTGGTGTGTCTTTGGGCAGGGCAGTTTGCTCCTATTGCTTGGGCACTAAATAACCTATATGTGTTGATGTGCCAAACAGCTCTTATTCTTACAGCACAAGAACAACCTTCATACATGTATTCATACTGAAAAACAGAATTATACACACATTTACGTAAATATATCATAGCATTAGAGATGAGCAGTATAACTGGTTTACCGCAGTAATTTTTTCCTGGTGGTATCCACCAATGTACATTTTCACTGCAGTTTTGCCGGTTGTTTCAGTTCATATGAAATATAGTTAAATTCTTAATGAATCTTGTTACGACTTTAATGAAACTAATATATAATTCAAAGGTTATTGTTGTATCTGTCACAATTACAAATATATTTCCGAAGCTTTAATCAGATGTTTAAAACGTATCACGTATGTCTAAGCGGTGGCCAAATAGAATGTTATAAATTCGAGTCAAATACAACTACTGGAACAATTTCAAATTTACCCTCGCCCCAAACCACCCCCAACCCCAATCAATATTTGATTTTTTTTTACTCGTGTATATTAGTGTGCTAAGTATATATATATATATATATATATATATATATATATATATATATATATATATATATATATATATATATATATATATATATATAATCGTAAGATTATCAGGAGAGCGAATGTTTTCTGTCTGAACTTAAATTGTAGGCTTCAGTATCAACACTTCCTATTTTTTATCAATCGGCTCTCTAACGTCGGCACTACTGTGCTAGTTTGGCATGCTTGGCCAATATTGAAGGTTTAATACATAGACGTGCTGCATTTATACGCAGTTACTTTAGTCATACGAGGCTCGTCTGGAGTAAGTCCTAACAATTAAGCCAGCGTGCCTTTTCTGTACCTCTTGGTATCTGTTTCCCACATTCTCACGCGTGTCGATCATGCAATATCAACAAATGGGATTTATAATGATCATAATGACCTATTGTGCTACATAGTTCTTATATCCCAAGGATATACGTTTGCACATCAAAGCCAGTGAACTTCTGATGATATACACAGTATTATCTAATTTGTTAATTTTTCCAATCGCCGTCGTTTTCTCTCCTCACAGACATGAATGTAGAGAATAAAAAAAGTTTGTATGTTAGGATTTTAGAGTCCTTTAAGCGACCAATCGTATTTTGGGGTTACGATAATAAATAAGACCTTTGCAAATAAACAAGCTTGCTCGTTCTGAGATGATGAAATTGGTTTACATGCTGAAATAAAATATCTTCCAAGTAAGTATCAGCCAAAACTAGAGCAAATGACCCGTTATCAAGTACTGTACGGACTCGAATTATACGATATATTTTCCATTTATAGGCAACATCAATCATGGTGAAGTGCTTGTATATTTCCATAAAAGTTTTTGCTTCATGATTTTTAGTAATAGCTTTCGAAATTTTCTTTGTTTGTGTTGCTTTAATTTTGTAGCATTCTGCAGAATGTCGTAGCAAAAGTCGAGTGTGGATGCCATTGTTATATAACTAAAAGCATCTATTTAATTTTCGCTATCTTCATTGTTTCTACTGTCATATCAGGGACTTTACTGTCTTCACTAATTATATCAACTGCGGGTTGCCACCTAAAGTGTTTTTGCACAATAATTACAATGACTTTTCACAAATTTCTCATAAGATTCACAGCGTTTGCCTTGTTCGATTTATCCAAATATACCAGACATGTATTCGAAAAATCATATTTTTGAGCCTCTTTAACAAATGTATATGAAACGTTTAATCAAAATAGTGTTTTTAGTCTTTTTGTGATGTTAATAATACTCCATTGTGCCGATAATACGAATCCCCCATTAGCTATGATCATAAATCATCCCAGAATACTATACGTATCCGTCTGCGAAGTTTTCACCATAATTACATAAACCGCAGTAATTATGTAATATAAAAGGTAACAGTCTTTTATTGGGTTGTGCAGGTCAATATTTTATTCACATTATAAGCAGGGTAATATTTGGTTGTTGCATACTAATTTCTTACAGGTTTGCTCAGTCATTGTCAATTATGGCATCTTGAGTAGTAGAAAAGATAACAGATTCTGGTCCCTAAAAAGCCCCAAACTAGTTCGAACGACCACCTTGTCAACACCCATCACCATCTTGTGGATGATCAAAACCTATGATGCATCATCATCAGCATCATCCTTCTCTGTGAACTATTTCATATCACAATATATTCGACGATCGTACTTGTTTGGGGCTTTTTAGGAGTCTCTGATACATAACCCGCCATTTCCATTACTACTGTAACTCAAATTTTCAAACCTCGTCCCCGATGATCAATGTGTCCACTTTGGATATCAGAAATATTTCATCATCGTGATGGAAGAGACTAAACTTTACTTTATCGTTCACATGGCGACGACATTCGAACAAATCTTTTATTTGCTGCTTGTGAAGAGGATACTTTTTGTCGCTCAAATATACTTTTGACCAATCGAGATCGATGGTAAGTTTAGTATATTTCTGTTGACTGATCGGAGTGTGAACGTTTTTAAACTCCGCCGATAACTTCTGGTTCAGCTATTCGAGGTAATGAAAATATCCGCTGTCATCAGATCACATGAGCAAAAGTTTTAGCTTGTCACGAGCTGTGGAAAAAAGCATCCCTGATGTTTCATTGTGAATTTCAGCTGTCAACTGTTTGCCGTCTATCGTTAGAGATTTGATCTTGCTATTGTAGCTATGTGTGACTGTCAAATTTTCAAACATCATTTCTGTTGTTCGCACAAAATGTTATACCCTATACACAGAAAATAGATCGAGCAGATCTGTTTCGCAACAGTGCCTAAGTGCAAATGTATATACCCCAATTTTGCAATAACGTTTATCAACAAAATTGCTCAATCAACGAGTGACGATGACATCTGTTTTGAGTTTATTCACTTGCAATCGTCAAATTTCATAAACTTGTTCACAACACCACGAGGCAAACCTTATGCCTTTTTCGTTCTTTATTATTGACTAACAATACCGGGTACATTTTGCTGCGGAATCAGACAAAGTGTTTGATGATGTTCGAGTTCATTTCATCTTTGAACTTACCAACAACCCTTTTTTTAGTGTCATTGTGAACTTTACTGTCACGAGGGTAATTGGAAGGATGAAACAGATGCCACGAAGGTAATCGGAAACATCAACAGGATGTCGATTGTCGTACATATCCTGATAGACATCCACACATTCGATTTCATACACGAGCGAATAAGTATCAGCAAACAATAGTCTACTGAACGGCCACTGATTTTCAACAAAGATGTAATGAAAATCGTACATCAGCCACTTCCATAAATCTTACACGGAAGCTCCAACGTAAATTGGTTTGTTTAGTTTTAGATTTGTTTTTCTCTGCTATATCGCGACAATATCCTCGGTAAAAATTTTCATGCTGAGAAAATCTTCGTCTGACACAAGTTTGTTTCTGCGGTTGATATCATTAACTAGCTCGACATTTACCCGTTTTCAAATATTTTCCATCGTCTTACCAACAAACGGCATTGTTCATCAGCTTAAAGAAGTTTTTCTCAAAATCAATTGTTTTTTTTTTCAGCAGCCCTTCTCAAAGTGTTCAGGTCAATGTAATCTCTCATCCACGGCGACTGATTAAATTTTAGTACACGATGGACTTTTCTCAACACGAGACCGGCATCTACTGCTTGTTTAAGAACTTTGTAATGCAAAACATTTTTTCTTATCGAGTAAATCTGGTACTAGTGTTTTGATCAGAGATTTTTGTCGCGATGATGCTAACGCTTGTTGTTCCTGATATAACATACTATAATCTATCACCATCAATTCTGCGAAGAAAGCATAATCATTGTGCAAATTATGTAGCGAAGTTGGATAATCGAGATCAACTTTAACGAAATATGAAACATCGTCAGGTATCTATATTTTGTCTCCAATAGAAACTGATTAGTCAGAATCCAACGAAATCCACAAGCAGGCATTGGTTCGGCTATAGAAAAACCAAACAAATTATTACAATAAAGATAATTGATGTAATTTGAAGGCAGCTTGGGATCGTACTCTTTTAAGTATTTGTTGTTTGCTTAGGCATATTTATTTGTTATCAGGCTAATACCGCCTAAAATACTTTTCTCAATATAAGTAAACATATCGACGTCTGTCAGAAATTCTAATCTTACCTTGCTAAACTTTAACAAAGCATCCCAAGACACCCCGGGAGGAGAATAATACCAACAAGAATCTATTCCATAATTGTTACTACTCACTTCTCGAAAACTTTCGAATACGTCCGCCAGCAATAACACGTCAGTTTTTAGATAAAAGTCGTGATAATCATCAAATGTCTTGCAGTTAAATCTATTCCAAATATATTGTGCATATTTGTACTCGTCATCTTTAATATTTTCATTTCTAAGTTGCGGTTAAAATTTGTACTTGTCAGGTAGCGAAGTTTCATCAAATTTACTCCAATCGTCGAAATACTCGTACGGAAATACTCCCAACCGGATGTTTTAGTTTTGAAAATTATGCACATGCGCAATAAAGAAAATATTCAACCAACATTGTTAAGGCTTGGTAGCGACGTAAGGTATACTGTATCGTACGAAAGTATACGTTGTTGAGGGTTGAAGGCCTTAACAATATCAACAATTCCAGGCTTGTAAGGCTGAAACAATGGGCGTATCGGGTGATTCCTAATAGCGTTGAAAAAAAAATTACGCACAAATTAAATTTTTTGTATACATAGTAACATCAGATTCAGCAAAATGGTCACTGCAAAATAACACTCTCAAACACTATGGAGGTCACTGGTGTGTATAGCCTGTCCGTGTTTAGCAGCGTTAAGTTTAGTATATTTACCACATTTTCATGGCATCATTCGAGCGATGATTTTTCTGAAACTGTGTCTATAGTGTTAAATAAAGGTAGAATAGAAACTTATGCTGAGAGCATCTGAAAGATTAACCGCGACGTCTTACTGGTGACTGGAATTTGTAGCCAAAACACCATAATTAACCATTTAATCAAGCCCCTACTGCATAATGAAAAAATAGTTGATTTTAACCATATTAAGGATAAAATTCAAAAACAAGATGCTAAGGCTCTAATGCAATATTTCAAATATCATAAAAAATTTTGGTGCGTGAAAAAATGTTATAAATATTATAACAATATACTCTGGATAATGTCTTGTTTACTGTTGTTATTGACCAGCTTTGGTATAATTTCAAGCTCAGTATCATTTAATCCGTTCTTGTTAATCATATCTGATGTTGGTATTTCTCTTGCAACAGCGTGTAAAAAAAATTCAAACCTCGACTCGCAACTAAAAAACATGCTTGCAAAACAGCAAGTATTACCTTAAAAAATTACTTGATCAAATAAGATCGTACTTACGGGGTATAAATATGATATGGATGATTAAATGCACAAGTTTTGTACTATCGACAATATACTGAAGGATATCCTACCCATGAGAGTCAGCAGGTATGAAAATAATTATCAAAGGATCATAGTTACAAAAGCAAAATCAAAGCTGTAACGATAGATGGCAAACAGTTGACAGCTGAAATTCACAATGAAACATCAGGGATATCTTTTTCCACAGCTCATGACAAGCTAAAACTGTCGCTCATCTGATCTGATGACAGCGGATATTTTGATTACCTAGAACAGCTGAGCCAGAAGTTATTGGTGGAGTTAAAAAAACTTTCACAATCCGATTAGTCAACAGAAATATACTAAACTTACCATCGATCTTGATTGGTCAAAAGTATATTTGAGCGACAAAAAGTATCCTCTTCACAAGCTGCAAATGAAAGATTTGTTCGAATGTCGTCGTCGTGTGAATGGTAAAGTTTAGTCTCTGCCATCGCGATGATAAAATTTTTTCTGATATCCACAGTGGACGATCATCAGGGACGAGCTTTGAAAATGTTGACAGTCACAGTAGTAGGAGAAATGGCTGGTTAATGATCAGAGACTCCTAAAAAGCCCCAATCGAGTACGATCGTCAAATATAGTGATACGATATAGTTCAAAAAGGAAGGATGATGTTGATATGATGCTTCATTGGTTTTGCTTATCCACAAGAGGGTGATCGTGGAGGGTGTTGATGAGGTGGTTGGTCGTATTTGTTGGGGGGGCTTTTCAGAAGTCTCTGGACTGGAACCCACCATTTCTCCTACTACTGCTCGAATATGCTACCACACATGAACCCTTGGCATGCCAAATTTGATAGCTCAGAGGATGTTTCAAAACAAATTATCTCTGAAAAGAATGCCAAGCAAATTTAACTGACAGCAACCATGCTTCATTAGATTGACTTCTATTTTTATATGCATCCAACCTACGGCAAACTAAACATTTCCCCAATTATAAAAAATATTTCACATAAGTGATTCTAACCTCGAATGTCACTCTTATGAGTATGACATGGTAACTGTTTAGCTGAGTGAGAACTTCTAACAAGGCAGTGAAAAGTATTGGTAGTAAAACTTTCTCTTTTGCTTGCTTTTAAATTTCCATCTGATCGACAGGGTTTGTGGTATGACTACTCAGTACTGATAAACATGCTCAGTTTGATTTTTTTCATGTGTGGTTCTACTTGTTAACATTTTTTTCCAATTAATTTGCCTACCAATTGTTGTCTTCTAGCCTTTCACTTTTGCTTCCACTTTTTGTTGAACATACATGTCTTGTCCTTTCAGCCTCTTTTCAAGGTTTAGTTTTACTAACCTCTAGTACTGATTCTGTGCTTTGTTTTTCCTGTTCAATCTGTTATGCTGCTTGCCTCAATCTTTTCCCCTCAAAACTTATTTGGGGATAAGGCACCTACATAGCTAAGGAGTAACCTTTGGTGCATTTTACCACCCTTACACCAGAATCTATGACTGTTTTGAATAGAATTCTTTATTATAAATGTGATTGTGAAATGGTTTAGAAATGGAATGTCCATTGCTTTTAAAATGAATCGGTCTTTATTTGTGTGTATAGTTTGACAATGGTATTTCTACTGGACATGTTTTAATTATGTGTTAATTTCAGTTATTTTGTTGTTCTTTTGCTAATGTATCATTTATAAAGTTTTAAGATTTTACTACTAAAAAATGTAAAACATTCTATTTGTTTTATATTCATTGATTGGTTTAAATGTTTTGTGTTGAATATGAATTCAAGAATTAACACTGTCTGTAATGGGCTAAAAAAAGTTTTCAGTTTGAGGCACGTGACGTGTACACATTTATTTATCATCACAGAAGCTTGCATGGTTGCTTACAATTTACTTGTCCTACCTGTCTCTACAATAATACAAGAGAGACTACACCCTCTTCTTTCTTGTGTGACATTTGTAAGAGTCAACATTGATATTAAAAGCTATACCGTCCTAACTTCATGCATTTCCATGAGCCATTTTTCTTGCAACTTAAATGCACTTCTTTTGAGATTCAGATGACATTAACTGAGTCAATATCTTTTGTTGACAATAAGTACTGATTGAAAAATATTCTACAAAATAAAATATAAAGAATTCAAAGAATGCACAATATAAATACCCGATTTAAATAATGCCAATTTTACCTTAAGATTGTGTCGAGCATTAGCTGTTCAAGTCAGGGCCACTGTTCACATGTTCATTTACTGGTCCATTTTTATTAGTGACAAACCAGACATTTTTGTCATGGCAAAGGCAACACAAAAACTTGGTTACCGTAACATGCACTTCTTATAATCAAGTTGGGAAATATAAGCAAAATGGACAACAATCCAAAATGTCATTTTTCACTGAAATATATAAATCTAAGGAAAATCTTTGTTAATACTTAATAACACTGAAAAATTAAAATTAATAAAAATTGACCATGTGTAAATATGGTAGTTTATGAATTAATTTTACATGAAAAAGTTCCAACAGACAGGACTCTTGAATGTGAAACTACATGTAATAGATTCATTCTATTCTGATACTTCATTAGTAGCAAACCAGTGTAACTTGAAAATAAATGGTGCCAGATATCATACAAAAATGGGTTGTATTGATATGACTGCTGGATGTTTATGACTGAAAAAATGTTAGAGGAGAGGAATTTTGTTGAACTTAAAAGTGTCACACCGGACTGTTGTTACGGGATGGCAGATTGAGGATATTACAAAAGTCATCATTTGTGGATATTTCAACTATTCATGAAAGTTACTGTAGACATGCAGACAAGTTAAAGTGAGTGTTGTTTTTTTGTGTCTATACTCTTGTATTAACTATTAATCCACATGAATTTCTCCAATTTGTGAAAAAAAAATTAAACTGTTGATCCAGGTAAGTAGAAAAAATAAATGTATGTTAAATAAAATAGATATGTACGTTTTTCATAGTTTTCTGCAATTATGGCATATAATATATTGATCAATCTTTTTATGCTCAGATTACGCTTTTTTGCCACATATTTAAGTAACAAATTATGCTTATACCAAATTGGCATACATGAACCTACA
Source organism: Potamilus streckersoni (assembly GCA_016746295.1). NCBI lineage: Eukaryota > Metazoa > Mollusca > Bivalvia > Unionida > Unionidae > Potamilus > Potamilus streckersoni. The sequence goes on from JAEAOA010001024.1 coordinate 1,458,213, forward strand.
ACAAAGGAAGTTCAGGCTCACATTTAATACAATTTTCCTTTGATCAGGTACCCAAGTAACCTATTTGTTAGGATTGATGGATATTTGGTGGAAATGTCCCAAAATTTTGACATCTCTAATTGCAGCCCAGACTTCCTCTAACCACATATTAAAGATGCTGCATATTATAGTAAAAAAGACTCATGGTAGACTCTGAAATTGCATTTTATAGCATTTAAATGACTTTTGATGAAACGACAAAAACAAAAATTAAAGCTGAAACTAGTAATATGTTTCTAATTACTAAGTTAATAAAACACTGTGTAACTAACAGAGAAAGGAAAGTGTCATAGCAGAAACCTATAGCCCTATTATGAACTTATGCACCATGCTTTGTTAATAATTAAACTCCAATCTTATTAAAAATTAAATATGAATAAACTGAACATAAACATCAGGCAACATTTTTGATTTTTGATAATAAAAGCTCTGTAATGGTTGTTGTTGTTGTTGTTGGGCTTAACGCCATTTTTCAGCACATGATAGGCTATTCATGGCGGCCAGTATTAATGGTGGAGGAAGAAACCGGGAAATCACCGGAAAGAACCACCGACCCACGAGAAGCTACTGGCAAGCTTTCTCACATATTCACATTCACCGAATCCTAGACTCGAACACAGCGCTTTAGACCACTCGGCCACTCGGGGCCCCTTAATGGATGAAGAAAGCAAATAAAGGCACACTAACACAAATTCATAATGATCATGTATGAGGTCAATGATATGGTGGGACAAGGGTCTTACAAATCCCGAAAGGTGACAAAATCACTCAAAATTGTCAGAAATTGTAAAATAATGCATACAACCAGAAGGATATTGATAAATCTGCATAATAAATCCAAAAGAAACGTTAGACTGGCCTACAGAAACTCAAATATGGCTGGATTATTGGGGGCTGAACTTTATGATGTGTTGTTGTCTGGCAGTGAAGCAATAAACTAGCAACACATGGCAGTGCCAAGGGGAGGTAATGAGCAAGAGTTACTGCCCTTTGTCTGTTTGAACTGGATAGGACAAGACAATTGTCATCTTTTTTAGTAGGGTTGGATTTTCGTGGTAGGAGGCTAATAGTCCTAGCGTTTTGTGATTGGGGAATGTACTTGAAGGAGAAACAAAAATGTACATGGATCTGATAGTCAGGGGCTATATACCTAATAAATGATACAGAATGCTGACAATCAACAAAAGCCAAGTTCTCACCCCTATCATAATGTATGCCACATTTTGTTGAAAAATAATGTTAATTATTGGCGTTACTCTGCAAATACAAAAGTAGGTGGGTCTGAAATATTGGGTTATAATTCAGCAAATTTGTGAGCCAGAATTTTGCCAATCCATGTCAGCAAAGATCTCCTGTTTCTAGAGGTTAGAGCATCCACCTTGGATGCAGGAGGTCGCGAGTTCGATCCCTGCATGAAAAAAGAAATGGTACTAACAGTTGCCTCGCTTGGCGCTCAGCATTAAGAGGTTAGTGTTAGAACTGGCTGGCCTGGTGTCAGAATAATGTAACTGGGTGGACAACATGCTACATGTTGAAATCAAGTAATACCATGGGAGTTACAGAATAGAAACAAAGTATAATGGCAGGATGAAAGATACATGGATAGGCAATATTTAGTGCTTCACAATAGTTCAGACAATGAAATCTTAATAAGGAAAATAATAAAAGTTCTCATAAACCTGAATATGACTGGTATTCATAACATAACAGCTGAAATAATCTGACACAATTTGGTTGAGTTTGTCTTGTACCTCTAGTCCTGATAAACATGGTGATAAATGAAAAAGAACAATGTCCACAGTACACATAAATTTATTTTAAAGTCATCGCTGAGAACACTAAAGTTTTGACAATGCAGAATTAACCTGAGTTTGTTTTAAATCATGCCACAATTGCTGCCATGAAGAAAAACATTTTTTATAGACAAAACCATGCACATTCAAAAATATTTTCACTTAACAAGCTTACTCTGCAGAGCCTTTTGTTAAAGCTAAATATGGCACAAATATTGTGGATGTATTTTATGTGAAAATAAAATGACATCAAGCATGTTTGCCATGCTATATAACATCTGAAAGGCAATCTGACTGAAATAGATAACATGCCTTTAATTTCTCAACTACGTGTGCAAAAGGTCCTCACCAAGAAAAGCCAATTAGGAATCCTCATAAATGTTGCAAACATAAATGGGGCAAGAGCATGAAGCATGTTAGTTGGACGCTATGAAATCTTATTGAAGATTTTTTTAGATACGCTTTTTAAATTAATTTCCTTTAAAAAAAAACAGACAAATTTTTTTCACAAGTCATGCATCATCTCCTTCACAGTAATCAGTTATGCATGAAAACATTTTTGCATGGCACTGTATTAATTAAGCAGTCATTTAGAATTCTCTAAATGAACATCACACAAACATATATGTGCATGAAGATTCTGTATTAATCACACAAATATATATGTGCATGAAGATTCTGTATTAATTATTCACACAAACATATATGTGCATGAATATTCTGTATTAATTAATCACACAAACGTATATGTGAATGAAGATTCAAGTGGTCCAGATATTGGCTGATCCTATTGCAGTTCATAACCGAGTGGGTCACAGTTTTGGTCCAGCACTGATAGGGAAGATTCCCGTAACAAATGAAGAAGATGTTGAAGTTCATCCTTCCTGAACACCTATAATTAAAAATTATTAAAATAACTTGTTAACATTGAAACTGGTTGCTTAGCTAAAAGACAGTTGTCACATACTGTTTTTCAAACCAAATGTTTACAAAAGCTTTGCAAAGAGCATAAAAGGCTACACGAAATTTTGAACACTGTGTTATTAATTTACCTGATACAGCTTATGATGTTCTGATGCTACAATATCAGCCAGTCTAAGGCACTCAATGTACTGCTGACAGGTGTGTAGAACGTTGTGTAGCAGAAAACACAGTCCTGGGAGAACTAGACCTCTCAACCCATCCATCTGTTCCTGACGCTTCATGTCCTTCATGTCTTCTTCCATTTCATTGTTCTAGAGAAATATACATGAACAGATTACTTAACATATGAATGAAAAAGGTATTAACCTCTATCAAATAAATATGGAAACAAATTACAGTAATTACTTGAACGAACGAATGAGCAAACAAAAATGTAAAGAAAGTACAAGTTTGCAGCAAAATACTAATGTTTCCCCTCAATCCTTTTATTATTTTAAATTATAATTATCTTTTCAGATTTGTATCATCTGTTTTCTAAAACTATTTTTCACGTACAGTGATCCTTCCCATGAATGGCTTAACCCTGACCAGTGGCTACCCCCTTTTTATGGCCAAAATAACTTGGCACTGATGAGTTTGTGTTCAAAAGTACTTCTCGTGTAAGGTCACCCCTCTAATGCAATTAGAATACTAGTGCAAAAATGTAAAATTTACCCCTTTCAAGTGGCCACATTTTATTTTAAAATTTGTCCAGAACCAATATTTCATTTATACAGATAGGTTAGTAATCAGTTATCTTCACTGATGTCAGGTTTTCTTTACTGAAAGAAGTGTTGGCTAAAGTACATGTACCACTAAAGTTGATACTATATCATTAATGTTGATATTAATAAGAAGCTGTGGTCAACAGTGTTTTGACATTGTTCGTCATCACATAGTGGTTGAGTTCTTTTTTTTGATAATTGACCAGATTTAATTGTCAAGAAAATAACATGGTCAGCATAGGCTAAACATACATTTCGCTAGATTACCACACCAAGATAATTTAACCTTGAAGAAAACAGTGTACCAAACAGACTGACAAATCACATGATAGTACATGTATCACTTCCTTTATAAACAAGGCACTTTGTGTCTTTTTCAAAAGTTTTGTCTGCATAATTAAATTACAGAACTGTACAATTAGCAGCACAGGAATAAAACATTACAGAACATGAACAGATCACATAAACAGAGAATTAATACTTTTGAAAAAATAGTAAAAGTAATTTGACTTGATAACAGTGGGGAGAGTTCTTACCAAAAAAATTTATTTTGGGAAGATTCAAATAAACAACATTGTAACAGAATAATCTACAGCAGTGGGAAGATGGAGTAAATGAAAAGATAATTATTTTAAATGCCAAGAAATAAATGATGTTTTAAATGGTTTTGCAATGCACATGCCAACAAGATATCACTTGCATTTCACGCATAAAAATAAGAACTATTCATTACTTTATGTTAAATTGAAATATTACTGTTCTTAAGATAAACATTTTAATAATTAATGCTACTTTTAAATGAAATAATTTGAAGTTATATGTAGCTTTTTTTTACCACAAACCCATAGATAAGTAGCTTTTTTACCACATACATGTATATGTATATACATCGCATAAATATAGTCCCCTTCTGCAAAGGCCACTCATCTTATACAGCCACATTCCCACTGGAGAAGGAATGGCCATATAAGGGAACCACTGTATATAAAACCCTTAAACTTTCAAGCTGCTTTTCTTAAAATGGTCCTCATATTTCCTTGCCAAGAACATATATGCAGCCTAAGTAAATTTACTATGTATGCAGCCTAAGTAAATTTACTATGTATGGAACCTAAGTAAATTTACTATGTATGTAGCCTAGGTAAATTTACTGTGTATGCAGCCTAAGTAAATTTACTGTGTATGCAGCCTAAGTAAATTTACTGTGTATGCAGCCTAAGTAAATTTACTGTGTATGCAGCCTAAGTAAATTTACTATGTATGCAGCCTAAGTAAATTTACTGTGTATGCAGCCTAAGTAAATTTACTATGTATGCAGCCTAAGTAAATTTACTGTGTATGCAGCCTAAGTAAATTTACTATGTATGGAACCTAAGTAAATTTTCTGTGTATGCAGCCTAAGTAAATTTACTGTGTTTGCAACCTAAGTAAATTTACTGTGTATGCAGCCCAGCCTAAGTAATTTACTGTGTATGCAGCCTAAGTAAATTTTCTGTGTATGCAGCCTAAGTAAATTTACTGTGTATGCAGCCTAAGTAAATTTACTATGTATGGAACCTAAGTAAATTTTCTGTGTATGCAGCCTAAGTAAATTTACTGTGTTTGCAACCTAAGTAAATTTACTGTGTATGCAGCCTAAGTAAATTTTCTGTGTATGCAACCTAAGTAAATTTACTGTGTATGCAGCCTAAGTAAATTTACTGTGTATGCAGCCTAAGTAAATTTACTGTGTATGCAGCCTAAGTAAATTTTCTGTGTATGCAGCCTAAGTAAATTTACTATGTATGCAGCCTAAGTAAATTTACTGTGTATGCAGCCTAAGTAAATTGACTATGTATGTAGTCTAAGTAATTTACTGTGTATGCAGCCTAAGTAAATTTACTGTGTTTGCAACCTAAGTAAATTTACTGTGTATGCAGCCTAAGTAAATTTTCTGTGTATGCAACCTAAGTAAATTTACTGTGTATGCAGCCTAAGTAAATTTACTGTGTATGCAGCCTAAGTAAATTTTCTGTGTATGCAACCTAAGTAAATTTACTGTGTATGCAGCCTAAGTAAATTTACTGTGTATGCAGCCTAAGTAAATTTACTGTGTATGCAGCCTAAGTAAATTTTCTGTGTATGCAACCTAAGTAAATTTACTGTGTATGCAGCTTAAGTAAAATTACTATGTATGCAGCCTAAGTAAATTTACTGTGTTTGCAGCCTAAGTAATTTACTGTGTATGCAATCTAAGTAATTTACTGTGTATGCAGCCTAACTAAATTTACTGTCTATGCAGCTTAAGTAAATTTGCTGTGTATGCAGCCAAAGTAAATTTACTATGTATGCAACACGATTTTCTGAGTTTTAGCAGTGCAGACCCTTGGTATTTAGTAGCAAGCTGATATAAAGGAGAGCTACTGTATATATTTTTATACTTTGTTTCTATGTTTTTCCTTCATATTCAAAATGTTGAAAATTAAGCTTGTGTATGATTTAAAAAGGCTGAAAATTGCATCTAAATATAGTCAAACTTCAAGATAGATAGGGCTTTCTCATCTAAAATTAAAGTTTGTTTATGTGTAACATGGTCACACTAATCAAAATGGTAATCTAAGATACAAATCGCTTGAGTGGATGTTTATACTCACAAAATATGTGTTAATAAAAGATGATCCACTGATGTCATGAAAGACTGAACAAGTTTTAATACATAGAATAAAATCATAGTATATAATATTGTCCTTGAAGTAAAATGGTTTTTATATACAATTTAAAGTAGTGGAATACATAGAATAAACACATAGCATATAATATTGTTCTTGAAGTAAAGTGGTTTTTATATACAATTTAAAGCAGTGGAATACATAGAATAAACACATAGCATATAATATTGTTCTTGAAGTAAAGCAGGGGGGGTATATACAATTTAAAGCAGTGGAATACATAGAATTAACATACAGTATATAATATTGTCCTTGAAGTAAAGTAGTTTTTATATACAATTTAAAGCAGTGGATAAAGCAAGCAATTTCTTGTGGAATCATGGGGGTCATCTCAAAGGGTACAACTTAAAAAATTGTTTTCTCATCTCTCTCTCACTCTCATAAAATAAAAAAAGGATAATATCTATATATATGATACATATATTCTAATCCCAATTCCATCCATAGTTAAAGCTGAATGTTAACAAGCTCTACAGGAGTTTCAGCACAGACATGGAAGACAGATGGATCCAAAGATTCATACGTGTTACTGAGAGAAGTATATCTGAAAATCTGGGGTTGAAAGGAATATCACCACAATGTCTTGCAATCAAATTCTTGTGAAACACCAAGATCTTTTTAAAATACATGGTCAGTGTAAATGGATCAATTTCAAATTATTGCTCACTCACTGTAAATTAGTTTTACATGAAACCAGGAGGTTGACAATTTCCACTTTAGTCAATCAAAAATCTAGGTTTGATCATAAAGCACAGCATACAATAAAGACTACATGTCAGAAATAAAACGGGGAGTTCTGAAAGAAACAAACTAATTGAAGCAATGCATACTAAATTTTGATTTCTGATAAATGCTGCTGATAGCTCATAAATTTTCAAAAAGCTTTATGTTTACTACTGTCTGTGACACATTTGGAATTCAATGACAGCATACAGGACTAAAGATTTTGCAGCAAGCATGGAAAGATATGCATAAAATACAAAAAACCACTTCTAGATTTTACCAGTGTAAAAATAAACATTCATACCTGGTTCTGATCAACCATCCAGCCACCATCAGCAAAAAGTAAAACATTGTAAATGTGTTCTTTTGTTGTCTGAAAGGATTGAGAAAGAAAATTTTGTAAGAAAGCACATACTTTACTGGAGGAAATATGCAAGACTAACATTTGTCAAATATGGTCAAATATGAAAAATAAATTCATTACTAATACTTTATACAATCAAATTGTGAACATATTTTAGTTTATAACACCACCAACTTGTACCAAGAAATTTCATTAAAAAGTCTGTTACATGGTACAACTAGTTATGTTTGAAGACACAAAATTAAGTGTGTTTGTCTTAAATGACCAATTTATATTTTGTCAACTGTTGATATTTGTGGATTTTACTTTTTCAGCAGAATTTCTATCCTAGGCATTTGTTTCTTAATGAACCCATGATTGACTGCACAATATACATATATAATGATAACATGGCTGTATTGAAGATGCAACATGATGGCATGGCTATACTGACTACACAACACTCTAAAGATGACATGGCTATAATGACTACACAACACTCTAAATGATGGCATGGCTATAATGACTACACAACACTCTAAATGATGGCATGGCTATAATGACTACACAACACTCTAAATGATGGCATGGCTATACTGAATATACAACACTAATGATGGCATGGCTATACTGACTACACAACACTCTAAAGATGACATGGCTATAATGACTACACAACACTCTAATGATGACATGGCTATACTGACTACATAACACTCTAAAGATGGCAAGACTATACTGACTACACAACACTGATGACATGGCAATAATGACTACATAACACTAATGATATAGTTATAATGAATACAAAACACTGATGACATGGCTATAAGGACTACACAACACTGATGACATGGCTATAAGGACTACACAACACTGATGACATGGCTATAATGACTACACAACACTGATGACATGGCTATACTGACTACACAACACTGATGATATAGTTATACTGACTACAAAACACTCTAATGATGACATGGCTATACTGACTACACAACACTGATGATATAGTTCTACTGACTACAAAACACTCTAATGATGACATGGCTATACTGACTACACAACAGTCTAAAGACGACATGGCAATAATGACTACAAAACACTCTAATGATGACATGGCTATACTGACTACACAACACTGATGATATAGTTATACTGAATACAAAACACTAATGATGACATGGTTATACTGACTACACAACACTGATGATATAGTTATACTGACTACAAAACACTCTAATGATGACGTGGCTATACTGAATATACAACACTCTAAAGATGACATGGCTATATTGACTACACAACACTCTAATGATGACATTGCTATATTGACTATACAACACTAATGATGACATGGCTATACTGACTACACAACACTCTAATGATGACATGGCTATATTGACTACACAACACTAATGATGACATGGCTATATTGACTATACAACACTCTAATGATGACATGGCTATACTGAATATACAACACTAATGATGGCATGGCTATACTGACTACACAACACTCTAAAGATGACATGGCTATAATGACTACACAACACTCTAATGATGACATGGTTATACTGACTACACAACACTGATGATATAGTTATACTGAATACAAAACACTCTAATGATGACATGGTGGTATTGAAGACACAACACTCTAAAAACATGGCCGATTTACTTTTTTAAAATGTAGCCACATTTATTGCAGCAAACAATACATTTTGATGGGATTTATATTTATGTCTGACATTTCTCAGCTAACTAAATGGTTATAATTTCCCTACCATTACCCCTCCACTAAACAGTATAAAACTGTATAGAGCTTGCAGTATAGCCAGATATGCAGTATATGACTTTCCCTATTGTAGGATGTTACCACAGATTCTGAAATGCAACCCACTTTATGGTATATGAATTTCCCAAGTGAATGTTGTCAGGACAGATTCTGAAATGCAACCCACTATATGGTATATGAATTTCCCAAGTGAATGTTGTCAGCACATATTCTGAAATGCATCCCACTATATGGTATATGAATTTCCCAAGTGAATGTTGTCAGGACAGATTCTGAAATGCAACCCACTTTATGGTATATGAATTTCCCAAGTGAATGTTGTCAGGACAGATTTTGAAATGCAACCCACTTTATGGTATATGAATTTCCCTATTGAACGATGATGCCAAGACAGATTCTGAAATGCAACCCACTTTATGGTATATGAATTTTCCAACTGAATGATGTCAGGACAGATTCTGAAACATAACAAACTAAGTGATATATGAAATTCCCAACTGAACAATGTGTGTACAGATCTTGAATTATTTTAGAAATAGTAAAAAATACATCAATTCAATATCTTATTGAAAAGTACAATCATTATTCATTTCCTGAAGAGATGTTCTTTACTGGCATGAAAAGACAATAACAAATGCACACTGATTATATTCAGTCCTTGGTTATTCATCACTTATTCACATCTCATTCCATTCCATTCCACTCAATCACCAAATGTTACCGTGGGATGATCATGGTTGTGTCCATGTCTGGTGGTTTTGTACCTGAGTCTGCAAGTTTAGACTGTGTCTCCATCTTTCCAATTCCTGTTCATACTGCTTCATGCGGTGCTCATGAGCTACTTTTTCTGTAAAGGTACTGCCACTGCCAAGACTGGGTCGTGTTGGCTTCCCATGGTTATTAAGTTTGAACCAGTCATTAAAACTGTCTATAGCATCCTAAAGAATGAATTAAATTGACTCAGATAAACTCATACGATACTCTAATTTGAGGAAATTCACCTACTTGTTATAATTGTACTTATAATTATATTTTGCATGTAAGTTTCAACTGTATGACAAGTACAAAAAAGCCACCACTGTTCTGGAAGACCATCTGTCATGAAAGATGATTTTCATGCATTGATTAACTGTGTTCTGTAATAAAATGACCTCTAATGACAAAACATCTATATTTATAGACAATGATTTTTTTGGGCATAAGAGCTATCTTTCAAGACTCACTTCAATGTATACAAGTTTCTGCAACCCTAAATATCAAATGGGATGAAACTAGATTTCCACAAATGTATATTTAAATGCAATTTTAACACAAAAAAATGAAATGAAATAATGAAATATTCTTATTGTCTTAAATGAACTTGATTAAAAACATGACATGTATGACAATGCACAATGTGTTTATTTGTGTGATTTTGCACAGGTTAAGTATGTGTGAACTCATTTGAAATATAAATATAATGCCCCAATGTATCTCTTATTATAAAGTGGTTTCAATTCATTTGAATGAGAGTTTTAGAGTATAGGTCAAATCTTCAAAAGAAAAAAAAAACTTTAATCACAGAACAGTTACATCTTTTTTTTGTTGCAGTTCAATTTACAAATGAGCATAGATGGTATATGCCAACATCTTTTACTTAAATTACAAAAATATTGTGATTGAAAGTGAACCCTTTTCACCATAATATAATGTACCTACCAAGTAAGCTTTAATGCACAAATATTCCCTGATAGTATTTCTTTCTTCAACTGGTAAATCTGCAGAACCAGTCTGCAATGAAATATATTGTTGATAAAAGAATTCAAACACAATGACAAATCACATGAAAAAATAGATACAAACATAAGAATAATAATGTTATTTACCCAATCATATTAACATCAAGCATATAAAACCCTACTATTGCCAAGCATAGTCTGCCTTGAAATACAAAAACAGTCTCTCCTTCCTTATCTCATACTGTTAGACTGGAAGAGAAGTAATTATCATAGATTACTACCCATTGCCTTCCACCACCCCACTAGGTGGTCATCCATATTCTGGATGTTTACATAATTTCATTTGAGCAAAACATACAATAGGATATTTGCATTTGAAAGGAATGGAAGGAGGGATTGCTAGTATTATGATCAGGTAAGCAGTTCCAGTAAAAAATAATGTACTAAATGATGTCCTTTGTATGTTGAGATTGTGATGGAGATCTATGTTGTTGTTGGGTTTAACACCATTTTTCAGCAAACGATAGGCTATTCATGGCGGCCAGTATTAAATGGTGGAGGAAGAAACCGGAAAATCACCGGAAAGAACCACCAACCAACGAGAAGCTACTGGCAAGCTTTTTCACATATCCACATTCGCCGAATCCTAGACTCGAACCCACGCAGACAGAGGTGAGATGGCAGTGATTCGTAACGGACAGCGCTTTAGACCACTAGGGGCCCTGGAGATCTATGTGAGGTTGCACTGTTATTATTGCCTTGCCTGAAAAAATTTCCTGGATAAATAACGTATATATCGTGAATGCTGTATGATCATAAGTGAGACTGAGGTTGGACTGTCATTCTGTACACCCACCTGTGACCCAACAAGATTCAGCTCTCTTCTTTACTCTGCCATGTTTTGTAAATTGAAGCTGGATGAAAAAGACCTGGCATGCCAGCCAACTGACTCAACCATTTCGTGAACTGAGACAGTATGCTGGAAGACCTGGTTTGTGTAACTCACTCATATTTCATCAGTCATACCAGAACCTGTGAGAGTTCAGAACAAGCAAATGTAATAGCCCAGTTTAGACAGATGGCCAATGTATGTGTCATTTTAAATGGATGAGTGATGTTGTCTCAACGTATTCACTAGGTTCTGCAGCTCCACCTCTTTGAGATTGGTTGATTGAGAAAAGTGACTGAATAGTAATATTTTTATTGCCTGTAAACGGTAACCTGTTCATTGAAATGAAACCATGTTGCATCATATATGACAGAGCAGTTAGAATGAAGCTATATGAAGTTTGGATCCATGAAGAGTGCATGCAGCTCACCATCCATGTGGGAGCTAGCACTAGCATGAAAAAGTCTTATAAAATAAAAGCTTCAGCAAGTTAAACAAATCAGAAATATCCTTGTTGTGGCCGATATAATTCCTTCCATGATGTCTGATTGTTTCTGAAATCATACAATGGTATCCCTTGCTGATCATGGGGCTAACATTTTGTTCCCAAGAGAGGAAACAAAAGAAACCAACTGGAGATGTACACTAGGAGTGGTGTAATGCCATTAATGTGACACTAACTAGTGCAAATGGGCCTAATACATAATAAGAGTGGACAACCTTTTACTTGTCGAGATCCTCTCCACCACTGATGTGCAGAACTCCTTTTCATGCATCGTGTTATTCATCACACCAGCACAGAAACTGACAAGTGTAGGAGGCATTTTTCCAGATGTGGATGGAGTCCATGACCTTGATTGCTCAAGCAGTGTTGGGGATGATGGCATTTGCCTGGGTAATCTGTTGCGAGGTCTAGCAGATTGTTGACTGAGGATCTCTCGCATCAGAGAATTTCAATAAGAACTAATTTGATAGGACACTGATATCCCATGCCTCTGTCTGTGGGAATGGAAAGACTAGAATAGGTCTAACACTGGTTTGACTCATAGACAGAAAATTCAACGAAAGACAGACTGATGGTAAGACCACACAATATGAAGCATTTGGTCTGTTTTTGATAATAAATAGGATGTTGAGCCTGCCCTGGCTGTATCAGACTTGTATTGGCTACACCAGTGGAAAACTCCCAAACCAGCATGCAGCAATCTGGCTCCCTATTTTTTGAAGAATTAGTTCATCAAGATTGAGTTGCTAAAATTATTAATATTGTCTTCCCTTAGATATATTTCATCCATAACCAGAAGGCATGATAAATGGCCTTTATTTCCAAGTGACTGATTTAAAGTGCCTTCTTATTATTAACTTGTGGGCTGAGATTGTAATCTAGTGATCTAACAAACTTGAGATTGTGCTAATACAGCCATCTGCAGACTATGCATGTAAGGGCAGCCAAGACTGAGCTGGCCAAGAAATTAAACTCTCTTCCTGTAATGTACATCCTGGTGGATGACTCTGGATGATTCTGATGCACAGACCATATATTGAATGTATTTCACAGATAGATGAATCAGGTTGGCTAAGTAGAAAACTCCAAACTTAGAAGAGAATGAATGCTGAGATAGAAACAAGGTCTGATCTCTCTATATTGACTAAAATGTTCATATCCTGAACTAAAACAACTTATCAAATGTTTTCGCAGAATATTATTCAGTTATGGTGCCATAGTTGTGGAGGACCTGCATTGGTCAGAATTGGCAGCCTGCCTGGGATGGGCCAGATTTTTATGCATGTATGCAGAGTTCTGGTGATTTCATCCTGCACTTCATTGTCTGAAGAGGTACTATAAGACCATGTTGTCTGACATTAACAAACCATTTTGCCTGGGATATGCCCCCACAAAGCATTGAAGGTGTAGAAAGGTCTTCATTCCAACAGACTGATGTAAAGAGCCTTCTCATGCACTTGCAGTGACTGTCCAGAACAACAGAAACATGTGTGCCCCCCAACAAGACAAACTGGTGTCTGATCACTCTGCAGAGACATCTGAATGGATGTTGCTTCCTAACTTTTGAATTTTGGAGCAGAAGAAAAAGTTTTGAGAAAACTTCCAGGAAGTCTGGATATGGATTAATTCTGCCATTCACTATATGAGCAAGTAATCTTTCTCCTTCTATAAATGTCTGCCTTTAAAGAATCATTTGGGATCTTAGTCATGAAGGAGGATGATAAAAGAGGAGGTGGCTAGATATACAAGATTTGGAACCCCTCTTGAATGCCTTGAATCATACAACCATTTGTAAAAAATAGGTCCATCCAAGTCTGGTGAATCAGAAGGAGCCTGGTGACCTCAAGAGGGTTGCCAGTGGGTGGGAGGGAGTGCAAGTACTGGCATTTGACAGGATGCTTGGGCATGCAGAAACTATGCTTTATCTGTCCTCCATGGCCTGCCTACTAAGCCTGGGGCATACCGCTACCTACAGTTCATCAGGACACAAAATATTTGTTGCTTCTGATAAGTACTCCTGCAGTCTTTGTGGCAATGCTCATCTGGTATCATCTTTGACACAGTAGAGATGTTACCTGCAAGGAGAGCTTTAGTGGCAACTTCTGTGTCACCTACTTTTTCATAAACTCAATATGGCTTCTCAACAAAAGGAAGGAGAAATCAAAAGGGATAGAGTGCAGGGTTACATTATGGTGAGGTTTAAAATAAATTACAAAAGTGTGTCTCTTCTTACCATATCAAGATTGCATTTGTGTGTGTATTATTTAGATTTTCAACATAGCTCTAACAAGTTTAGTCACATCACTATGTTGTTTGCAGTTTGGAAGCACAAGAGCATCACTGTGTAAACATAGCATCATGTCGCACTCAGTCGTATTATCCTGGCATTAAGTCAAACAGTTTTAACACTAACCTATCAATGCTAAGCGAATCAAGGAGGTGCTTGTGTTTGGGCATAATTTATGGTGATGGTTGATATGTGGGTAGAAAAGGAGATATGAGCCAAGACAAAATGTACAAGACTCTTGGAATCACTCCCAGATGAATACATTCAGGAGGGTACATGTTAGGCTCCACCTGTGCCACTGTTTACAACACATAGTTACATATATGATTTATATAATTTCTCCCCAATTATATTAACATTACGAGGTAAGTCTACTACCTTCTGAATCCAGCCCTAATAAAAATTATCATTTCCGTTTATTTCATGTAAAGGGCAATAACTCCCGCCAATTACCTCCCCATGCAACTGCAAGGTGTTGCTAGGTTTTAAACTTCAGGGTAATGTTGTTTGCACACAAGAATTACCTCCTGAACAGTCTAAGCCTATTTCTATTGAGAGTATCAGCAGCCAAATTTAGAGTTATTGAGTAGTTTGATCATCACTACACAGGTGGTGTACATTAATTTTATATTTTCTCCAGAACATAAATTTGTCAATTACATAGACTTAATTTTTTAAGATTCACCATAGGAAAATGGCATCCATGCAATTGTTGAACAACTGTTAATGTAATTCACAACTTAGCACACCAGTGAAAGTTTTTTCTTTACCCTGTTAGTGTGTGTGATTTAGATTTCAACATAGCTTTAACAATTTTGGTCGCACTGCTAGGAGGTCTGCAAAGTGGCAGTTTACAGTAATATCTAGCACTCTGGCATCATGCTTCAGACATGTAGCATCGTGTCTCATTCAGTCATATTCTTGACTAACTTTAATGTGGTGTTTACCACTTATAACAGAGAGCTACCTTATAACAGAAGGGGCTAGACATATTAATGGCATCTTTGTTGTTATCTAGACTAGGCACATCTGAATTGTGCTTGAAATACTTGGATCACAAATCTTAGCTGGTTATTTAATGCATCATGTAGACTGGTCAGGATGGGCAACCAGGGAAGCATTGTGAGGTGGGTCTATAATATAATGTATATGGAACTGTCAACCGACAACATGGTTCACAAATCCAAAGTGATAAGAGCCATATTCGTCAAACCCACACAGCTGGCCAGCAGTTGGGACATGTAAAGTGTATGGGTATATGACTTGAAGTCTAACCATAACCCCAGATGTAGGTTTCTAATACATAAAGCCATACATGGGCATCTGTGAGAACTAGTGCCCAGTTCGCAACCAAAATGAGGCAAAGTCCATCACAATTTCATCCAAATCACTCATTGTTGACTTTGTATACAGAGCTAGTATGATATATAGCATTCATAATTCCATCAAAGCAGGGTAAGAAGTGATTGTCACTGTCGATGCAGTTCTACGATTCTTTGTGGTGCGAGGGCAGCATTTCTACATCCCACTTAATGCTTGCTATTGATAGCAACATATCCCGGTCATACAATTTAGAACATGCCTTCTTTTGGCTTTTCAGCTGCCTCTTGGACAATGTGTCTTCAGCCTACAATTTGTACACTACATAGGTGTGACAATGAACATATGGCACAAGTAAGGCACGTCTCATAATCAATTGTTACTTTGATCTGCTTGCATTACTTGCACTTGCTGGTCATCTCCAAAATGATTAGATAAACACCAGATGCATACAACCAATATACAAATTATATTCATTAGGCAAACTTGCAACATTCAGACCTATAAAAGAAATGCATACAAAAAAACCCAGTTTAAACATTGCAAATTAAAAATATGCTGTAAAAGTGATATGCGAGTCTAACTGATATCACATGGACAGTAAAGAATAGCAGAAATGTGAATAAATTCACTGAACAGCAACCTACAAATGTTGTATATATCAGGTGTATCAACCTTCTGGCTTACTGAACCACTGACAAACTGCTGGAGTGCCAAAAATTATAATAGATTTCGGAAGCACTGTTAGCAGGTCTTGAGTGAAAGCATCTGGGATATGGGTGGCAACCCACTGGAGGTCAGGGAAGGTAATCTACTTTCCTTTGTCGAGATCATATAGAGATGAAAATATATTTTGTTTGTTTTTTCAGGGACAGTTGGATTTGATGGCAGCAGTGGTAGTTTCCTTTATGTTAATGTAATCAGGTAACATATTCAACAAAAATTACTAGAACTGTTAATGAGCAAGAGTTAAAAAGATACTAGGACTGTTCTATTTAAATATACATGGTACCCAGGAAAGACGTTTTTTAAAAAATATGTATGCCAGGGTACATTGATTTCAGTGTTCACATTAAAATTAAAATAAATTTTAAATTGCATCTATGGGTGGTTCCCGACTTAGTGCCTTCCCTGGGTCCCATATACTTTTTAATGTAAAAGCCCCTATCATATCTGTGGCATAATCTAGTGTCTTTACAGCTGTGTGAAATTTTCCACATCATTCTTTGGCTGCACAAAATATGGAACTTCATAATAGCAATTATTCCTGATCTGTAAGAGTGCTTTATGACATACTATGAACAAATATAGATGTGCCTGTAAAAGTGTTTTTTTTTTCTTTCTATTTGATATAAATAACAGACAGATAAGATGAGGAAGACGAACAGTTGAACATAAGAGTCACCTGTAAATGCCACATCCTATGTATCACATCTACAGAGTCCGGAGGAAGTTTTTCAAAAATTTCTCTTGCTGCCTCCAACTTCTTGACAGCTGATGAAAAAAAATATATTTCTTACAAGCTAGCAAGGAATATGGCTGTATTACAAAAGCACAATTTATTTGTTAATTTTTCATGCACTATTATGGAAAGCCAAGTGTTGTGAGTGTTTAAATAATTCCCCAAAATATATTATTCTATAAAAATCCTGCTTCTCATTTAGGTTAAGTTTTTTAAAATAATAAACTATTTTCCTTTCTATCTGTGAGATTAAACAATAAAACTAAAATATAACTTTTAGCATGAAAGATCTCTTTAAACCATCTACTACAATTCTGTGATCTTTGCGAGAAACAAATAAGGCACAGTTTTTTTTTAATGCTGTAGAAAGACATTTTTTTTGAAGTACAAACTTTGCAATCATACACTATGTGTGTGATCTTATAAAACTGTGTGGATGATGTAGTTCCTGAATAATACGGTAGGATGTGCCAGAGGAAATTCAATTACCAATAAATGACCGCATCACAGCATTGGTTTGCTTCATGGCCTCTGCTCTTTGGGATTCATCAAACACCAGCCAGTTAATGGCTTCAATCTTCTTACGGTCTTCCTGTTTCAAAATAAAAGTAAAATCTAATTTCATAGTACAATTAAATCAGAAAAGAGCACACAATTCATGTGCATTCCTTCTATGTCTATTTTGTGCATGCATTCCTTGGATACCTGTTTTATGGATCCATTCCTCAGATATGTATTATGTAGATGAATTCTCTGGATTCTGTGGACTACATAGATCCTATAAGCCAAACAGAGTTAACATAAAATGATCCACTTGTGAAGGAGAAATTTAATTTTTGGAAAAACACAAAAAGTAATGAATAAAATTAGTTGCTGACATGAATTTAATTTAACAGCAACAACTGCTATCATGGAAGACCAGCAAAATGTTCAATGGGTTGTAGTACAGTAATCATCCATCTTTCTTCTACATTTAAAACTTGCATTTAATAGCTGTAATCATTTCGTAATAATAATTCACCTCCTTTCGCTACATTTTATCCTTGTATATTTTACATCTGCATTTTATTTGTATTTTATCTATTTTGAGGGCTTCAAGTGAATGTAGAAATGAACATTTGTTCACAAATTCTTCACAGAACTTTTATACTGACACAAAAGTATATACATGTCTGTGGAGATCTGGGTCTGAGAGAGAGAATAGTATAATTTATACATGTGTCTGAAAGAAAGAGAAAAGGCTGTGTGTAAAAAAATTATTGGCTTTGTGCTGTAGCACCATTCTGAGAAAATGGGAGCCATGTGTCTTTCCAAGAAAACACCTAGGTAGCCGACTGGGGTTGGCCTGGGTATCAAACCCACAACCCCTGGACTTTGAGTCTTATGTTCAACTTATTGAGCTGCTGCAGCTCCTAGTCGGGGGGGGAGACATTAAAGGTAATTACAAACTCCTTGTGGGT
Organism: Potamilus streckersoni; assembly: GCA_016746295.1. Taxonomy (NCBI): domain Eukaryota; kingdom Metazoa; phylum Mollusca; class Bivalvia; order Unionida; family Unionidae; genus Potamilus; species Potamilus streckersoni. The sequence goes on from JAEAOA010001024.1 coordinate 1,476,949, forward strand.
GGACATTAGAGGTAAATACACACTCCCAGTGGGAGGGACAATAGGGGTAAATACACACTATCGGGGAGGGGGGACATTAGCAGTAAATATACACTCCCAGCGGTGGGACATTAGAGAGAAATACACACTCTCAGTCGAGGGGAAAGGGCATTAGAGGCAAATACACATTTATAATGGGGATTCATTAGAGATAAAGACATACTCCCAGTGGGGTAGCATTTGAGGTAAATACATACAATGGGGGGCATTAGGTGTAAAAACACACTCAGAGTGGAGGGACTTTAGCGGTAAATACATACAGTGATGGGATATCTGAGGTAAATACACATTTCCAATGGGGGGGGACCATTAGCAGTAAATCCTGGTGGGTGGAGGGTAGACATCGGAGGTAAATACACACTCCCAATTGTGGGACAATAGAGGTAAATACACATTCCTAATGAGGAGACATAATGGGTAAATACAATGTATTAGTGGTAAATACACACTTTAAATGGGGGACATTAGGGGTAAATACACTTTCAGTAGAGGGGATATAAGGGGAAAATACACTCCCAACAGGGGGACATTATAGGTAAATACATAGACTGATACTTATTCACTTATAAATAGGTAGTACTTTAGGAGAGCCTCTTGCAAAATTGTTGTATGTAAGCATAATGGAGTCAACCATATTAACTAATGTCAGTACAATTATTATTATTATTTTAACCATGTGTATGAACTGGGGTACATTAAGGTATCTTATTTTGGTGCTATACTGAGCAGGTAACATATAAACTGACCTCTGTCACTGTTGTGACTTCTTGCTGTTGGTATGACAGGCTTCTGAAGTTGATGTCTGAGTGACTGCGAATGTTCTCCACCACTGTCTTGGTTATGAGGGGGATATCAAGACCTGCTTTCTCTGCCAAAGAAAGACACTGTTGCTGCTCCTCCCTGTCTGTGATACCTGTGAAGGATAAAGATGATCATGCATGAACGGTCACTTTACGTTTATAATGCCAGCTGAATTATTTCTATAAAATGCAAGCCTCGGCAAGCAAAACATCAAAGTTATACAATGACTTCAGAGTTCAATATTTTTATATGGAATAAAGCAATGAGTAAACGATGCTATTGTTTTTAAATTTCTAAATGTTCTGTGGTAAGACTCAAATTACATTTGGTCACCTCAGATGTCAATGTTTTACATTTCTCATAATGTCATGATTCCATACATGGTCACATAAAAAAATGTGAAACATATGACATTATACAGCAATATGATGTTTTAAGTTGAAATATGCAAGTTTTGAATAAGGACATGGATGAATCATATAGCATTCATCACTGTGACCAGAACTGTTTTTAGTCACAGTAAATGATTTCTTTGTTGGAAAAATTACACAAGAATTATGACAAGAATCTTTTTCATAAGATTCACTGAATATCTGAGACTATGCAGTATATGGTGTTATTCTCCCTATACTAGCTGAGGGTGGACACTACAAATTCGTTTTGAGCATGTTTGTCTAGTATGGATTCACACAAAAAAAAGTCAAAATTCAATAATGCCAAAATGAAACCTCTAACCAAATTGAGATTTTCTCTGTAACATCGCTACGAAGTTAGTCTGCACTGTTACCTTGCTGTTGACATCCATGTTTATAAAATTTTGTGATTGTTCATTTAGATACTCGTGTGTGTCATTTTTGTCCAATCACCTTCTCTGTTACTGTAATTAAAATTATTGCATTATATCAATAATGGTCAGTGAAGCTCACTCAGCAAGATTAGCTTGAGAGCGACTAGAAGCAAATTAAGAAATGTCTACCTGTCCGTGATTTTGTCAGACAACAATTATAAAAAGCTTCAACACAAGAAGAATTTACGGAATCCGCAGAATTATTATTTAAACATATAATGAAAACTACTGAAGGTATTCTTCCTGTGTTAAAAGAAACAATTCTACAAGAGCTTCCTGCCAAAATAGCTACTTTGATGCCAACTCAAGAAACAGATCAGGCAGAAGATAATGACACACAACAAGAATCAGAAGGATCCCAAGCTAAAATTAAATTATCTAATAAATTTAATGATGTTTACATCAGCAGCATTGCAAAGTTTCACATAGATAAATTAGCAGAAGCTGCTTTTTATCGAATGATGAACGAAAAGGATTTCTAACACCATAGTATGCTGATGTTATAAGTCGCAAGCATTGGTACAAATGGATTTTTCATTCATGTTTAAATGTTGATCAAGCTCAAAGTAAAGACACAAGATATGCTGTTTACGATACTACTATATAAAAGACACAAGATATGCTGTTTACAATACTATTATAAAAAAGACACAAGATATGCCATTTACGATACTACTATAAAAAAGACACAAGATATGCCGTTTACGATACTACTATAAAAAAGAAATGCAACAGCAACAACCACAACAAGAACCAGAAAGATCAAAAAATGAATATTACTGCTATCCAAAAACCATCCAGTACTATACTTACTGCATCAGTATTTGAAGAACGAGATAAATATTTAAAACCATGATGAAGGTCTTAAACTTGATGGTTGGATTAGTGTTGTTTATCATTTCTAAAAATATCGAACAAATAGATAACTTTGGTGATTATAATGAGTGTACAGAAAATGTAATGAGATGAAGAAAATCTCTAAGGGGGAGAAAACCCAGCGAATCTGCTTCATAAGAAACTTCACCCCGAAGTCTCTCTAGTTATCTTCCATCTTTTGGTAAAAAAATGGGAAGTGATCTTGTTACTTGTCTGACAATGTCCATGCCAACGTGAACAGATTAGAAATTTTAACTGGTGGGATATGAGCTGGTAATAATTCTCCTGAAATTATCAACAAAATCTCATCAATTTTTCAATGATTATTTACCGGTGGCATCATGTAAATTGATATTTATTGGTCTCATAAATGAAATTACTGATGATTATCATAGCGACTAAAGGTTGCATGACTAAATCACTGATGAAATTGATATAATTATTACAATAGATGATCATACATGCTGCTTAATGTGGACCAACCATAGTCAGGGTGGTAAATTCAAGAATACCTGTATATAAGAAATTCTATGGAGATGGACTCAACAATGTTGTTAAGGGTTTATTTGGAAGAATTGCTCCAAAAGCAATACCTATTGCAAAGCAATTAGGCATAAAATCTATTGACGTCCGTGAAAAAGGTATTAGTACTGTTAGTGATGTTGCCAGCAAAGTATTTTCTGCAATCAAGGATAGACTAGCATGAATTATACGCAGGTCACCAGTAGTACAACCTCAGCCACCAGTGAAACTGGCCAGCACTGTGGAGATGCCTGCAAGTGTTAGTTGTTGTTGTTGTTGTTGTGGGACTTAACATCATTTTTCAGCACATGAGAGGCTATATATACATGATGGCCAGTATTAACGGTGGAGGAAGAAACTGGGAAATCTGCGGAAAGAACCGACCCATGAGAAGCTGTTGGCAAGCTTTCTCACATATCCACAATCGCAGAATCTTAGGCTAAAACCCATGTAGACAGAGTTGAGATGGCAATGATCTGTATTGGAGAGTGCTTAAGACCACTTGGGGCCCTGCAAGTGTTAGTAAAATAAATCAAGCTGAAAATCAAAAACTAGCAGAGATGACTTCATCATTGGCTGATGAAAAGAAAAAAAAAAATAGAGCAGCAAGTCTGATGGCAGGAAGTGGTCTGTAGTCTCTGTATTAGACGATGACCAATAACAGAACATGTTCAAATGAGTAGTGGATCCCACATTTGAGACAGATGTACCAGTTCTCAAATACGAGTCTGTGAATGATTATCAATATTATTCTTATGACGCACGGCAATTAAATCATCGCGGATGAATCAAATTACAAGTTCAAGATACAAGTAAATATTTCTTCCCTCAGAAGCATTTATTGAGATCGAAGGTGAACTTTTAAAAACAGATAATACTAAATACCCTGCAGATGTTGGGTTTGTCAACAACAGCACCATGGTGTTATTTGACAGCACCACTTACATGATCAACAAAATAGTGAATCCATCCAGAAGGATGTTGATGTTGCTACGAAAATAATTGATCTTGCAAGATACATCGACGATTATTCAAAAACAGCTGGTCCATCGATGATATTTACCAAGGATACTTCTGATAATGCCAAATATAACCAGGACGACCAAGAAACTTTGCTAGAGATGCAGACATGGATGTGCAAAGTATGATTATTATTCTCAATGGCAAATATAACTTAGGATTCGTGTCACATTGAGCAATGCTGACTGGGGATGGCCGAAGATTTTCTTGCGCGATTCCACTATCACATATTTTTGGGATTCTGTAGACATGTACAAAAGGTCATTTTTGGAGCAAAACACAATTGTACTCATATGAAAAGCAAATGATGATGATGCAACCCCCTGGTGATGCTGGTAAAGTAATACTGACAAAACTTTCATTGTGAATGCCAGTAATGACTCCAGTGATATCTGAAGATTGGTTACTCGCTTCTATGGACAGCAGTGGTAAGTCAATGTTGTCATAGTTGACAATAACGACATACTGTTCAAAGTACAATTAATGGGGTATTTACATGGCAAATAGTATCACAGCAAAGTGTTTCTGCATTGCAACATATATATGCTGAGCTTCAAAATGTTGCACGATTAAATGATCATACACATTCTGCAATATTTGACTGACTCGTGTTTCACTGATGATAAATAGACATCAAGAACCATCCATTTGTTAAATTTTGTGTTAAATCATTTAGCATGTGCATATCGTAGACTAAAGTCATTTATGGGACGTGATCAAAATAATGATACTGGTTTACAAATATCACAGTTTGATTTTAGACATTTATATCCAAAGAACAAATGAGTGGTGCAAATAAATTATTGTTGACCAAATGTCAGTTTATGAAATTCAACGAAGCTAAACATGCCAATAAAGTAATACAATTAAATATTTCTGTGGGCACAATCAAGGATACTATTAAAACTGGAGAAATATTTCCACTTCTTGCAGCTATCCCTGCACTAATAGCCATAACTGCTCCAGCTGTTGCAAAAGCTGCTGTGATAGGTGCAACTGGGACTGGCAAAAATATCTATCGATCATGACGAGGTCACATACTGAGACTTCCAGGATCTCGACCAAACAACATTTGGGGGAGGGGAATAATAATTCCAGGAACCCTGTGATAGTTCCACTATCAAATTTTAATTTACTCAATACTGCTGCATGATTGCGTATAAAAATTGCAGAGGTGTTTTTATGCACGATCTATTGCCATAAAATTAAAATCTATCAGAAACAGGTATTATTAATCTTGATTAAAGATCTGGTTGTTGCACTCACTGGGTCACATATGTGACTGATCAATGTGGAATTATTTATTTTGATTCCTATGGGTTGACACCACCAAAAGAATTTTTAAAGTATGTCTCTCTTGGTGGCAATATTCCAATCTGGTATTTAATGCTACCAACACAAACATTAATGAATCAACCATTATGTGGCCGTGTAGCACTAGCAGTACATTATGATGTATCAAGATCAACAAATCCATCTCATAAAATTGTACGCGAATATACATTAAACATATAATGGTTGATATTTACAGACGATCTGTGCTACTAGTGCTTGTGCTCATACTGGCAAAAAATACACCAAAGATGATCTTGCTGATATTATGAATTTATCTGGAGTGGACCGAGATGAAGTTGTGATTTTTTAGGATAAATTTGGTATTTTAAAGACCAGTAACATCAAGTGGATTGATATAATTTGCAGAATTTTCGGTGGTACCATGAATAATATTTCAGTATTTACTGACACTGGTAGAATCAGACAATCAAGTCTATCAATAGCAACTATCAAAGATGAAATTTGAAAAAGTGTTGCTGATCATTTAAAATCCACCAGTGAACTTAACATGAATGGAAACAAAATCGTTGCTTTAAGAGAAATTCATTACCGAACTTCATTACCGAAGATCAATAATGGAAAGACTGCACTTTGAACTAATTTTAATAATCAATCACAACTGTTCTCAATTTTTGTATAACCATAAAAAGAACCATTAATGAATTCTTTGGAAGTCCACCAGTAGTTGACATAAAACTTACTGATATAAATACAAGACTTAATGATATCATCAGTGGAATTCCTATTCAGGATTTTTACTACATTTCCATGGCGTCATTCAACCGATGATTTTTCTGTAACTGTGTCTGCGGTGTTAAATAAAGATACCGAAGAAATTATACTGGAACCATCTGATAAAAAAAATTACCTCAGTGTCTTATTGGTGGTGCACAGAATTTGTAGCTGAAACACCTCATATTGTCCTTTAGACGATGTCTTTGACAACAACTAAAGTATAATGAGAGACGTTAACAGATACAGATACGATATAGTAATAACATGGCAGGATAAATTAAAAACCATTATTGATGATTATACAGCAAAATAAAGAAATGTCATAGATGTGGCCGTAGTTAATATCATCGTTTATTCGGTTTCTACATTAGTTGCTGGAACTGGTGAAGTATTAGCATCGCTAGGGATGCTGACGGTGCTGATTGTTGTAACAATCATTACAGACATGATTTATGTTACACAGTTATAAACAAATTGCAAAAGTGATCAGAGATAACTAATAATTTGGTTGTATTTAACAGAGTTGATAATTATACACTGCAAAATATTTATTAGACTTGGTGTTCTGGGAGATGGACAGGAACAAATTAAAAAATTTCTTTGAACACACGCAATCTACCCCATTTAGTAGTTTTATAACAATAAATTTGCATGATCCCAGATCAAGATATTGTAAAGGTCTTGATACAATATTTGAATCAAAACGACAGCAGAAAAGAGGGTGATGTGACAAAAATGACAAGCACGAGCACATAAACAAACAATTACAATATTTCATAAACATGGATATCAACAGTGAAGTAATAGCACAAACTAACCCCATAGTGACGCTACAGAGAAAATCGATTTGGCATTATTGATCTTTTTTTATTTTTTTTTATATTTAGATTAATTTGCTCGAAACCAATTTGTAAGGTCCACCCTCTCTGCTGCTATACTCTCTGAAGACCAGAATTGTTATTATCCTAATACTCTTTGAAGACAAGGATTGTTATCCCTATACTCTTTTAAGGCAATATTTATGTTATCCCTATACTCTTTAAAGACAAGGATTATGTTATCCCTATACTCTTTTAAGGCAATATCCCTATACTTTTTTAAGGCAATAATTATGTTATCCCTATACTCTTTGAAGACAAGGATTGTTATCCCTATACTCTTTTAAGGCAATAATTATGTTATCCCTATACTCATTGAAGACAAGGACTATGTTATCCCTATACTCTTTTGAGGCAATAATTATGTTATCCTGCCCAACTATGCTTTATGTTAGTCATCATACACCATATAAGATAATCACTTCAAATGTTTGGCTATAATTGTCGATGGCCTGTAGATAAATATGACTGTTTCAAAATTCTGATTCTTCCAGGGTGTAGTTTTAGGCAGGAACTCTTGCATAAATGTAATGGGGTTGGAGTAAAATATGGTATAATTGCAGAGAAGTAAAATGGAGTTAGATTAAAATATGGCATAAGATTACATTGCTCCGGAATAAGCACACAAAAAAACTAAAGATCCAATTTGTAATCATTATGAGACTTACCTTCTAGAAACTTGGCATACCAGTACACCTGGGCTTCTGATGGCAAGTGAGAGACATAATGAGCCACAAGCTGGTGATGTTTCTCAGTAATTAGATTCTCTATGTAGGCCTCTATAATGGAATTGGTCAACTCCTCCTGTAAAATAGTTCATGATTTAGCTTTTGTTGTGAAACCGGATTGAAAGTAATTTAATAAGCAGTGCTCCTTATCCATGTCCAAGAACTCAGTTTAATGATCCAGGCATTGAACAAATACTGAAAGAGATACTACACCAAAATCAAATATCTCAAAGTACAGTGTCACACAATTTGGTGATTACACTTTAAAATTTGACAGGGAAGATTCTGTCAAAAGATTTGAAACACAGTATAACAATATTTTGGCAAAATTGATTAAATTGACAGTATGGTTCTCAGTGATGTTTAATAACTTATTGGCACTTAATATATTAAAATATATACAGCTTTTAATTTTTGAATTATGATTTGAAAGCTGTTATCTCAATGCTCTGTACTGCTGAAAATTTAGCAGACTTTTAAGTTGAATACAGAGGGAAAACAATTTAACATTATCTGCAACAGAATTAACATTCCTCATCACTGCTGGGCACCAGCTGAAAAAAATTCCTCCTCATTACTGGACATCAGGGGAAAAAGACAAATCAGCATTATGTAAGGTATGAAACTAGTATAAGGTCCCTGAAAACATCGGAATAAGCAAGTGAGGAGAGATGCACTATGGATACAAGACTGAATGCAATAATTTGGGAATTTACAATAAGATGGCAGCATATGAAGAAAATAATGAGCAAGATAGAAACATTCTGAAGGAAGAAGGAATCCCAAATTTTTCTATGATGTCATCACTGGCTTTCAAACAAATTAAAAACTATCGACTCTTTTGAGAATGTGAAGGACTTGGTTTTTATCCATTTTGGCCAGAGGTCTCATCCTGTACAGACCATAGACTTAGATGATGGATAACAAGCTTGAACCAATCTAAATCTTATTGGATAATCATTTTGGGATCACAAGTTCAAACAGAACATTTATATCACAGTCTCTTTCAACACCTTTTGAAACATAAAATGTTATTGGAGAAATTAATTTTAGGCAAATTAATTTTATTAAATTAAAAGATCATGATACAATTTCAGAAACAAATTTCAGATTAAAACAATAGTTGGTATATTTTTTATTGTTGACTGATCTTATGATGAATATAGGTAGTACGACTGTAATTTTATCATTGAAAAATTATTGAAACTAACAATCCAAATCACACACACATTTGAATTGTTTAAGTCATCCAAGTACCTGATATATTAAAACAACTGCCTTCCCAAAGTACCATTAAATAAAGCAGCCCTCATCAAATAATGTATAGTGGTCTCTATCACTGGGCATCATGCTGCAGACATATAGCATCATGTCCCACCCAGTCACATTATCCTGACACCAGGCTAGCCATTACTAGTTCTAACCTTTAATGCTGAGTGCCAAAGCTAGGCAGCTTTAATTACCATTTTTATAAGTTTTTGGTATGCCTCAACCAGGGTTCGAACCCACGACCTCCCACATCTGAGGCAGATGTTATAAATGATAACAATTTCTAAATTGCAGCTGTGGGTGATTACTCCATGTTAAAATGTCTTCCCTAAGCCTGAAGTATGTTTTACTGGAACAGCTTAAAGCAATGAAATCTGTAAATCTATTTTGTTTAAGAGTCTGTTGTGACCTCAGCCTCTGAGTTTTGACCCTTGTTACCTTGACTTTTGCACCTGAAATTGATAGGGTCTTCCAATGAGCAAGCATCTACAAAGTATGCTTATTGTAGATGGTGGACAACTTTTGTTATTGTTCTGAAACAGGATATGGCAGCTGAATAAATGAAAAAAAATTTTTTAGTAATAATTCTTCCTAAAACTTTATGTCACTTAAGTGCCTGAATTAAATATTCTTCACAATTTCATAAGGCAGAAACATTTTAATTTACAGCATTAAGGACTCTATTCTACAATCCTGAAAAAACCCCATGGTTTGGTAGTAAGATCCCTACTTCTTTTACAACAACAAAATGTTTATTTTAAGCAATGTTAAATAAATCCACAAATATATGTCAAAGTGACATCATACCTTTATTCAAAAATAGCTACCAATGCAAGTTTGCTGACCACATGTAAGAAGTTCAGATTCTATTTGAACTGCAAGTGGTTACAAAACTGTTAAGCAAAATAAATAAACTTGTATATTTCAATCATGCTCAAATCTAATCCCCATAAATGAAACTCTAATTGTTACCTTCATAGCCTGATGTGTGGCTCTGAAGAAAAGAACCAGATGGACTATAAATCGGAGAAGATGCATTGGCACCCTCATCTTGTCATGCTTGCCCTGCCTTACCCACTCATACATCATCTCTACCAAACCTGGTGGAAAAAGATTTGTAAATGTTATCAATGTAATCAAATAACAGATGTGAAATCTTACACAGTCACTGGTAATAGTTTGCTTTTAAATTACTGAGGGACATTATAATCTGATTTAGGCTAATATATTTAAGGACATACAATATTTAATAAGATGTAAAATGAATAACCAAGTTTCATTAACCAACTTCACATATTATTACAAGGTCAATATAACATCTGGTATAGAGCCCTTATAAAGACTACTTTGCCAAATATTATATAGTCTGGGTTGATTTCAATCACAATTACATGATTTAAATTTCCAACAGTATTTTTTATTTTATGAACACAATTTCTTTCCTAGAATACTGTTTAAATGTAATTTGTTTCTTTTAATATGTTGTTTTTAAAATATTTTTGAATCATATGCTCAAATTTAAATGCAAATTAAAACACTGAACCATTAACTCAGCTGGTAGTGTCAAATGTGTGATCAACTCCCCACCACCACAAAAATCCTGGTAAATGTTAGTAAAACCAACCAATCTTTGTACACTTGTAGACTTTAAAACTTTATATGAAGCCTGCTTTTCCATAGATTGTTTTCAATGTATGACATCAATTCTACTACTCTCCTATTATGCTTGTAGATTACAGTAGATCATACACTAGTTGCCTTTCAATAATTATTCTGAAGTTTTCTTCAATACTTCAGACACATATTATGTACGTGTTTGTAAGTGAAAAAAGAAATGTTGAGAGACAATCTGAAACTTTACACTGTTCATACAGTCCAAGAGAATTGTTTTCAAAGGAATTTCAAAAGTTTGCAAAGAGTATTTTTTTCAACAGCTAATTGAATTCATCCAAGTTTGCCAAGTTAGAGTGAAATGAGTCCACTCATCCAGATAATACACTTGGTCAGTGAGATGCAAGGTACCTCATGAATATTTGAAGCTGGACCAAACTCATTTTTCTTCTTTCAGTAGTTGACCTTGATAGTTGATTTTTTTTTTATATGCCATATGCAAGCTTTCCTCAAAGTTGGTCCAGGTATATGTCATAGAGCTAATGTTAGTGGAAACAATTTCTTGGTCTGTGTCAGTAACACTGAACACTTACCATTTAACCCTGAAATTGATAGATTTGTTTTCCCTTACGCTAAGCAAAAGACATTCACAAACTTTGGTAGCTGCAGATGGTGGAAAACTCAAGTTGTGAGGAAATGATATTGGTAACAGTATGATGTACAACACCATAATATTTTCTGCATTATAGTAGGCATATAAAATGTCTTCAAATGAAAACCCAAAGTTCAGCATGAGTAGTAAAAGCAAGATTTTCTAGTGACCACCAAGGTTGCCATGTTTGATATTTAATCCGCACCATTATTATTTACAACCATCAATAACAATTCATATTAAGTCTTTTAGGTGGCACTCTGCAGTTCTGTATTTTGCATTTTTATTTTTGATTTTTAAAGAAATAGAATCTATTTTGTTCTTAGATCATGCACAATTTCCTTAAGTACAATATCCAAAGAAATGTCAGCCACATTACATCAAAGTAGCATAGAGGTATGCCAACATTCTTTCCACTGTGCATGTTGCAAATAACTTACCCTTACATAAGTCACTCTCTGAAAAGCATATAATAACTGGTGAACACCAAGTATCATGATATCTCCAAATAGCGAGGGAGAAGTAATGATAACAACCATACAAAGATGACTGATGGATGGACAACAGATACAGTCTCCATAGCATAAGATCTTTGGTATTTGAGTTGAAGATCTAAAAAGTATTGTGCATTGATTAAATGTGTGATGGATGGAAGAATGGACCAACAGAAATATGGGCAGACAAGACAAATCCTATATTACTCTATTTTTATTGAGGCATGGGTACAAAAAGAGATTAACTTACGATGGGTGTCACCCAGAATAAGATATTTCTGTATTACATGGTACCATGTGTGAGCTTCTTCTCTTACATTCTGACAACAGAAAAGATAATTAATAAAATGTTATAATACAAGGGTATCAACATTATCTGGAAATATGATGAAAATATAAATCAAAGCTCTATGAAACTAACATGGATATATAAAAAGGAAATTATATTATTATATGTTTGGAATAACCAATCAAAACCTTACACTAGTAATTTTATTAAATGTTTGGTTTAGAGAACAATTTAAAGTATGCAAGCTTGTTTTACTTCTGACCATGCTCTGTGTAACAGCAAAAAATGCACTCTGAATCAATAAATAATAATGAGATAATGAGCTCATCAAAGGACATAACCTCTTATATATAATATTACAAAATGTATTACTTCTTAATGACACTTATGGATCACTATATTAATTGATGACAAAAATAACTCATTCCTGAACTGACCTAATGGTATACTAATGCCCCTCCTTTCATTGGGGAATGTACAAAACGCTGTTTGGATATTGCATATTTTTGCTAATTTAACATGCTGCAGAAAATTAAGAATAGCATGCACAAAGTTTTTCCCAGGTTTACTTAGTATCCAAAATTATCATTTTGTGCAGTAATTACCTTTTCACATTGGATATACCTTTTGTACGAGTCGTATCTGATGACAGGTTTGCAACATTTGTACAAAACTCAAAAGGATTTCATGGATAAATGCTTTCTATGGATTAAATTGTTACAGTGTTAATTTTGAATCTTGAAAATGGCAATTGTGAAAAATGACACATGACACAAGATCGATATATAACATGTCATAAGCTCCCTTGGCATTGAGACAAAGTGATACAATAAAGTCTCAAGGAAGGAAGGGGAGGTGATAAAATAATGCCTAAAGATTCCTCCCATTAGCTGACATAAATAATTTGTTTTTTTTAGTTGTGTGCAATGCAGATTACAAGTTTCATACTGATACTTTTGTGGTAATGTTTTTACATAACTTTATGATGATATTATTAGGAGAGAAGGTTAGATTATGGTATTTCATGTCAACTTTGCAAAGTGAAGTATAAAAGAGTGGGAGAAGTACTTACTTATCTAAGAACATCGAGATACCTTTCATGTACTAAATTTGTCACAATATCATAGGAAGTTAAATAAATAAATAAAATAAATGCAATTAAATGCCTAGGTGAGCTAATAATTGCTATACTCTCAAAATGAAGTCTGGAGATATGCTAAAAGTACAAGACATAAGCTACTTCATTTAACAACATTCAACAACTGAAAATAAATGTAAATAAGTACTTACCTCACATGCTTCGATTTCTTGAAATACTTTTGGAGGTGTCAACCTAAGTAACAAAAAAATATACTGAAAATGTATAAAAGGATGTAAAGTAGCGAACAAGAGCAAGAATAATTAAAGACATTTTTATCATGGCCTTAGTAGATTAAAGTGGTCCAATGAAGTCTAAATGTGCTACAGATTATCAATTTAACAATTTCTTTTTGCTTTACTTGTGGATCCCTGACAGCAGATCTGCAGATCATTTGGTTCTGTTTTTACCATTGTTTATTAAATCAAACACCTTCTGCATTATACTCAGCAAAACCAGTTATTTTCTTTGTGTCATCCTCTTAAGTAAGTATTCATTTCATATAAAATTTATTAAACAAAATTTGATCTTTTGATGATCAAGGGTTCCTTAAGAATATAAAACAAATTTATAAAGTACATGATGACTTCTGAGAATTAATATTAAAATATAAGCCTACTACCTCCCAAATCCAGTGCTGCTAAAAAGAAAAAAAAATGCGTTTTGTCTGTCACATAGACAAAGGGCACTAACTCTTGCCCTATTACTCTCCTTACCACAGTTGGTGTCGCTAGTTTTTAAGATGAGTAATATGTTAACACGGATTATTACAACTCTATGGTCTTAAACTAAATAACAGATGATAGTGAAAACCAGCCAGTTTTGTAAAATTCAACAAATATTTTATTTCCCTAGAATACAAAGTGAAAATTAAAAAAGTACATCAGCATCTGTAATCAGGAACAAGAGTGAGGAATACATAACCATGGAGAAAAGCTACTACAAATTAAACATGATGGAAGGCTTTTTATGTAAAGTAATTATGTAAGTATTCTCAGAGAAAAACAATTTACATTAAAAATTTGCTTTCACCTTCAAATGTGTTCCTGTGATTACATTACTGTTAACGGAATAGGTAATGAGCTGGGAATACTGAACATGACTTCCTTGTACAGCATTATGGCTGCATTCCCTAAGTAAACAATAAAGTGTCCTCCTAGCAGATAAGCAACACATTCTAAGGTTGATGATGTTGTTATTGTTGTTGGGTTTAAAGCCATTTTTCAGCACAGAATAGGCTATATTTGGTAGAGCTTGTGGAAGAAGAACCTGGGAAAACCCCAGTTAAGAACCACCAACCCACTGGAAGCTAATGGCAAGCTTTCTCAAGTACCCATACTTGCTGAGCCTGAGACTTGAACCCATGCAGAGGTGAGTTGGTAGTGATCTATAATGGTGAGCATGTGAGATGTCTTGGCCACCTGCAGCACTCCCATCCTAAGATCATATGATTGTAATCTCTATCCAGTTAAGAAGCTGAGACTGAAATCATACAAAATTTAAATGGCAAATCCACTGAAGCCAATAGGCTGTGTTGACCATTAACTGTGTCTGGTAGTCATCTATATAGAAGTCAACCTACTGAGTAAAAAAATATGGACTGCTTATGACAAAAAATATGGAATTTAAGGAACAAATAATGATTTTTAAAACTGTAACTGAAAGAGGAAAGTTCATTTCTAAAAGAAATTTAGCAACCCAAATTTAAAAAAACATCAAGGTTCTCTCTTGTATTTATAAATGTCATAAATTCAGGCTGAAATGCTGATGATAAAGCATCAAGCTGATGTTTATTAGCTCTTTCATGCTGTTTTGTGTCATGGACGCCTCCATGCTGAATAGTGAAATCACATTACACAATTTGCAAAACAAAGTTTTCACCTTACTATATGGTTTCACAGATCTAAACATGACAGTATAATTGTCCTTCCAGTTCTTTTTTCTTTTCTTTGCTGGGAAAAAATTCTGATTCCTCAGCTTTCCTTAACTTTGGTAATGGCTGATACTGAGACCAAAGGGCATGACTTTGAACTGATAAACCATGTCATAATAAGCAAACCAAAGGAATTTTTGTGATGCTATGGTGATATGAATATGGAAACATGTTTTTCAGATTGAGATTTTGCCGGAAAGATGAAATAATGTTGCTGTCTTTATCTTGGTGGAAGAATGTACTGGTTGAGGCAGTGCAGATCGATGATTGGTCTTAACTTTCCCATTCACTGCAATGAGTGTATCTCCTGCTGTCGGTTAGTACATGTATAAGCAGGGGTGAAAGGGAAAACAGGGAGGTGGATAAATGAAATCCAAAGCCCTTCTAAAATGACCTGGATAACCCAATCATTCTGAAGAGGGTGATCCAGTGACAGTGGAAATGTTGGAGATGACCGCCTACTGGCAGACTGGGTACACGTGGTGGAGTTAACATATCAACGTCTAGTCCTAGGAGGTTTGAAGACCAGGAAACTTTGGTTCTTGCCTCCATGGTAGTTGAAATTCTGATTAGATGGCTGTCTTCTGGTATTGGGCTGGGATCTATACTGACTATATTCTTTTGTGACTGTGATGAATTGTTCCAAAAAGCTGCAGCAGGTTGGAAGGGCAGTTCCATAGCTGTATGCCACTGAACTTCTTCAAACTTCCCTTCAAAAAGAATAAAGGTGACCCAAATGGGGTCATCTTTACCTTAAAGCCAGACTATGATGCAGCTTAAGATATGTGGAATGCAGGCATGCATGACATCGATAAGGTCCAAATTTTCAGAAGAGGTCAATATATTTGGCCATGGAGTGATGTGCTGTTCTACTGATGACCTCAGCAATTCTGGCATTTGCCTCCCAGGCATGGTCACTGCCTAATTTTTCTGCCAGTTGGAAAATGGCCCATGACATTTCAATCATGGAGAATGTGGCAGTCATTTCTAGAAAGCTTGAAAGTGACATACACTCATATTTGTCCACTTAATAGAATAGTGGTGGGGACATGTGTACTGCTGCCAGATTTTATCTAGCGCCATGATGTTTGTAAAGATGGTATCTGAATGTTCTGTACCAGTGGTATGAAAACATTGCTGATACTTGGCTTTCTGTAAAGAAAGGCTTGGCATTACTAAGATATGAATGAGATCAGAGTAATTAAGCTATTTATCTTGGTAGATTGAGTCAGTATACAGACAGATGGCACTTCTTCTTTGTCATCAAAGTTTACTCACTCCTTAACCTTATAGTTCAGTGTAGCTGTTAGGGGTGTCATAACAAAGAAATGTCATTGAAAGCATGGCAAGACAGATGGATCTATCACTAAAATCTCACTATATCATAGCTGGCCAAGCCAGTCCATGAGTGAATTCCCCTAATTGGAATTGCGTGGAAAGGCAAGATTCTATCCAGTTTTGAATCTAATGGATCTGATAAAACCCCATGCATCCCAACTTATGGACCTTAAGGCTCCAGACATGGTGGGTTACTTTTGCCCATTAGGCTGCCCAAAATTGGAAGAACATTTCCCCAAAGAATCAAAAATTCCTGTTTGAGCCAAAGAAGGTAAAATCTAGCATGAAGTCAGCACTTGCACCAGATGACACATCTCTTCAAAATCTTGAAAATCATGTTTTTCCTCCTGAATGAAATTCATATCTTCTGACCATTGTTTTACTCTACTCCTTTCCAAATGCATGGCTATACCAACAATAGGTTTCCACTAATAGACTTCTTGTGATACATAGTTTGTCCTGAATGGAAATGGTTCTAGTCATGCATCCATACTGATTGCCAAGACTGTCTGCAAACATCTTGTCATTACATTCCATGAATGGATGATCATTATGATATGGGGTTTTCACCAATTCCTAAATGAAGATGGTACCATTTGTGCATCCATTATGTCTGCCTCAATGACTAATCTTAAAAATGCTTTAATCAGTACTTCACATGGCACAGGGTTTTAGCAAATGACTTTTTTAGATGTCTGATTTGAACTAATTAAGAGGTTAGTGTTAGGTCTGGTCAGCCTGGTGTCAGGATAATGTGACTGTGGGACATGCTGCTACATATCTGCAGCATGGTGCTTCCAGTGCTAGACATCACTATAAACTGCCACATTGCAGACATAATTGTGATATGACTAAAAAATTTTAAAACTCTAAATAACACACACATACACTTACTAATAGAGTAAGGACACAATTACACTTGTTCAACAACAGCGTGGATGCCATTTTGGTATAGTGAGTCTTCAAAGACCATGTCCGTAACTGATAAATTCATCCAATATTCCAGAGAATATACAAAACTGATGTATACCACCTATGTAGTAATGATCAAACTACTCAATGATTCCAAATATGCCAGTGGCTGTTGATAATTTCCTTATAAATAGGCTTAAAATGTTCAGAAAGTAATTATGGTGTGTACAACATAACATTAAAGTTTAAAAACTAGCAACACCTGGTAGGTGCATGGGGAGGTAATGGATGAGAATTATTTCCCTTTATCTACACGACAGTAAAGACTAATCCCTGTCTTTTTAATATGGCTGGATTTGGAGGTAACATCCTAATGTTAATGTGCTCAGTGAAATCTATCTGATGGTGAAATTACTCAAATCATATATGTAACTGTGTAAACAATGGTTTGGGTAGAGCCTACCACATACACTTTCTGAAAGTATTCATCTGGAAGTGGTACCAAGGGTCTTGTACATTTCGTCTTGGCTCGTATCTCCTCTTCTACCCGCATATCTACCATCGCTCTGAAGTATGCCCAAACATAATCCAACCAGGATTTACATACCGGTAATGTTGCTCGCAAGTTGCCACTCAGAATGCCATAAATTGCTTTCTCGTACTGGCCTATCCTTGGCTGACAAAAAGATACCCAACAAAATTATATGTTTCTTGCAATAAATAATTTATTACACAGGTTTTACAAAAAAAATATATATCACCTGAAAGCTGTTAAATGATATTCTATGAATTCCATAATTTTTAATTTACCAATTTTAGCTGATTCATTGTTGCTACCAGACACAAATTTAAAGACCCAATGAACAACGAACCTACTGTAGAAACAACAGAACCCTAACCAATATCCACACATTTTTAAAGTTAAAAAAATTGTCAAATGTTAGGACTCTTGGTCTTAAACTAAGTAACAGATAAAGTAAAACATATAAGGTTAGTAAAATTCAACAAACAATTTATTTCCTTAGAATACAAAGTGAAAATTTAAAAGAATTTCTTAAAGTATTGAGAATTATATCCTAGAAATTCTATCACAAGTCCAGAAGTTCCAAGTTCCAAATGAATTCTAATGATGTTCCGAATGAGTTCCAATATTGAATGAGCTGATATGCCAATAATGTTAAATGTGCCTTGATGTATCATAATGATATAATCCTGAATGTCTTTGAGTCCTCAATAATCATAAAGCAGTGTTTCTGTATAGAATAATACTGAGCATTTTGTAATTCCAATAAATAAAAAGATTCCACTCAAATTATATCTGGATACAACAGTAACTACTTACACAGACTGAATTTAAGAGGAATCAATATTTTGTTGATCTCAACCTTATATAGATCAATAGTTTACCTATGTTGAAATAACATGGTCTCAAAAATCTCAATTATTGTAACGGATAATTGTCCCACAACTGTCAAAAAACTCATTTCTATAATCTTAGGTCATAATGAAGGCTAGGTTTTGAACTCAAATCCAACTAAACAACTTATTGATAATTTACAGACAAGATAAAAGGCAACAAAACTATCAATCCTAAACCATGAACAAAGGTCAAGCACACAAAATAAAACAAATATGAATAATAAATTTTTCACAAAACGTGAAATCAGTATTAAATTTATAATACCAAAAATACATCAGTGCATAACAAATTCAATGTTTATAACTTTCAAAATCTATAGCAAAAAAGTCACCTCAACACACAGAGAGTTTCTTCTGATTACACCAGTATTTGTTTCTTTTACTTACATCTTGCACCATAGTCCAGCAGACAGACTTCCAGACATCCCTGTAGGCATTCCCCTGTACTGGTTCACCCTCAGGTTTCTCAAAGTTGCCATCATGGTAAAGCCGATAACCTTCCAAGGTAGCTGCTCTCCAGGACTGACCAGACTTACGACACACTTCTTGAGCCTGTTGATGAAGATACAATTCAATTTTCACCACATATATTGTTACTTAATAAAAATCTTTTTCAAGAGAATTTTGATTTCAAAAATTGCATCTAGTGCCATTCTGGGGGCAATAATGTACACTTCATCCCAAAATAATTCAGGCCAAATCATTGATGTGGGCCATAAACAATGTAAGTGTATTCAAACCAAACTACTTTTTACACCACATGTCTATTGGACCAAAAAATGTTTGAGGTTGGACAGCCATCCCTATTTGTCATTGCCAACCCTAGCACCCCCCCCCTTCTCTCCCATTAAAAAATAAAAAGTTTTGGGTTAAAATTCTCAACATTGATTTGTGCAACTGAACTAGTTTAGCCAAGTACATTAAATGCTCAGGATATGATATATACTAATCATTTGAAGAATTCACTAAAAATCCCAGTGAATGTCTCTGTTGAATAGTATAATTTTTTAAATATGAACACTATTTCCAGAGGAAAAAATATCACTTAATTTATTAATATGACTAAATAAATTCCAGCCCAAATGAACTTGAGGACACAACAATAATAAAAACCTACTTACCTACCCTAATTTTAAAAACAGTGCAATATGCAATGCATTTTTTTTTCTTTGACAGAAATAAAGTTGCAACTAAAACTTGTATATACAGGTTTTCATCTGATGAGATGAAAGTCATTCATCCATTAACCTTCTTCCCCTTGTGGTCATTCAGAATGACATCAGATATTGTGATCAACAATGAAAGCTGAGTAAGGCATGGTAGTAACCTACCCCTCCTAAAATAATGTGCATCTGAATGGAATGTTATACTTCGTTTAATCATCCCCTATGTAGGCAGGGCGAGGACATGGTTGAATCTGAAATAACTGACGAAAAGGTCTCATCTTCTGACATGATATGTCTTGAACTAAATTTACCATTATTTTATTATAGCCCTAACTTTTGAGCTTTAAAAATCAAAATCTGTAGGTTGTGTTTTTAATTAGTCTAAGTGCAAGAAATCCACAAAGTATGATCAACTTACTTAAGAACATATGTTATTGTAAAAAAAAACATATCTTTTGAGTTACAATGACCTTTAGTTTTGATCTTCTGACCTCCAAATTAAATGGGCTTCCATCTTGTCCAACATGAAAACCATCCACCTGCACAGGTGAAGGTTGATAAAACTTATTGTGCAGAAGTCATTTTTATTTTCCAGTCAGTGACCTAGATTTCTGACTTTTTTAACAGGAAATCCAGACCTGCCAGTCTCAGTAAGGCAGTTGACCTTTTTTGTAAGCTTGACCGGTTTTTAGTAGGGTGTAACATAACAAAAAAACCTGGAAATTTAAGAATTCTGTATTTGAAAACATGCAGCGAAGGCAAACATTATAGTCAACTGAAGAGTTTGTAAAGTACTTGTAGACCCTATTTAACATTAGCACAGCTGCACAAATTGCAATATTAAACCCTATGCAGCTCAATGGCCTCTTGCTATTTCTCGACTTGATGTCAAGTCTTGGAATTTTGTTTCCCTTTCACATGAAGATGGCAATCACGTCACCTGTCATGAGATGTACTCAAATTGACATGTGATGTTTAATAAATGTAATTGTGTCCTTTCCTGCTTTTATTTAGATGAATATGAATATTCCTTTATATTCTTCTTGCTGATTATAAACACTTCTTAAAAGGCTTAATATCTGTTTTGTCTTCAACATGCATCACTTGCTGTATGACATTTTACAAAATTCTAGAACCTTATCAATAGTTTGATCATTCATATGCTTTGCTTAAAAAGGTCTAAGTAGTTTAAAGCATCTGAGGTATTGCTGTAAAGTTAGCCTGGTTCCCTGGCTAATTCCACTAATTCTATTATGAAACCTGGATTCAAATCAAACATGGATGAATCATTTATCCGGATATTTTTGCATCAATCATTTCCCCATACATTTTGCTTTTATTCCATATGTCATATTTCAAGAGTTGTTTTTCTAACATTTACCGCAAAATCGTAAGGGCTGGCAGGTCTGCAATTCAAGATGATTCTTCCTTACCAACAGGTCAACTTGTGTAATGTGATTTCACTATTCAGCATGGAGGCGTCCATGACATAAAACAGCATGAAACATGCTTTAGTATGAGATGTAATATAAATCTTAAACCATGAGACTGTGACCTTTTATATCCCACAAATGATTTTTTTGTCACACCAAGTGCAAGCTAAACATGTTTGGTTTAGGTCTGTGATATGAAAATAATGTTACTATGCAGAAAACATGACCTTTGACCCCAAAATGCAGAGACTTCTTCCTAAGTCTCACATGAAAACTATCTATGAAATAGAGAAAACTAGAGTTGTAATAAGGAAAGGAAATAGTGAACAGATCAATAGACATAAATGTCTAACATGATAAACTCCATCTTATGGCATGTGTATAGCATGAAGTCATCTTCATGCCCTTCCCTACCAAAAATGTCTGCCAGGAAACAATATATATCATAATCATATAATCCAAACATAAAATCTAGAGTTGGTAAAAAAAATCCAGTTTTCACGAAAAAAATTAAAGAAGTAAAGTAAGAAGAAAAATAAAACATTTCTTATGTTTTAATGTTCATTTATACCGACCCCCATAACATGTAATGCAGGCTGACATAGCTAACACTACAGGCTTGGTATGAAAGAAGCAACAGCAAGTATCAATTTTGTCCTTCCTGTTTGAAATTCTGGTAGCAAATATATCAAAAGTATTTGGGGGTGGGCAGGCATTAGACAGAAAGCTCATATATGAATATTCTAATACGTACTGAATCAAATGTCATTAGACAGAATCTCTTCTGATCTATATTTCTGGGAGTAAAAAAGTGCTGCTTAAGACCAGAATGACACACACACACACACACTCTATCTAACCACAAATGTACTGCAATTATCAAACCACTGAAGGTATTTCAACAGGACAAGTAGTATGATATTTGGTACATTTATTAGGACAGAATATTCATTAGATGAGCTTTCTGTCTAATGCCTTCTGCCATATGGTACATTCAATAGGACATGCCTTCTGCCATATGGTACATTCAATAGGACATGCTGCCTGCCATATGGTACATTCAATAGGACATGCTGCCTGCCATATGGTACATTCAATAGGACTAGTCCTCTACTATTTAAAAGAGCAACTGAAAATGCAAAATAAAACATTATCAAAATTAAACTAATTTAATTTATATCATTAATTTTGTAATATCCTAAATATTGGAATATAAAATGCAGCAAAAATTGTGAGTACAGAAGGTTAAGAGGTTAGAAACCAAAAGCATTTGTTTTACAATGAAAAATTCTGGATGGATAAAATGTCAACTTACAAATAATGAAGAATTCTGAATAGAATAAAAGCACTTTCTGACCAATGTCTAATAAATGTGTACCAAATTTCATCAAGTCATTCTTTGGAAATGAAAGTGTGAATACTCATTGGATAGACAAAGAGACAGGCAATAAATATAAATATTAAAACTGAAGAATTGCACATCTAGAGCACAAGCCTATTTTATGTACAAACTTTCAAAAAGATATATGGAGCAGTTGTGGAGCTGTATTCTGTAAACTAAGTGTGATTATCAATGGATGAATAGAAAATGTGAGAAAAATGTTAAAAATATTATAACTCAAGAACTGTTCCAATGCTCATCAAGATGTTTTCAATGGTTCAGAAGGTTTGCTCAGTAAATAAAACTTTGAATAATGGATGGTTGGATGGATGGAAGAACAAAACACCCAAAACAACAACAACAAAAATGGAACTTAAAATACTGAAATTTAAGAACTGCAAATAGGAAAAGACATCTGGTCTACCAGTCTAATTTGAGCACCAAATTTCACACAGATATCCTGACATTTGGAGATGCTCTGAAAATGAAAGTGCAATGGATGGATTGACTGAGAGAAGGATGAAAGAAGAAACCCATTACTATATAGCCAGCCAACTTTGTTGATCTGGGAATAAAAAAAGCATGAGTTCCATTAAAAGGACTAAAGCTTTACTATCCAAAATAAATTTCCAGGAATCCAAGATTGACATTTTTAAACAATAACAAGATTTTCACATTGAATACAACAATATTTTGACAATGGATGTCAGAGTGGCATCATTTTTATTTAGGAAGAACTGGACATTTTGAGTTTTTGGTGTCAGTATGACCATAAATCACGAATGGGTAGCTATAACAAGATTTCTAAGAATGCCACAATGGCAGCCATATTAGATGTAAGATTGGCACCATTTCAACTTTGGACCAACTAGATATTATTAGAAGTCTGTTAGAAGAAAAGAAACATGTAAATATGATCATGCATTCTTCTGGAGCAGTGACAATAAAATATTAAGGTTGGCCACTGTGACGACTATATTCTATGTCCAAAAAATGCCATTCTAAAAACAACTAGACCATGGAATGAATTCTAGATTTCAAGACAATCCTTTCAGTTGTTTTGGAAAATTAGCAATAAGAAACCCATGCTAATGGATAGAGGATGACACACATCATTCATAGCTTTTGATCAATGGACAGATGGATGACACACAAAAGGTCATCCCTTAAGCTCTTCTGATCAATGAGCAGTGCTAATGGATAAAGGATAACACACAACAGAGCATCCCTTTAATAAATGAGCAGTGCTAATGGATAGTGGATAACACACAAACAGTTCATCCCTTCTGATTAATGAGCAGTGCTAATGGATAGAGGATAACACACAAACAGGTCATCCCTTCTGATAAATGATAAGTGCTAATGAAATTGAGGGTGACACGCAACAGGTCATCCCTTCTAATTAATAACAAGAATTTTTATTGTGGACAACTACTGCCTTCTTGCAATTTCCATCTGTTGACTATATCCTAAATTACAAGAGCATAGGTGAGACATCATGTTACAGTTTTGCTACAAAGTTTTGCTCTATCTTGTATAATTTTTACAAATGCACTGTACTGGGCCCAGTCAGTTTATTTTTCATGTTTACTCATTAAAGACCAAAAATCTGGTTACCCTTTTCACTTGACCAGCTCGGATACATATAAATATATAATGCAATAATCTGTCTTCATCCTCTTTGTCAAGGTCATCAAGGAGCTTGTTCTGACGTATTGGTGCATCAGGATCCTAAATGAGAAAAATGCCAGCATAAATAGTTAGGTTAAAATCCACAAGAGGTCCAAGCTGGCCTGATATCGCTTACAGGTGTAGCAGCTATGTGAGCTTCTGAATGCAAATTCACTCAAGTACTGAAACTGTTGGGTGGAAAAGAATAACTTGGAGCACATAGTTGCTAAATTGTATATTAATGTTGGTGTCACTGACATTTTTTCCCTAATGCCCCTCCTTCATACCACACAATGCCCTAAACAGGTCAAGCTATCTATTCAACTAGCAATCTCCCCTGTGTGTATAGCCCCCTCCTTAAAAAATTGTCAATTTCTTGACATTACCAGAGAAGCTGATCTGTGCAGACTGCATGGATTACTGGGTCTGTCCTTACCTCTGGAGTCATAACTAGAAATCACTGACAGCACATAAAAGCCATTGAGAGTGCGCTTTGTGGTTAATGTCTTAGACTAGCAACCCCAATACAGGGCATATATACCTTGGAATTGTCAGTTTTACATAGTCAATAGACTTTTTCTATATGTCACTTTCTGCACTAACTAATGTTATACTATATAAATCGAAAAAAGTTAATAAAATTATCTTTCTAAAAATGCATTATTTTTTCATGTTATTTAGATTTACACTTTATCAGAGGTCGAAAAGTAAATTACATGTACTTTGCACTTCCTCTACAGTTTAGTGACTTCTGCATAACATGTTCATTTTAAAATATTGTGATGGGTTTGTTCATTAAAATTTACAGCCAATCAGGAAACTGAATGACTGTGCGGAATTTAAAGAATGAAAATATCACTAAGCTCAAAATATTTTGATGCAAATGCAACTATAATTGATTGTATGTGATCTCCAAAGTACATAAATATTCTTCACATACAATTAGATTCTGCACATTCTTATGTTTAATTTGATATATATAAAACTTTTAATGCAATGGAAATTCAATGTGCCAGACTGCTTTAAAAAGGTAAGAACCTTTAGAGTTTTTAACCTTTGCTAAGCATATGGTAAAGATGCCATCTTGAATTTTTAAGATATTTGTAAAAAAACATTTCAAACCAGTAGTTCAAAACCATATCAATTAATGTTCACAATGTAATTTTTATGACTTAGATGTCAATAAAGCAAATAAAGCAATCTCATTTTATCTATAGCAGTTATTCACATTTTAATCTTGATGCATGACATTTTTGAGAATTGGTTGAGACAATTATTATTCACACCCATTTAAAATCAGTTAACATACTGAATATCACTTTCTCTAAAATCAGTTAACATACTGAATTTCGTTTTCTTTGTTTTATCATTAAAATCTACTCATTTTCAAGTTCATTATTATTACTTTTTACAGTAAACAATTCCGTTTAACTGTTTCGAATATGCATGTACAAATTACACTTCCCTTAAATTATATTTATATACAGTACACTCTATACATCAGTAGTTTAAATTTAGTTCTCCATCCCCCATATTTTTACAGTAAACAATAAAAATAATAATGAATAAAAAGTAAATCATAACAAGCATTTTTATTATGAATGAAAATTACACAAGCCCTTTAAAAATTATCACAAGCCCTTTAAAAATTATCATGTACATTTTTATTTATTTCATACTTTATATATAGTACAATAGTTGGTCCTTTCTTACACTTATGGCTGCTACTCTGGTAATACAGATGTTCTAGCCTTTTGGTCCTATTGCCATGCAGAATAGATTATCCTAGTCCTTTCTGCCAGAATTATGACTTGACAAAATAAAATATATTGAACCACGTCCGTAAAAATCCTATATCCACTGGAGTAGTACGAGAAATTAAAACTTTCATTCAGAATAAACATGAGCTGCTGGTAAACAATCTAATGTGGTTTTAAAGTTGGACCCAAGATTCAGTACAGTGAATAAAAAATCTTTGGCAACAAAAATCACCAGACTTTGTGAATTGAGAATCAAGTCAAGCCATATGAAAAAGGCTGCAGCCTTCAAAAATGTATCCAACATCTTTAAACCATTGTTTAGACCTCCAGTGGCCCTGACAAATCAAACTCAAGTAGCAATCCATGAATCATCAAACAACATTTAATCAGTTTTCGAGGAAAGCATGTGTGTTTGTAATTTAGGTTTCTAATGTAGTTTTAACAATTTTTCAGTCATACATGTATCGCTACTATGGATGCAGTGTGACAGTTTATAGTGATGTTTAGCACTGGGTTATCATGCAACCGACATGTAGCAAGATGTCCCAACCAGTCACATTATCCTGACACCAGGTGAACCAGTCCTGACACTAACTTCTTAATTCTGAGCACCATGCGAGGCAGCTGTTAGTACCATTTTAAAAGTCTTTGGAATGACTTGGGTAGGATTTGAACCCATGACCTCCCATGCCTGCTCTACCACTATGCCAGTGGAGGAAAGCATAATATAAATTTAAATGTAAGCACTCTGATGAAGAGTGCCAGAAAGAAAGTGTCCAAGTAAAAAATTTCCTTCAGTTGAATTAGGCAACCCCACCCCAACTTGGAATGGACATTACTCTGTACAAATGTAAGTTAAAATGACAAAACAGTGAATAAAAACCAACACTTATTAGGAGAAAATTTATAAATGAAAGAATGTTTACATATTTTTTAAATAATTCATTGCCTACACATACAAAATATCTAACAGTGAAAATGCATTCAGCAGGAAAATTTACAAAAGGAATGCAAAATTTCATGGCAATATCTTTTAATATAAAACTTTTAGACATTTTACAGAAGAATAATGATGGTTTTAGGGCTGTCATCGAGTGAAACAAACCTTGTGTTAAAAAAAACAACTGAAAATGACTCAAAAAATTTTGTGTGACCTTACAAGTTAGTGTAATGTTGGTTCCAGTAGAGATATAACTCAAGAGTTGTCATCTTCTTAATTTGAATTAGTTTCGTTCACATTTAAAAAAAACCCAGACAATGGATGCTACTTGGACTCATGACCAGAAGGTTGCATTTTATTCCCACTATCTGATTAGTCTGGAGCCTCATTAATATGCGTAAATCTCACATAATCTAAACTGTCAGAGATTTCAATGATACAAGATTACATATAAAATCTGACCAAAATCTGCTCTGAGACAGGACCTCATAAACTCAACCAACCAGAAATGCGATTTCACTTCATTAACATGTGTGAATGTTGCTGATAACTGAAATCATCTGAGATCTTGATGAAATAATCTTACATACCCAAATCTTGTCAACATCTGATCAGAAATATGTTCACAAGCCAATCTTATGCAAAGTTATCACATTATTATCACTCATAAACCTAAGGTCTTGATATGAGCTTACAAATGAAACCTCATCAGATTTGTGCTTTTTTTAAAAAACAAATGTAGCTTTAACAGTTTTTCAGATGTCTTGCAGTGTGGCAGTTTATAGTGATGTCCAGCAGTGGGGCATCATGTCCCCCAGTCACATTATCCTGACACCAGGCCAACCAGTCCCAACACTAATCTTTTAATGCTGAGTGCCAAGTGAGGCAGTTTCAAGTCCCATTTTTTGTAAGTCTTTGTCATGACTCAGTCAGGATTCAAAGCTGATGCTTTAACTACCTACATCACCATAGTCATCACAATCAACTGACTATGGATAAAAGACCATACCATATGCTCAATTTACCTTTGCCCAGGTGAGCAAAAACTGTTTAAAAAACCTAGTGTTTAAATTTTTTAAATTCTAAGTTTGAGTTTTGAAAACTAGAAAAAATAAACTCTTTTCTAAGTCAAGTAATGCGCTGTTCGAGATAAGTGAACTGTTTTGAGCTAGAATATTCTCTAGTGGGGTACTGTGAATTTCTTTATTGTGGCTGTCATGTATTAGACTACAGATATATAGTCACAGTGAAACATAAACCAAGCTGATATTCAATACCCTACCTGCCATGCAATGGTGAAGTATCACATTTGTTTTAATAACACATATATATCATGATGAAACGATGAAGAATGGATCAAATTCACTTACAAAACATCATGAACTTGAAAGCTTTGTACTAAAGTAATCACACTGTCTTATTTCACAGTAATAAATGCAAAATTACTTACTACAAAAGTCTTTGTTCACTTCTAAAATTATGTTACCCCAAAACATCAACATCAAATCTACCAAAAGCAAATTTGTTACAATAAACTTATTCTCACAAACATAAGCTTAAGAATAAATATCTCTTTTAAACCCACACATATTTTTATTTAAAAGACGGAAACTGAATGTGCATGTCCCAAATAAGGGAGAACAAAAACTAGTGTAGTAAGTCAGACTCCTTACCATTTCATCCACTAGAGGTCTCTCAGATCCCATACTGACTGGTGGTTTGTTCTGTAGGCGATATAGAGTGTTCTCCCTTGAAAGATAAAGCGTAAAAATAATACTCTTACGCAATCTGTTTCAACACCAGTTTGAGGTGCATAATGTTGCACGGAAACTCTCTTAAAAAAATGAAATTTAATATGCACTTCCTAACAGATTCTGTCTTGTATGTATGCTTATTATAGGCTATGATACATAGTTAGCTGACAAAGCCCAAAAAAATTGCATTCATGTTATGATACAGCTGCATGTGTACATTACTGATTAGTTAAAAGCACTTGTTTCTGTTTTTGTTTTAGGTCTCCTTGAAACAACAATATTGCCAGAAAACTCAGTTTTGAGATGGTTTGCATTGCAAATTTATCACTAAGGGTAATATAGTCCTCAGTTATAAAAAAAAACATTTGAATCTTGACTTTTAAATCTGTGTAGGATCTCCTAATAATTTGTTTATCAGAAGTCATTCTAACCTAAGACTTTTTCTCCATTATAATCATACAACAAAGATGTCAGAAGAAAGATATGAACTACATCGTTAGTTATTTAAATTGTAAACCAGTTACTTTTGGTAAGGACTTGGATATTACTTTTTTGCACATGAAAATGCAGAATGCATATTTTCTTTAATTAGAAATGTTTTACAACTTAACAGGTTTCAAATATATTCTGCCAGAATTACTTACCAACCCACAGCTCTATCAGAGAAAAATTTGATATTTTCAGCCATGTTGTCAAAATCTTCCCTGGCACAGTGCTCCAACCAGTCAACAACAATCTACATTGTAAAATAAAATATATTAATCTGGTGAAACTTATATTAACAGACACCTCACACAATGGACACTATCTCATGATGAACAATAATTATGAAGCCAATATTTTTTGTTTATTCCATATACAAAGGACACCTATTCATAAATACAATTATACACTCCCTTGATTGTACTGTATATCCATTGCACTTGATTTTATTTTATAAACATATTTCAATTATGTCCGTTGACTGTCCTTTATAGACATATTTCAATCAAGTCCTTTGACTGACTTTGATAGATATATTTCACATAAGTCTTTTGTCGTTTAGACATATTTCAATCAAGTCCTTTGACTGACTTTGATAGATATATTTCACTGAACTCCTTTGTCATTTAGACATATTTCAATCAAGTCCTTTGACTTTGATATATATATTTCACTGAAGTCCTTTGTCATTTAGACATTTCAATCAAGTCCTTTTTGGCTGTCCTTTATAGATATATTTCACTTTAAGTCCTTTGTTCTTTAAATACACTTCACTCTAGTCCTTTGACTGTCATTGGATAGACATATTTCAATGAAGTCTTTTATATATTTAACTCAAGTTCTTTGTTTTTATGTTTCACTAAGTTCCTTATTATCCTTTTTAGACATGTTTGACACTTCTAAATTTGATCAGATGCTATGATATGTATGTGGGACACACACAACTTAGCTTTCACTGTTATGAAGATAAACAATGTGATGTGCATGGATTGAAAACTAACTCACTCAACTTAAAATTTCTAAAGAAAGATTTACAATGTCAAATGAATTGTTTCCAATCATTCACCAAATCAATGTTTCTCCTTATGGAAATAATAATGTTCCTACAAAGCCCATCCTTTCCACCAGACATTTGCTTTTGATTTGCTTTTATTAAGCTCATACAAGCACTTTGCTTTCCCTCATCAATACTAATATATGCTTACCCGAAATAAAACAGACTGGCTGTCATTATTGGGCTTAACACCACATTTCAGCACAAGAGAGGCTGTAAATAGAAGCCAGTAGAAATGGTCGAAGGAAAACCCTGAAAAGAACCACCAACCCATGGGAAGCTACTAACAAGCCTTCTCACATAACTATATTTGCCAAGGCAGAAACTCAAACCCATGCAGACAGAAAAGAAATGGCAATGATCTGTAATGATGAGATCTTTAGCCTCCACCCTGCCCTTTGAGAATAGACTGGTTTGTTTGAATTTACCTACAATTGGTATTAGAAGGGTCATAGAAGTTCCAGATGAAAAGGTATTATAGACAAGTAAAATTGTTTAGATGTTTACTAAGTGGCCAAGTACAACCATTTAGCAGTCTACTGACTGGGCAAGTTAATTTGTTTCAAGATTTGTCAGCCCTTGGAATATCTCGCTACAGAATGAAATTTAAATAACAATCCTAAACTTTTACATAGATGGGTGATATGAAGTTGATATTAGCTCGGAGCCTGTACTAGGATAGGTGATAAGTGGTTACTTTTGGTTCAGACCTTGTACTAGGATAGGTGATAAGTGGTTACTTTTGGTTCAGACCCTGTACTATGATAGGTAACAAGTGGTTAATTTTGGTTCAGACTTAGAATTTTTTGTCTACAATTTCTGGACTTTTATAGGAAGATAAATTATTGGTACAGTTTTAAAGCAAATGAGATTCTTATGTTTTATAATAAATGTGTCATCAGGAAGTAATGTAATCCTCTGTAAAAAAAAAAAAAAACAAAAAAAACAATAGAAAACCTTGGAGTTGTATTGAGGTATTATCTTTTAAATGATTTGTATCTTCCCATCTGTATTTTTCATCATTTTCATCTTTTCATATCTCTCTCTAAAAATTCTTGCACTGTGATCTCTTTTGAATGTATTCTGCTGCATATCTCTCTCTCTGTCTTATTATCCTTTTGGTTCATCTCTTTTTCTCTTCTGTTATAATCTCTTCTGATCAATCTAACTCAATCTAGTTCATAACTCTGTTTCTTATGATTTCTTCTTGAGTCTCTGTTGGTTGGGAAATTGAACCATTAACTGCATTTACAATGAAGACACTGTAAATGGGAAGTTGATCTCTTAACTCCATTACACACTTGAGTCTCAGTCAAACAAGAAGATGACCCCTTATAACTCTCTTTCACACTGGTGCCTCAGTCGGTTAGGATGTTGGTTCCTTAACTCCATCTCATACTGGAGTTTCAATCAATTGGGAAGTTGATCCCTTAACCCCACTTTACAACTGAGCCCCAGTCAATTGTGAAGATGATCCCTTAATCCCACTTCACAATTGAGCCTTTGTCATATAAAATGTCAATCCCTTAATTTCATTGCACACTGGAGCCTCAGTCAATAAGATAATCTCTTTAACTCAATCCCAAAATGGGTCCTCAGTTTATTAGGCAGGTGATCCCCTTAACTCAATCCCATAATGAAGCCTCATTCAATTTGATAAGTGATCCAGTAAATCCAATTCACACTGGTAACAAGTCAGTTTTAAATATCTTTTTATATCTGGTGAAATTGTTTTTGTGGTGGTGATGTGTGCGTCTAACAAAGGAATAATATGTGTTTCTAACAAATATATTTAACTATTTCTCAGTTTTCAGTTCTAAACCTTTAGCATTCAACAAATTCATATAAAGTATTGGCTATCACATATAACTTACTACATTTATATGGAAAGATATGAGTTTTTTTCCCTGCAAAATGTTAAGAACACAGTATTATTAAAAGTCACAATTCAGTAACTTAGAAATTACTTTTTTTTTACCTACAAGTGATTCTAAAACAACTGCATTTTGCCTCCTTATACACAATGCATGGAGTGAATGCAAGAGTGATTCTATATTATTATAATACTGTTAAGGTGATTTCATGTCAGAAAGTTTGTGCTTTATTGATAAAACTGCAGACTCATGTGGTTAAACTGGCATAGAGGCGAGATGGCAGTGATCTCTAGTCATCATGAGCGCTTTAGACCACTCTGCCACGTCAACATAAACATGACAATTTTATTAGAAATATTTGACCAAGGGACCGGGACTTTGCTTTTTTGTCGAGATAGGTGGCTTGTCGACATAAGTGATGTCGACATAAGTGGGTAGGAATGTATTCATAAATATTTGACTTAGTTACCTGCCCCTGTCGTATGATGTAATCTCTCTTGAATAATTCATCTATGATGATCTTATCACTGTAGTACTTCCTCTGAAAAAAAGGTGTTTACACATGAACAAAAATCCTACTGCTAACACAAACACATAGGCAGTATGCCAAGCCCTCTGGCAGCTTTTAGTGGATGCTTAGTTTTCATTCATTGGAATTGCTTTCAGGAAAGACAAATTTTCAACTGTTATTGCAGTTTAAAAATCTGAACACATTGCTATAAATTATCAGCATATTGCTATAAGAAGTATTATCAATCAAAATGTATAACATCTCTGCATAAGTCACTAAAAATATCTCTAATAACCTGGATTACTAAAGTCTGTGTTCAAAGAGATGGATGTCGGAAAAAAATTGTCAGAGTAAATTTTAATAGTGCTGATGAAATGCGGAAATGTGTTTTCAAGATGTTGACATACTTGCCATAATATGGTACAATATGAATTAAATCTGATCACCACTGTCCTGAGTGAAGTGAAGACCCGATTTTAATCAGATTAACATGGTATGGAATGCTAACATCATGATTTTGTACTCCCAAACCCATCAACATGTTCATGTTTCAAGAAAATACAATTTTCAGTGATCTTCAAAAACAGAAAAACCCACCACTTTTGGTATATGTCTGTTACAGTAGCATGTATAAACGGTAAAAAATCATGACTGAAGCAGATGTAGAACTATCCTTATAATAACAGCAATTAAAAGGCTATGAACCACCATTTCATATTATTTAAATGGCTGACAACACTTAGTGTTATGTATATTTAATCTGCTTTGTTTTTTTGGTTATTTTATTTTATTTCATTACATGCTATGGTAATGTAACATTGTATGTTGGACTTAATCTTGTCCAAATGGAGTTCATAAGGTGGAGTTTGCAGGAATATAATGCTGACATCAGGCACATCAAGGGGAAAGAATTTAATAGCAGATGCATTTTCACATGTATAGATACATTTTTCATGTAAACTTTTGTCATTTCATCTTATGTAAAAAAATTTCCTCATGTATGTTTGACTCATAGTAAAAAATAGTAAAAAGAAAGCTTTATTGCAAAAATCTTTCTTTTTTCTTTATGAGGGGAAGTGTTATGTATATTTAATTTGCTTTGTTAGTTTTATTTAATTTTAGTTTATTACATGATACTGTAAATGTAACATTGTATGTCAGACTTGACCTTGTTCAAAATTTACTTATTTTATTAACTGTAAACAACTTTTAGATATCTAAATTATATTCTTATGTACCAGTTTAAAATCAATATTATTATTGATATAAATGTTTATTTGGGTCAAGGTTTTGGAATTTCCTAAGTTCCTAACGGTTATTGTTTTTAGAAAATGCTAATTGTGACCCGAGGTTGAGTAGAGATCTATGTATGTATGTATGTGTGTGTGTGTGTGTATATATATATATATATATATATATATATATATATATAGTAACTGAGAGGATTTTGTCATTTATGCTTCAACATCTAGCAATTTCAAGTTTTATTATGTGGTCTAGCTTTTACAAATTTTGTCTTCTTTTACTTTTTCTGTTACTTATTTTAAGAGCATAGACTCATAAAACTTGTGTAATATGTTTGAAAAATACAGTAGGTGAGCCCATACACTGTTTCTCTTGCTTCAGACCTAGAAAAACAAATTCATATTTTGGCATTTTTGCCACCAGCTCTGCCTGTCTTATGTATTGTGACCTGGTTTCATGTAATCTATAATCATCGCAACATCTGTACCTGATACCTGGCATTTTTTTATTCACTGGGTAGAAAATTGCAGTCAGCATTCCAGTACAGGCAACTTACTTGTATATTCTAGCCATTACATCTGATCCAATGTGGAAAATGTCATCAACACTGATGATTTCAAGGAAATTTTGGACCAATGAGCTCTACCAAAATATGAAGTTAGCTGATATGGTCATGGAATCCATAGGGCTGCTGCATTCACTCCCTGTACTTTTGGTATAGCTGAATAACTATCCCTAATTGCCACCATATATCAATGGTATTTATGAGTGTTGGTAAAATAGGATCAAGGATACTCTGTGTGAAATGAATATAGTCACCAAAGCAAAGAACAATAGGTCACAATAACTTACTTTTTATTCACATTTCAAGAATGTATGTAAATCATGGTCTACAGTATGTAGAGCTCAAAAAGTCACTCCAATGGGAAACAAGAATTCAATGAAGTTACTGACACTATACCATCCAAAAAGTAATTTTAGTAATTCAAAATAAGATCATTTCTTCCTTTTAACAAACGCTGAAACCATCTTTGGCAATACAATTTTGAAATTAGCATCTGTAGCAACTGTATTAGATAAAAGATTGGCATTATTTTCATTAAGGACAAACTAGACACCATTGTAACACTTTTTGGAAAATTACATACCAATATAATCATTTTCTCCAAAAAATTGAGAGAATTTTCATCTTCCCTGTGGCAGCCATAATGGATTCTTGCAGGGCACCATTACAGTAATTAAGACAAACTATGATGTGAAGTCCTTTTCATGAAAACCCTAACTCAATATGAACATCAATTAGTAACATTAACTTTTTTGAAGATGACCACCATGGTTGGCCTGTTAGATGTGAAAGAGCATCAAAATTTTCATTTAGAATAAACCAGACACCAAAATAAAGTCTTCTGGTGAAAACTACATGTTAATATGACTTTAAAATTCGAAGGAATAGCTACAAGATTTTCAAGATGATTTCATTGGTGGTCAGACTAGCACCATTTCATTCAACTAGATATCATAAGTCACGGAAGATCAATGTTGATATCACTTTCAATCTAGGTGAGGTAGCGAAATGATTTTTTGAAATGGGATGTCAGATCAAAACAATTTAAGACAACCTTGACACTATAAAAAGTCTTCTCGTAATAACCATCCTTGAGGTGGAGTAGGAATAACATGATTTTCAAGATGACCACGGTGGTGGCCATATTAGACATCAAATAGGCAACATTTCCATTTAGGATTGACTAAACTAGTCATCATAAAAGTCTTCTGGATAAGACCCCATGTTAGTGAGTTTCAGTTCTGGAATAGCAATAACAACATTTACAAGATGGCTGTGAGGGTGACCATACTAAACTTCTCTTCTGCACTATTTTCATTTAGGGCCAACTAGACATCACAAGAAGTCCTTATAGTGTTGATAAAATTGGGTAATTCAGGAGTAGTAGCAATTACATTATTATGGCAGTAGTGGATACTTGTTGTCTAAGCAGCACCATTTTTTTAGGATAAACTATACCTTGGGATGAATGCGTGTTTAAAGTTTATGGCAATCCAAAAAGTTTATGGGAAGTAATGATAACAAATCTTTGATAAAGATAGGCCAATGTGAGAGGATGGAAAACAGGCTATTCCATCAACTATTTGGTCTATAACCAATAGAACTAAAATTTGGGTCACAAGGACCTCATTTTGGGATGGCTGGGTTACTTTCATTTTGATGCATCCACATACTCAATTTCTTAAAGAGTCAAATTGGATCCATGAAGCTGAGAGTAAAAAAAAGAGCTAAAAATACAAAAGCGAATCAAGTACAGAAGGCCATTTTTTCTAGTAAATCATATTTCTCCAAAAATACTTACCTAATAACATTAAAATCAGGAATATAAACCAGCTATCTCCCAAGATGCACTAACAAAATATTATAAGTGCACATAAAGGCAGCCACTGGAAAAATATGGACAAATAGAAAATACATTATTCTGAACAGTATTTATCTCACTTATCCAGACAAAATGTCTTCCAATGAGTCAAAGCAATAAAGTATGGGTCTGAGGTGCCCAACTGAACTATGAACTTTAATATCATACTAACATATAGCTTTTAACTAGATGCATGATCTAATATTTCAAAGTTCTGTAAAATCTATGATTTTATGTTTGAAACCAGTTATGCCATGACTATCCTCATGGCATCAAGTTAAACAAAATTACTGTGTTTTTAAAACACAATGTTGGAAAATAAATTCTAGTATGGGGATTGCATTAACCTGATATGCCCACAAAGTACTGAAAAAAAGCCTCAATTTGTGTCAATAATAAATTCACAAATGCAATAATGTCATCTCCTAACTTCAAAGAAATGTAGAAATAATACCTGCTAATAATCATGGAACTAATGATGGTTAACCTCTTTTGAGTCTACCCACATATTCCAAATGTTTTTCTGTGTACACTATAACTATAAAATCCTGTATTCCCTATCCCATATCCCTACTGAAAATAAACCCAATAACTATCATACAAAACATTTTATTGCTACGTGTAGAGAACACTACTGAATAGTAGACTAAAACTTGCCTTCCCATCGACCATCATTAATTCCTCTATGTCTGCTGATGTGTTCTGCTCCAGACCCATCTCCATCTTGTCCCTGTACAGAGCATGCAGCAGTTTCCATGAAGCAAGCTCTTCCTTCAGTAGATATAGTACATCAGACGTTTTCTGACACCTGCAAGAATTGATGTGCAATGAATAATATTACATGTTTGCTGCTCCACTGAGCATGCTGAGGCTAACATTAAGATGGGTTTTGTTTTTTCAAAAGGAAGAATACATGTCTTCTAACACATGCAGTACAGAGAATCACTTTATGATGAGTAATAAATGATACAGAGAACTAGTGTGCAATTTGCACTAAGTGATACAAAGCATCAGTATACAATTAGTACTAAGTAATACAGAAATCATTGTACAATTATTAGTAAGTGATTATGAGAATCAGAAAACAATTAGTACTAAGTGATATAGGCAGTCAGTGTACAATTAGTATTCAATGGTACAGAAAATCAATGTACAATTAGTAGTGATACAGTGAATCACTACAAATTGGTAGTAACTGATCTAGATAATCAGAGTACTTTTAGTACAATATAAATTAAAGCACTGTTCTTTTATGTTCCATAGATGCTAATCCAAGCAGACAATTTCTATTTTATCCCATTTGTGTTGAAGACTATAATCACAGCACAGTGATCAATAAGTTAACTTTTTCTTTTAAAAAAGGTACTAATGATAAATCCATGACGGGACAAATGCTATAGATAAAGATGAACATAATGCTCCAATCTCAGAGGATTACTTATTAAGTGCTTGTTCACCTTATATGACACATATTTCAAATTCAAGCTTTGGAGAAATCACAAACTACAGCAAAATCAAATTAACAATGAGTTTCATTTTCAATGGGCAGTTACATATTTCAATTCCATGCATTGGCATCAGCACTAAACCAGTTGAAGTGGGACCTGAAAACCATCACTGATATTCTCCGAGTTGTGATATTTCTTTGTTATGGATTTTATTTTGTATACCACTATATACCCTTTTATTTACAATGTTCAAAACAAATTAATAACCATGTGTTTGTTTGCTTTGGGAGTCGTGGTGGCTTGCTTTGGATTTGGCCAGTTACTATTTTTAGATGACTGTAAGTCATGTTATCTAGCAATGCTGAAGTTGAAAGCTTTCACTCACACCAAGTCACTGAAACTAAACATTTTAAGAGGTGCATGAATTATGAATTAAACTTACGGTGACTGACAGTGACAATACTGGAAAGGGATTGCACTATAGTTTGTTCCACATAGCATGGCAAATTTTATCCTATCCATGACTCATTAAATCTTCATGTCAGGATCATTTATATGTAGCTAAAAGTACTTAATTTATCATACTGAGAATTAGGAATTAGTGTGCAATTGTTAGAAAGAGACAGAGAATTAGTGTAAAAACAATTTGGACTAAGCAATACAGTGAAACAGTACACAATCAGTACTGTGTGATACTAAGAATTAGTGTACTAAGTGATAATGAAAATCAGTGACCAGTTAATACTTAGTGATAGATATTATACAATGAGTACTGATAACCAGTGTACAATTAGTACTAAGTGATACAGAGAATAACTGTACAATTTGTACTAAGTGATAATGATATTTAGCATATAATCAGTACTATATGATACACAGAGAATTAGATCACAAGTAGTACTAAGTGATACTGAGAATTTGTATGTAATTTATAGAGAAATAGTGTACAATTAGTACAAAGTGATACAGAGACTGAAGCAAATAGTCCAAAGTGATACAGATAATTAGTACTAAGTGAAACAGAACTAGTGTACAATTATAGTGACACTGTAAATTTGTGTACCTTTAGTACTAAGAGATAAAGAGAAGTAGTGTACAATTACTATTCAGTGATAGAGAGAATCAGTGTGCCATTAGTATTCTGAGATAATGAGAATTAATATGTAATAGTACTAAGTGAGACTGGGAATTAGTGTAGAAAATGTACTCAGAGATACAGAGAACAAGTGTACAATCAGTACTTAGTAAAACTGAAACTTAGTGTACAATTAGTACTAAATGATTAACAAACTAGTGTATAATTAGAACTGAGTGATAGAGAGGATCAGTTGACCGTTACTAATAAGTGATATTGAAACTTAGTGTACAATTAGTTCTAAGTGATAGTGTTTACCTTTATGCAATATGTACATCAGACACGCACACAATATTTTGCCATGCATTTTTTTTTTACGCAAAAGATTTGCAAAATGCAATCAGGATTTATTTAAAACCCAATCCTTTGGATTAGAGATGGCATCATGTATACTTCGATCAAAGGCATAGTCTGGTTTCCTGTTTCATATGCTCCCTGCATTGCACTGATATATGGAAGCAGAGAACCATATTAGCATAGGCAATGTTATGACAGAGTAGCTTTCCCTAATCTTGCTAGCTCTTACGTGATTCCATCCAGCTCAGCAAGATGTTGTCCAGATGTTTAACCTTAATGCTTGTTGATCTAAAATGTGATCTCCAAATTAAAATGGCATGCACTAGGAATCATTTGCGAGGAAAGTGAAAGAAGCAGAACATGAAAGAGTGGAGCTGACTTAAATTAAAATAATTCCATTGACTGGAAAATGGCAGATCCATTGGGATTACCGGTGTGACTTCTGATCACATGATTGCACAAGTGAGTAATCCTTTCATGACAGCGTCTAATAATTTGTAAAAATCTGCCCTTGATCACAAGATAGCTTTTAAACACATTATTACCTAAGACATTCATTCGGAACAAAGAAATAAGTATAGATAGTTCACATTTTATGACAGGCAGTAAATTGACTGTCAATTGGTTAAAAAGATTTATATTTGGATTTTCATATTGGTTTATATCTAATAAATTGGTCTATAATATTGCTACAAAAAGATTATAAAGAGTCTGTTAATAGTACAACTTTAAACTAAAAGGAAAATGAACTAATAAAATTATCCTTTGAATGGACATTGCATGTGTACATTTATTGTGAGTGTTGGTTTATTTGCATTTTAGAAAGATAGTGAGTATGTTGTACAGGTTACAGTATCCGAATTCAGTTGAAAATGTATGGATCAGATGAAAATTTGTTAGTACATTTTGGACCCCCCATTTTTAATATGACCCCCAGTTTTACACCTCTGGGGGATACACTGAAGTGACAATGCAAACTTGTGTATAATTAATACTCAGAGTGATAAAGAGAATGAGTTCAATTATTTCTCAGTGATACTGAGAACTAGTGTAAAATTAAGTGTTAGAGTATCGGTGAACAATTAGAACCAAGTGAGTCTGTAGAGTTGTGAAGAGTGTCTGATACCTGTATGTGGAGTTTCAGGGGCTTATATAAGGTATATAGGGACACTGATAACTGAAACTTGATATGTTTGAGCCTGAGGATTGCTATTACAATATCAACAGATACTCCAAACATATGACATAGGAAGCGGGTATGAAGTATATGGACATTACAGTTGAGTACATTTAAGTAATGACACAAATTGGGGGTCAAGAGCAATGCTGTGTATTCATGAAACTTGGCAATGGCCCAAACAAAAATAAAGGGAGCCTTGTGACTATGGGACAATGTGATTAATGAAAGCCTCCAATGATTTCATCAAGCAAAAGAAGGAGTTCTTTCTGCAAATAATGTTAAGTTAAATGCAGCATCTACACTGAAAAGAACACATCTCTACATGCATCCCAGTTGTTGTATATATGTCCAAACTGACAATGTTTGATCACATGCTCCAACTCAGTCAACTGACTGGTTAAAAATGACAACATATCAAAATTTAGTAACTAGATAACATATCAAAATTTAGTAACTAGACAACATATCAAAATTTAGTAACTAGTTTATTAATATATACTGGCTGCAATGACAAAGTCTGGGCAGAAAAACCATATTAGCTTAAGAGAGGCCCATCAAGGGGCCATAGAAGTATGCATTTTGTATATTACTTAAACTAGATTTAATAAATTAAATTATAATTAGTACTAAGTGATATGGAGAGTCAGTGTACAATAAGTACTATGTGATATGGAAAATCAGTGTACAATTAGTATTATGTGATTTAGAGAATTAGTGTACAACTAGTACTAAGTGATACTGAGAATCAATGTACAGTTAGTACTAAGTGATACTGAGAATCAGTGTACAGTTAGTACTAAGTGATACTGAGAATAATTGTACAATTAGTGCCAGGTGGTATAGAGAATCAGTGTACAATTAGTACTAAGTGATTATATGTGTGTGTGTGTGTGTGTGTGTGTGTGTGTGTGTGTGTGTGTGTGTGTGTAATGTACTGTCATTATTAACCTTTTTCATATCTAATTATTAAATTATATTTATTGGTATGTAAAACTCAAAGTAGTTTCCAAATGACAAGCATCCCTGTCTGCAAAGTAAATCAAACATATTCTCCACTATTTATTTGTATTAATGTAAACATTACACAGGTTTGTTAACATTTTTTTATTTCTGTTAGCGATCACTGAGAATAAAGACTGCTTGCTTTAAAAGGTGTGTACACTAGTGAA
Organism: Potamilus streckersoni; assembly: GCA_016746295.1. NCBI lineage: Eukaryota > Metazoa > Mollusca > Bivalvia > Unionida > Unionidae > Potamilus > Potamilus streckersoni. Next base: position 1,518,712 of record JAEAOA010001024.1, read on the forward strand.
TTATTTCCCATCATTTTGGGGTTAGGATGAACAAAAAGTTAGATAAAAGCCTAAATTATTTCTACTGTACTTAAAAACTGAAATGGCATTCCACTCCTTCCCAAAACACTGAAAGGAAACCACCCTAGGCACAATATATACTTTCTGACAGTTAAACATATGGAAAACATAAGGTATTGCTATATATTTAGTTGTCATTATTGTACTAATATTTTAGCACCTAAACTACAAATAACTCACTTTTCTTCCTGTTTGCTTGCCCTTGTCACCAATTTTTTAAGCAGTGTCACTTGGTCCTCACAAATAGTTTCATAGTCTTGTACCAAGGCAAACATCTCATCCTGAGACGTCTTGTTCTGTAGACACTCTTTGAAGTCTAGGTACAGACCCTTTGAAGCTGACACAGTAGATATAAACTTCATTAAACAAGCTGAATATGAACAAATTTTATATAACTCCAATGGACACAATATTTTGGATTGATTTGGATAAGTGTTTTATGTCACAGCAACACTTTCAAGGTTACAGTCACCCACAGACACAATTAGTCCATCATGAATGGTCCAATTGGTGGGGAAAAAAACCCATAACCATTTTTTTTTCTCAAACCCTAGCCATATCATGTCAAAGACTTATAAAATTGGTACTAACAGCTGTCTTGCTTCGAGCTCAGCATTAAGAGTTTGTGTTAAGATTGGTCAGCATGGAGTCAGGATAATGTCACTGGGTAGGACATGATGCTATATGTCTATGGCATGATGCTCCAGTGCTAGATATTACTATAAACTGCCATGCTGCAGATGGTGTAGCAATAAAAATCAAATATTTTTAAAGCTACTTTAAAACTCCAAATCACACAAGCACACACATATTATCAAATGGGTCTCTAAGTACAGATTTGTTTTCTTTTGTGGGTTTAACAATATTTTTTAACACAACAATCTATAAATGGCTGCCAGTAATTCTTGTGGAGGAAGAACTAATCCATGAAAAACTACTGGCATGCATTCTTACATAAACATATTACCAAACTGAGACTTAAACCCAATCCCTAAATATGGAGTGGAAAGAAAACTGTCCTGAAAAACTGAAAATACTGGACAATGACCTTGCCTTTAAAGATGTGACACATCTTACTTAGAAGGAAATATATGGTAGCTCAGTGGTTAGTGTGCTAGATTTGTGGTTTAAATCCTACCATCAGATCAGCCAAAGTTGCCCATGGTATTTTGTTCTTGGGAATGCCCATTACTCTAATTCCCTCTGCACTAAAAACCCTACTGCTCCTGCTGTGCCACACAGCACCAAAATCCTGATATTGCTGATGTATAAATACATAAAAATGTGATCAAATATTTGATACAACAAAACTTGAATAAGACCCACAGTGTGATATATTAGCATCTTTTAGAGATGATGTAGTATGGCTAATTTTAGACTATAATCTCAAATTATAGTTATAAAGTGAAAAGTAAATATTACATATTTTACATTATGACTTTGGTCTTGAAAAAAATGTTTTCAATATGGTTCACAACTCATCTTCTATACTGATAACTGTGTTATCCCTTAATCTCAAAAGACCATAAAGTTGAAGAGATGAATGGATAAAAAAGAATGAGAACTTCACTCATCAATGACCTTGACCGTAAAGATCAACAGCACAATGTGATGCATGACAAAGACATATGATCTACAAGTATGCCTTGATTTCCAACAGCTCTAAGGTCTGAGTACAAAAAATAAGCGTGTTGCAAAAATAGACTCTTCTGTCTTAACCCTGACCAAGAATGTTCAATTCATTACCCCACTGTGGTAACTAACATTTTATGGATAATGTGCAAGTAAGCCAAGTTTTATCTCTTACTCTCAAGCGATGTGAAAATTAGAGTCAAGAAGGGAATGTGTGAATAAAGCACTTAAAAAAAAATGTGCCCAGACCCTGAAAATGGAAACTGCTATTTTGTACATTAAACACCTTCAAATGATGAGGTAAAAGTATATGAAGTTTCATTCCTTAATCTTAAATGGCATAACAGATATTGAATGAAAAAGAATGTGATAGAAAACTTAAAAAATATAAGATCTGTGATCTTATCTTTAAGATAGCACCCCATGATGATGATGTAACAGAAAACATGCATACTGACCATTGAATCCTTGTTTGGTATATGGCAGAGCTTTAATTATGATGTACAAGTATACCAAGTTTCATTCCTTAATCTCAAGTGGCTTACAAGTTATTGAGTAAAAAGTGTGATGAACAAAACTAAAATTTTGTACAGTGACCTTGACCTTTAGGACAAGTTACCCTCCCCTCAATATTGTATGTGACACACTTTTCAAATTATAATGTACAAGTATATTAAGTTACATCCATTATTCTCAAATGGTTGCAAGTTGGAGAGTGTAAGGGAAAGTGTGAGGAAAACTTTAAATGAAATCTGACCTTGAAAACAGGACCCCTAATGCAGTACACACACACCTTCAAATGATCATATTCAAGAATTCCAAATTCCACTGCTATATCTCAAATGGATTAAAAGTCTCATTCCTTAATTTTAAACAGCTTCAAAGTTATTGAGTAGAAATGAAAATGTGAAGAAAAACTTAGAATTTTATACAGTGAACTTGACATACATGCCAAACCCTAGGGAAGTATCAGTATAATTATTACTAATAAATTGCCCAAAAGAGTGTAATCTTGACGTAAAAACTCTAATTTATATGACACAAATAATAATTACAGGAAACTAAAATAATGAAGTTATTTAAGCTAATAAAATGGACCTGCAGCTGGTTGATTCTTGTCATTAATGGGCAAAATCCATGCAGATTAGTACAAAAACAGTAGAAGCCCCATGTGGCCTAAAGCGCTCTAGATCACTGCCATTTCATCTATGCTTGTGTGGGTTCAAGTCTTTGATCCCACCAATATGGGTATGTGAGAAAGCTTGCCAGTAGCTTCTTGTGGGTTGGTGGTTCTTTCTCCACCATTAATACTGGTCACCATGTATAACTAACTTATCTTGTGCTGAAAAATGGCATTAAATCCTACAACAACAACAATCAAAACAATGTAATCCGTATACAGGCAAACATAAGACATAATTAGGTGAAAAAAGCACAAATAGGTTCCCAAATGTTATATGTGACACTTTTTTTTAAAGGATATGTATTTACATTTTGTCCCTTAATCTCAAATGGCCCAAAAGTTATCGTGCAGAAGACGAGACGAAATGTAAAACTTAGAATTGTGAGTTGTGACCTTGACAGCCCAACACCTATATCTCACCCCCAATGAGGTGTTACACACTTTCCAACAACTAAGTACAAATATAGCAAGTTTCATCACTTAATTTCAAATGTCTTGCAAGTTACAGAGCAGAAACAATAACACTACAGCAACCACATTTTCCAAAAAAAAAAACCTGGGGGACAAAAGCATATCTGGCTTTATATGTTTGATAATAATCACTATAAAAGGATATGCCAAAACAGCTTTTTTTTCTATTTTTATAAAATTGTAAAGCAAACAACAGAGATAGGGCAACCCAGCATCTTCAAATAGCAACAAGCAAATTAACATTAAAGGAAATTTCCATGTGGTTTAATTCTTGCAATAAAATGACAACAATCATAATAACTGTAATAAATAAAATGTCCAAACAGCAAACTTCAAAAACAAGAAGAAAACATAAACAGAAAATTTACACAAACTTTACAAGAATGGCAATTTTTCCATATGTAGTTTCCAACATACCCGAGTTTCCTGGGTCTTCTTCAAGTAATAGGCCAATATTTGTTGTAGTGATTTCTTCTGCCATTTCCTCCTGAGAAAAAAGGTAACACGCCATACTTATGTCAATAAATGTACTGACATGAGCAAACCCATCTCTTTGAATTTAGACATTTTCACATAATATATACATACAAAAATGCCAGCAACTAGAGATATATAACCGCAATTAATTCTCAGCATTATCACATCATAAAAAGTGTAATCTATATATTACATGCCATAATTACTCTATGAAAAACTGTTCATTTATTTTTCCTACTGGCCTGGATCACAGCTGGTTAAAATTCTTGTCACAAATGGGCAAAATCCATGTGGATTAGTATCGTTATACACACACATAACATACTGAAAAAAGAACTGTTCAAAAGCAATATAACACTATCAAATAAAAAAAAGTTGGGTTCCAGAATTCACTTAAAAACAGGATGCATGCTGTTATAGTTTGTTCAGCACTGCAAATTATATCCAGGGTTTGTTCTGTCTGGAACAAGTATGGATATTCAGGATGCTAGGTTTTATTCAGGTTTTTGTGTCATAGGGTTTGATGGGGCATCACCTGCTGTATATAGGTTGGCAAGACGCATGCGACCTTGTATTCACCGATTCATTATAGGAGGACAATCTTTTAGATCATGCAGATACCACAAACTCATTTATAGTGACTTCAAATACAACTCTGATTGGCCTGGAAAAAGCTGCATACCTCTCTGGAAAGGAATATTTTTTTACCAACAGCTGTATGACCCTGTATATCAGAGAATTTTCATGTGAGCCTTTCGAAAAGTAGGTAAAGATAATAAATTTCTTTCACACATGAATAATTTGAACTCTGTATCAAAACACAATACTTGTTAGATGTATGCTGAAGACTGACCTGTGCACATATAATTGGCAGTTATGTCAGCCATCACTATGCAAACAAAGTTTACCAATAAAACAAACAGTATCACAAACATACCTTAAGTAACAAATTAAATTAGTTTAATAAAAACTATATGATGCAGATGATGCTTGAATAAAGTAAATTTATATACATGTTAAGATGATGAAAAGAAAATTCACTGAGGTACAGATATCAGATGCATTTAGCATATGTGATCCAGTTCCTGGTCCAGCAATCCACTGGAAGTCTTTGTTCTGCAGAACTAATTTTATTAAGAGCTGCACATAACATACCACAGCCTCATCTATGGTGACTGGGTCTAGTTTTGGTGCTGTCATTGACGACAAGGATCATGATTCTTATTCGGAACGCAGTTTAGACTGGTCATCAACAGATAGCCAGCCTCTAGAGGACTCGTGTATGAATAAGGATCTGCTGGGCATCATTGTCCTTGTCAGTAAACGGTGGACACATTATGACGAATTTAAAAAACTTTACATATGTAAATATTGTATTTTGTGTTTACTTTATTCTTTACGTTTCATGTTTCATTAATTTAAAAAAAATTGTTAAAGGCTGCCATTCATGTCTACCTGCATTTCCCACAGAGTAACTGCCTACATTTAGTTTGTTATAGACAGGACTAGTCAGGTCAGTAATCCAGCGAGTTTTGGGGGGCACCTTTCAAACCATGCACAAATATGAAACATTAATACAGCAAACAATATATCTTTTGTGTTCTTGAAAAGATCATTTGATATCTGATTGTTCAAAAGAACATTTTTCCACATAATGGCTGGCAAAATATAAAAAATTTAATTTTTTGGTGGAACTTAGAATATCTGCCTAATCTAATTCATAAATTATCACATGCAATTAAAACTGAGAAGAATATCTAGTATTGCTTAGAAATTTTAAGGTTAGACATGAAGCAGTGAATATCACCTAATCAACATTTTGTACTGATAGCCTCTCTTTTTTCCTGCAGTGTGTACCCACATTAATTTATTGCACCATGAATAATGACATAGGTGTACAACCTGTAAAATTGTTTGACAACCACAGAATATGCAAGCAAAGTGTAACTAAAATAACTTACTTCAGGCAGTAGGACAGAGGTTGATGTAAATGATGTATGGAAATTGTCACGGGACTGCAAAGAAAACAAACACACTAAAAACATCTCAGTCATGTGTATCCCCAAAAGGGCATTATAAAACATTAACTCACAACCAATATTATCCATTAATCTGTAATACAGATTGACACTGTTAAAGAACCAAGGAACTGAATAACAACAAAAATTTCAATGAAATGAAATATTCAAGTGTATTAATTTTAGTGCCAAAGGATCTTTAAAATCACTTACACATAATATGAATGAGGTGCAAATAAAAAAAATTTATAATGCACTAATAGTACTATGAAAATCCTTCAACAGTTTTACTACCTAATCATAGTTGTCCACACTATACTATCATATTTTCCTTGGACATTTACATTACTGTACTAGATTTTTTTATCATGTACTGAAGTAGTTCATGAAAAATAAAATATTGGAATATTTGGTTATACTGTAATGAGCTGTACCATACAAATTTCTATTCTGATCTTGATCTCATTATAGTGTACAGTAATATCTAAAAGCATTAATTGTAATAAATATTTTCTGAATTAATTTTCTTTTCAAGCAAATCAAAAATTGAATGACAAATTGTGTAACGGTAAGATTTTTTTTGTAATTATTTCAACCTAAAAAATAAAATTAAATTTAAAATTAAAATTAAATTTTTCTTGCCAAAGGGATGACTTTAATCTTGAAGGTGCCAACAATTTTACATTGCAACTCAACGGATCTCACCTTGACTGACTTCATGATCAGCTACATTGTCTAAAAAAACACAGCTAATTTACATTTTTTTAAATAACTTTCTTTGAAACTGGCCATTGCTAATGGAGTTACTGATGGACATCCACTAATGGAAAGAAGTGTTTTTTTTTATTTTCAAACAAAAATCTATGTTGCTAAGGACCAAGATTTAGAAGACACAAGTCAAAGAACTGCAGGAAATCCATGAGCCCATGCTCAAGGAGAAACACTGCTTGGAGTGTCATAATGACTCAAACTACATGTTCATAATAAACATTTTTTAAAAACAAGTTATCAGTTTCAACAATTCTTGAAAAATCTCAAGCTCTGTGCTACCATACCTTATATCTAGACTGAGGTGTCATACCTTGAAAAAGCTAGACTGAGGTGTTTTCTTGGGTGTAGGTCTAAACTTGCTGGAAACATCAAACTTGGATCCTGACAACACTTGTTTGGGAGTGTCTGCAAGAAATAAAGGTACATAATGTTGTACACTACAGCTAGTTTTAATACCTGTCTGTGCCAAGAGATGCCTCATGGAAAGTCAAGCAATAATAGCACCTTATGTCATGGACTTGTATAAATTTATTTCTTTATTAAATAAATGTACTCTTTTAATTTTCTGTGTACAACGATACCCGAGGTTGATCAATGTATATTCTACAATATTTCAAAACAGTGAGGTCGGTTTACCTTGCACTGCATGTGTGGAGTGCTTTAGACGGGAAAAACCAAACACATGAATTACACAGATGATGTTGAGCTACATTTCCTGTGTATAAATGCTTTATGATTACAACCAAATCCTTATATTACAAACCGTTTTGTTGATCAGAAGTCTACTTTGAGAACTATATATTTCTAGCTGTAGAGGTATGTAATTTATTTCTTTATATGCATTGTAAGTTATATATATATTGTATTATCATGTTTGATTCAATATTTCTGTCGTTTTGAATAGTTTAGTAAATGCTAATGTTCTTTTTTTCTGTGATTCAGCAAGAACTCTACAAGACTGCATTTAATGAATGACTGTTTAGTGCATTATAAATCTTATGGTTCACCAATTTATTTCTGAACCTGTTTAGTGTTTGTCATTTTATAATGCAGACTGATAATGTATATAACTTACCATATATACCGTTGTTGTGTACTGCTATATACACCAGTGTTATGCGTAGTACACTGTATTGGATATTTTTTCAGCTGTGCTGGTGCTGTAGAGCTGTATTGGTGTTGGTATAGAGCTGTATTGGTGTTGCAGTGCTGTGTTGGTGTTGCAGTGATGTGTTGGTGCTGTGCTGTAGAGCTCTGTTGTAGAGCTGTGTATGCTGTTTGTGCAGTGCTGAGCTGTGTGTATGTTTTCAAGTGCTTCGAATATTCCAATGTTGCTAGTCGGGTTAAGGGTAATCGGGCATTGTAGACCAAAGTGGCGGGCGCTAATTATCTAACCCAGGAATCAATGGTGGTCAGTGACTACAAATAATCTTTGCTTGTTTGGCCAGTGGAACTGGGAGCAAAGAGTTAAGGGAGCATATACAGTGCTCCAGATATATAATATTTTAGCCGTGGGCTAAAGTAGGGTGTTTTATAATGCCCATTGTTTTGCTATTATGAGTAAAACTATCAATTTGTCATTTTGAGCAAAATATCATTTGTATTTTACTATTGTGAAGATCAAATTTCTGTTTTGTGATATACCGTGAATCGTTCTTTCTTTATTTGTCTTGGTATCGTATATGTTGCATTAGTAAGATAGTGCTAATTATGTTAATTAGTCCCATCATACTATCATACTCCATTTGATATTTTCATATAACATTAAATATATTGTACTGCATTCCCATCAATGGCATTTTGTTTTAATCTGAAAATCCCAAACTCGGTTATCTTGTTACACTTTAGCGGACAACAAATCTGAATGCAGTTTTGAAGTGCTGTATGTCATGTAACTGTGTGTTTACTTAATGTCAATGCATTATACATAGCTGCCAATTCCAGAGTACAAAAACACTTGACTACTTATAAACAAAATGCTGATTTTCAGGAACAAATACAATTTTAATGTGTATTTACAACATCTACAGCCATCACTAAAGCAGGACAGTACCTTACTACACTTTTTAATGTCAAAGATGCATGTGTTGCACAACTGCACCTTCATAATGGGCACCCTGTTCCATTCAATTGCTAATTAAGAAGAGTGCAACACACGCACACTCTGATACTGGCCATTTTTTTCTTTTCAATCATTATTGATTTCAATACCAACTTTCAATGATGATCTGAATTCTGTGTGATATTCTTATTGAACTGTTTTCATTTTTGCACATGTGCAATACTTTGCAATTTTACTGTCTGGAAAATTTGTGCGAAATAAATCATCAGCAACACTAGTAACTGAAATGGGAGGGTTCATTTCAAAAAGAAATTTAGTAACCAAACTTCGACTGGATTACATCAAGGTTCTCTGATATTTATATATGTTGTAAGTTGAGTTGCTGATGAAGCAGCCAGCTGATGTTTATTATCTTTTAATGCTTTTTTATGTCATGGGTACCATCAGAGACCATGCCCAATAGCGAAATCACAGTACATAATTTGCAAAATGTAATGTTTTCTCTTTAAAAGATAGTTTAAATAACACACAATACACAAGTTCAATAGACACTTTATTGTGCATATAAAATAATCTTTTTGGCATAATGGGGGCAAATCCTGTCACAGCACACTGCACCAGCCCAGCTCTGAATTGTTTTAAAGGATAACTCGGGACAGGAAGCATGTTGGAGTTTGTAGGGTTGTTAAAATTGTCTGATACCTGCAAGTGTGGGGACGCGAAGGGGCTGACAGGAGGTATATAGGAACGATGACAACCGAAACACGACATGTCCGATCCGAGGATGCCATGATAACAAACATCAGCTGATACTCCATACATGCATCGCCAGAAGCAGGTATGAAGTATATGGGCATAATAGTTGAGTACATTTAAGTACTGACACAAATTGGGGTTCAAAAGCAAAGTTTTTTGAATGAATGAAAACTTGGCAATGGCTCAGTATTTTGAAAGTGCTGTAAACCTTGTTCAAAAGTCAAGTCACGAATGCTTAAAATTGTGCTATGCACCCAAGAACAGAACTGGAACAGTATGCTATACAAGAAATGCCCCTAATAAATGACATGGTGGACCTCAGGACAGGAGACATGTGGGAGTTTGTAGGGTTGAGAAGAGTGTCCGACACCGACTGAAACTCGACAAGTCCTATCCTGAGGATGCTAATAAATGACATGGTGGAAGGTGGGGAGGCAGGTGGTTCTTTCCGCTGATAAATGTTTTAAGTTAGATGTCACAATCAACAGTTCACTGAAAAGCACATATCTCCATACGCATCCTGCATCCACATGAATGACATCAACAACCAACAATGCCTGATCACATGCTCCAAACTCAGCCATCTGACTGGCTAACCCTAGCAGACAAAGAGGGGTCCGAAACGGGGCTAGAGAAGGATGCACTGTGTATTATTCAAACTACATTTAATCACTTAAATTACAATTTCACAAATTTAAATGTGACAGTACAATTGTCCTTAAGTTCTGTTTTCTTTTCCTTCCTGGAGAAAATTCTGAATATACTGCTTTCCTTTTCAACATGATTAAAAGATGAATATTACAAAATTAAGATACAGTAATAATGGCAACTGTATGTGCAATCCAATGTGGTGGTTACAGAAAGGCATGGTCTCTTTGATTTTGAAGAAACCAATATTTAAAAACTCTATTCCTATATACATGCACAAAATTTCTATCAGAATGAAACCAAGTGCACATTCTAAATAGACAATTACAAGGAAATTGTCAATTTTTTTGTTAAATAATTTTTTTTAAAAAAAAATCACATACCCATATTCAGGTCCAAAATACGGGACAATACAGGAAAAATGGGACACGGCAGCTAAGCATTACATATTATATGAACAAACATGTTTGCCAAGTTTGTTATGTTGTTATAGGGTTTTTAACGTCATTTTTCAGCACAAGATAGGCTATATATGGCGGCCAGTATTAAAGGCTGTTGGAAGAACCCTGGGAGGAACCAGCGACCCACGAGAAACTACTGGCATGCTTTCTCACTTACCCATGTTAGCGGAGTCTGTACTCGAACTCAAGCAGACAGAGGTGAGATGGCAGTGATCCGTAACGGTCATCACTTTAGACCACTCGGGGCTTCCCCAAGTTAGTTAGCACAGTATTATTAAAGGGTGAATGTTGTTATTAATTATGGTAATTTCATAATAATGAGTTGGTTCACCCATTGTTTCACATGCAATGTACTTGCAATCCTAAGTTTCCTGGATCTGATCATAACCTGGGTACACTACTGGTCCCATATTACCACAGTACAAACAAGTTTTCTCTGCAAAGTCTCCAATGATAGAGGTATGTGCAATATAAAATTGTTGCTGTTGTTATATGTTTTAACACCATTTTTTCAGCACAAGATAGGCTATACATGATAGCCAGTATTAATGGTGTAGGAAGAAGCCAGGAAAACTCTGGAAAGAACCATCGACCAATGAGAAGCTACCACAAGCTTTCTCACATTGGCTGAGCCCAAGACTCGAACCAATGCAGTCAGAGGTGAGATGGCAGTTATCCGTAATGGTGAATACTTTAGACCACTTTGCCACTCGGGTCCCCAAATATAAAATTGTATTCTTGCTGTGTTATGTGATAAGAATGTTTCATATAATGAATGTTTGGGAATTTATTCAGAATTTTTAGAAGTCATAACTATGTCACATAAAACATTGTTATTGAAAATATTTTTCAATTAGGTAATTTTTTTATAGCTGAAAGAGCTGAAATAAATTATATGTTGTAAGTGTTAAATGATGAATGTTTATCATTTGTGTGATTATCAGAAATAGATTCATGCATGAATATAGTTATTATGACACTAATCTCGTACATTCATTTATATTAAATAATCTGAGGAACTCACACATGTGTAACATTTTTCATTTTCATACTTAACCGTATCTATTTTGGTAAGGATGGGCATAACTGATGCCATCAAAGGTATAAAATTGTAAATATCTGCTCCAATTCTGTACAGCTGTCTTTTTTAAAATAATAAAAGGCTTTCTTTTTATTAGCATCTGATCGCAGATTGACATCATTGTTACTAAAAAGCCATTTATACCAGAATCTTCCTTTTAAGTTAAAGGCTTTTTTTTTCAAGTGAGCTGACATTATCATGTCAAATCTTGTAAACTATTTCTACCAAAGCAGTAAGGATTTTTCAGCAATGTCTGTACAAAACAGTCCATGCCAGGATGCTGTCAACTGGAATCAATTCTACTGAGGTCTTTGAGAGAAAATTTGTCAGAGAATTTCTTTTGTACATAAACATAAGCTATATTTGAGGGCAAATTAGCATCATCTTTTGTAAATATTTAAAAGCAATCTAAGCCAGGATACTTTCTGTCAAATGAGATCAAATTCTATTAAGTGGTCTTAGCAAAGCTGTCTAAATGTTTTTTTTTTGACTTATACCAATAGAAGCCTTATTTGATGGTGGAATAGTATTATTTGTAAAATCTGAAAGACCTATATGTCAGTATGCTTTTTGACAAAGGGTCAATTCTACTTAATGGTGTCTCTGAAGAAGCCATTTAAATTTTCTTCTATTTTTAGTGTATTAGTGTTTAACCACACATCAACACAACAATGGTTAAATGTGACAATTCTAAAAAAAACAAATAACATAAAGAGAACTGCATAAAAATATTAGGAGTGTCTGTTTTCAATAATGATGGCCACAATAAATACCTTTTTTAAATTTTAGGATCAGTTGACATATTTGATGTCAAATTGACATCATTTGTGAAAATTTGGCTACCCTGTATTTGCAGAATGCTTTCTGTGAGAAGTCACATCAAGCTTCATCTATTAACAATAACTGAATAAGGCTTGGCATCAAGTCAACCAAAGCAAAAAGCCTTATTGCATATCTGGTCAAAGCAGTTTTGTATAGAAGCTTGAACCTTATTTCTGCTTTAACTTCTAGCAACCAAATTGGATGATGGACCAGAAAAAAAATCCTAAAAAGGCCATAATGTTCCTTCTAATATCATGTGCAAGTGGTTTTTACGATGTTGCAATGAACAATCTTAATGTGTAATACACAGCACACGATGCATGAAGGACCATATAAACAATCTTACAAATCTAGGAAACAAATAAACAAAAATGAAAATTAGAAATTTCAAATAAACTTACAAGTGGTATGTCGTAGGTTCCTGGCTGTTCTGGCAATATGTGATGGGGTGTAGATACTTTCCTCTAGAATCTGCAAAGCTTGGTCCAGTTAAGGATGTAATAATATATAAAACAATAAATGTAAACTACTGCTAGCATAAGAAGTCAGTTTACTTTGAAATGTTTATATTAGCACTGAGTCTCACAATCAAACTTTGAACCAACAGGTGACATGTTCTAATGTCAAAGCAAAATTTGTATTGCTAGAATCTGCAATTTAGAATAGCAATGAGTCTAGCTAAATAGGGTTTTGCTTTTGATGTTTTAAAATATTAGAAACTGTTCCAAAAGATCCAATTCTGACCCATTTAGCCCACCTCCAATGTGTGCTTCCTACTGCACTGAGTTTAAAATTGGGGCATGTTTTTTGGTGGTTTTTCTTTTATTTAAAAATCAAACATATTTACTTAATGTGAATCTTTTTCCCCATGGAAGAAAAAATATTAGTGTTGGCAATGAGAAGAAGGATCAGTTGGCTGATAGGAAAGACATTAAGTTTTGGCCTTATAATATTTCTAAGTTACTATCATTTTAATAATTAAGTACTCTTTCCCATTTATAAAAATTTATCATATTTATTTCTTATCAGAAAAGAGCCCCATGAAAGGACTGATGGTCAAAAAGAATTTCTATGAATTCAAGACCTTATCTCCCTTTAAACTGCTTGAAGCAATATATGATATTTTTCAAGAAAACTTTAAATTTAGCTGCTGTGGTGGACATACTGCATGTAACATTGGCACCATTATCATTTGAACAAAGTCATTAAAATTATTTAAGAAAAAGCTCCATGTTAATATGACCGTCCAGTCATTATGAAAGATTTTTATGATAGCCATTGTGGCATATATATTGGAGGTACAAATGGTAGCATGTTTCATTTAGGATCATCGTAAGTCTATTGGTGAACAGCTTGATCATGCATAATTTGCATGAAATAATATGTGCAGTTTAAAGTGTCTGAGGCAAGTTTGGTTCCCTTACAAACTATATTAAATCTAATAAGAATCCAAATCAAACATGTCCCAATTTTACAGTGACAGCATATTTCTGTAATTTTTTTTATTTTGTTCTGTAAGTACATATTTTAAATATAATTTTTGTAAGACTTAAGTCAAATTATAAGGGTTGGCAGATCTGCCATTCCATAAGCCCTTCAGATCAACAGAGTAAAAAGCATCCATTACTACTACATACTATGAAATTCATGGGCAAATTGTTTTCATGCTATTAAAGAACAAAATTTCATCCTTTTTTCTGTGATTGGATACATCTTTGAACATTGAGGTTGGTACTTCTTTTACGGAATGTTTTGCTCATTTCCTGCTCTCGTAATGCTGGTGACTTTCCCTCCAACATGGTGGCAAGAGGCTGAAGACTCCTGAAAACAACATTAAAAGTATTGTATTCTCCCAACTCAATCTGTAATTTGAGTTATACCAACCAAATTTGTTTATAATATTTGGAATCACAAAATACAGTAATCTGCCATTCCATAAGCCCTTCAGATCAACAGAGTAAAAAGTATCCATTACTTGTATACACACTTTTGTATATATTTTCATCTGTCTAATCTTTTCTTGAAGTGAAAATTATGTAGCAGATGCCATTCATTTAATATTTTTTTATACACATATGCATCTTTATATTTTCAAAATAGCTGCTAGGCATGTTTCATCTGACGTATGCACAAAATTTTATGCCCATTAATGTTGCCTTGTCTACATAATCATTTAGTATAATAAACTAACAATCTAGGCATACAAAAATTTAGCATGTAGCAGCCCATGTTAAAACTACTAAGTTATAAATTTGTTTTCTTCTTTTCGCATCAAATGTGAATGAAAGTAAAATATCTCTGAGGTGATTCTATGTGACACTACACAAGATCTATCTTTATATGAAGATCAAATATCTTCAGTAAATTGTATTTCTACTACAATGTTTACTCAATCACATCAACATGTGAAAGCCCTACTATCGTATCCAGTCCTCACACAAAAGAAAATCTGTCATTACTCTCTATATTAAATAGACACTGGGCAATACTTCTTGCCTATCCCCCCCCCACTGACAGGTGGCACTAGTTTTAAGCTGAGTGGAACATTTGCATTTAGCATTGCGATGAGGACTGGAGGTTATTAATGTAATATCATCAGGTAATATTCTATGAGAAACCATAATTTACTGAAAAATCAACTTTTTCCTTTGAATAAGTTACATTAATGGTAATAGGCAGTGAGAATGTTGCAATTCCTACCTATACCTCAATTAAATTCTGAGGGAAGACTGAATTCCAATGTGAAGGTTAACACACACTATCGTAACATGCAAGCAGCACAACCGAAGTAATGTGGTTACAGCTGGTAAAAAGAAACAAGATTTTCATACCACAAAAAATTTCCAGGCAAATTCAGTGAAAGCTGTGAAGGGTGCCAGTCCAGACTGTGTCAACTGGGTCTGGTAGCTGCGTATGTGACTGAGATTGGGCCTAAGAGATACAGTATGCAAACTACTGGAATTTCCATGAGGACAGATATGTGAGCAGTTATCTTGATGTCTCATCATTAATTCTAGTGGAAAAGTGAACTGATTTAGTTGACTTAGGTTCAAGGATGTGTCTGAGCTTGCTACTGGCTGTCCTAGCCAGAAAACACTTGGAGGAAATTTTTGGAGATAGTGGAGTTCAAACAAACTCCATTGCCTGCTTTGAAATGAAGGCCTGCAAAAGCATATCTTTAACAGAATCTGATGCAGACTTGCCAACAATGAAGAAATCAAAATCAGGAAAATCACCTTTAAAAATCAGGAGGCAGGGCTAAAAATCAGGAGTTACAATAGTAAGGTGTACATATCATGATAAAGATGTATACTTTTGTTATTTTATTCCATTGTATGTTGCTGATTTGAATTTCTGCAAAAGTTCATCATTTATTTGTCCTTGGGTGCCATATTTGCTAACAAGAATAGCTTCCAGGGTTAATGCTGACAGGCTGGCTCTTTGGCAAGTTCTGTTTTATCTGACTACTGAGAATCCTCTATCAGCATTGTTGTTGCTGTGCAGTATTGAAAGTACTGAAAGCACCATTACTCTCCCAAGGGTTGGAAACAAGAGTTGGCCAGAGCCATCCTTTTGTTCCCGAGAGCAGCCCACTGATGATCTGCTTTTTCCACATTCAATTTCTGCGTCTAAACTGTAGCTTTGGTGAAGCTGAAACTCTATGCAGATCATCAGTGTTAATTCCTTCCATTCAGCTGGAGAAAAAGGCCAGGTTCTTAAATGTAACTAGATTCTTTAGACACATCTGCAATGCTTGCATGAATCAGTAATTCATTCTTTAGTGGAAATTTTTCCTTCATGTTTGACATTGATTTGATTAGAAATGTCCTACAATACATTCTTGTCTGCAACTGTGCTTCAGTATTCATTTACTCTTATCATTAATTGCTGAGATGTTGGTCTTGTCAACATTGTACTTTGATTTAATAACAATAAAGGAATATCTGCACAATGTAGTCATTGAATTGGTATGGATGGATTGTCACAATCAAAATCATAAAGTATGGTTGTCATGTGCATGGACAGAAGTATAGATGGGTGTAAGGTACAATGTTAGGCAGACTAACAGTCAGTAAGTTCTGACTTATAAAGGACTTTCTTGCATATAGTGGGGGAATGTACACCACATGGACTACTAGAATGGGGAGAAAAGGCCCCCAAAGTGTTAAAATTCTCTACAAAAAACATCGCAGCTTTCTCCATTTCCCCTATCTAATGGTATCAAGTATGTAAGTATGTAACATTCATAGTATCATCATTGGGGGACTGGTATCACTGGCAACCCCTCCCCCCATGGCAAAAGTCTCAGTACAAGGTGAATGCTCAAAACATCAGTACTGCTGGTCTTTTGATTTTCCATGTTTCTTCCAGTTTCTTGTAGTTTTCCTTAGAACTATTGACCATGTTATTTTTGACCAACTGGTGCACATGCTGCAAGTAGCAGATACTTTGTATAGGCAATAAACAAGTCATGAGAATTCTCGCTGGTTTTGGTTGGTTGTTGTTCTGAGGCTTAACACCATTTTTCAGCACACGATAGGCTATACATAGCGGCCTATATTAATGGTGGAGGAAGAAACCGGGAATCACTGGAAAGAACCACCGACCCACGAGAAGTTACTGGCAAGCTTTCTCACATATCCACATTAGCAGAATCTTAGACTCGAACCCATGCAGAGAGAGGTGAAATGGCAGTGATCTGTAACTGAAAGCGCTTTAGACCACTCGACCATTCTGGGCCCCCACCCTGGTTTTGGATTTTTCAATTTAGCACACTTTGTCATCATCGTTCATTTTCAGCCAACAAGGTAAATAAAGAAAATAAAAATGAATACTTCACATTACTGCCAGAGACAGCAGCTATATCAGGGTTGATAAATACAAAAATGAACTTCAACTCCTATTACAATGTAGATCTGCTGAACCTTGCAGTTTGGGAATGCAGAACTAAGTCAGTAAACATGCTGACAATATGATCATTGGATGAAATTTTAGTGTACTTTGATTGCATTCCTGGACTGACTGGTCATAAGATGGTGGTCAGAAGTGTAAGAATTAGACGGGTGCAGATATGAAAAAATCTTGACTATGGTCCTAGCAGTTTCCGCTTCAGATGTGTTGTCTCTTAAAAATTTTCATGGTATGAAACAATATTCATGCACCGAAAGGATGGATTGTACATAGGTTTGTTTTCAGCTGGACTCTACTTATAACTGGGTACCATAAAGAATGTTAGCCTTTCACAGATCTTCAGCAATGGAAGGAATGTATAAAAATATCACTTATGTGTAAACATTTTACATACCGTCTTACTTGCCTCTTGAAATTGAACGACTCATCAAAAGATGCTTCCTGTGAAATGAAAAGACTTCTTTAGATAACAGAGTTCATGACTGCTGGAAAATTAATATCTATTATGAGTGAGGTCACTTAATAGCATGGTATGTGTCAATGGAAGTAACTGTGCATGAAATAACTGACTACATAAGTTGTCATTGAGGTGGCGCTCACCATCTATTATGTACATTTTAGAGACTGATGTATGTAAGGTGAAGTTGTTTGCATTTTAAACATGCACAGTGGAGAGAATGTTGGCATACCTATATACTACTTTCATGTAATGTGGATGAAATTTTTTTGGATATTGTGCTTTTGGAAATTTTAAATGATCTTAGGACACTGCTAACTAAAATGACAGCTCCCTTGTGCTCCAAAAATCAACCTAAATTTTTCTAAAGTACACTATTCTTGGCAGCTATTAAAATATGGAAAATGAATTTTGCCAAACTAGATAATACCAGCTTCTAAAGTGCAATGACTGAATTACCAATTACATAAAAAGTAAAAAAAAAGTTATTTGCTCTTTTTTTTTACAATTTACCTCTGAAGTTCGAAAAGTGAAAATGAGCAAGTAGAGCTAGCACTCTTTTGGAAGGTGCACATCTGGAGTAAGGCCAAGCTGTATACTCTCTAACCCATATTACACCCATCAATCAATCAATCATACATTAAAATAAAGGGAATTAAAGGTTCTTTGAACTATACCTAAGATATACAAAGTCTCTTTTAAATAGCCAGTATAGCTAGTGAGGAAACCTGGGGAAACTTTTTCTTTAAAATTTTAACCCTATGCTAAATACAAAACTGTAGAAAGCCACCTGACATGCACAAGTGCAACCAAATTGTCAGCCAATCAAAACAATTCAATCAGGCATGATTAACTAGCTTCTTATTATATTGTGTTCACTCAACACTGATATTTACAATAAGATAACCCTTTGATTTAAATCAACCTACCTAGTCAATGCAATTAAATTAATGAAAAAAGCTTTATATCAACATGGTGTCCATTCAATAATGAAATGAAAGTAAGGAGACTTCAATTTGTTTTATTGATCATACAAAGAATGACTTCACTGTGTGGTACAGTGTTTGATGCAAACAATTATGCTAAAAAAGTGGTCTGTTTGCATTCAAATGAAAAAAATGTTATGATAAGGGATGATAAAACTAGTTGTCAAAAATGGGGAACATATTTACAAGGATAAAATAAGTTTACTAAATTATTTTCGCAAGAAAGGTATTAAGAATATTCACAGAACAAAATTTCATATTAAAGTTGAAGGATAAAACATAAGGCTGCCACTAATTCTAAGACAACTATTCCTTGAGAAAGAAGAGAAATTCCTTGGCAGCAAAAAATGTCAAAGATTATATTGTACAATTATGAGACAAAGATATTGTCAACCATATGAAGTTGATAAATATCTATGAATTCATCGACTCTAAAGGAAAGATGATTTGGCAGTTATTGCAAACAACATCCCAAACTTGCGCTGATATTTAGACTGAGAATTTGTCAATCAAATTTAGGATTTAATCCAGCCAGTCTCTTCAGATTTGATCCTCACAAAGCCTCGCCCCTACAAATTCATGGCCTCATGAACAACCATGAATGTTCATGAACGTTCTTGAAATGTTCATGATCAGTACATCATTAGAGTTCATGAACAAATAGTCATAAATGTTCATCACCTAAGTTCATGAACACATCAAGAAATTTGATGAATCATGTACTTGAGTTCATGAACACAATGAACTTTTATGAACTATTAGGATATCTTTGAAGTTTCTGAAATGTCATGAATTTGCTTCATGAACAATTCAAATACTTTGATGCACCAGCAAGATATTTCTTAAAAATGTATATCAAATTTCTATATCATTATGTTCATAAAATGTTTATGAAAATTCATCATACAAACTTCTCACAATATTAGTGAAATATAAATAAAGGTGAATATTTTTTTTAAAAATTATATGATACTGCATAAATTTTCAGAGATCTTTTATTCAATACTTGTGTACTTAACTTGAGTAGTTCTGGATTAATATGGAAAAATATTTTATGGCCAGCATGAACAAAATATACTTGCTATAAAAGCTTTCAATGAGTTTGTTCAAACATTTTTGTCTAGTACTGTCATAAACTGCATATTTTATTGACTGTAACTTTTTGCTAAGTTGCAGTAAAAACCGAAATATGTAAACGACGACTATCCTGACTGAATGACTGTGAAGATGTGATATGATTGGGTAATATACGCGCGATTTCAGCGGCTTAGCACCTCCCCCCGCACAAACGAAAGAGCATGAAATGGTTTTTGCAACAAGTAACAATCTCGAACAAAAATCGTGAACTTCCGAGGAATGGACAGATGAGAATATTTTCAATATCATTTCTTTTAAGTATGTAGAAGTGCAGAGAAGGAATTATGAAGAATATGAATGAATTGACTTGGTGAGATCAAAATTAAGCGGAAAAGCATACACAAGCAGGATCATCAAAATTATGGTGAGCATATCTTTTTCTTGGCCATTCATGATTATTTCAGCTGGAATTTTATGGATATTTTATTGGTTTTTACATGTCATCATATCAGTTTGAACCAATCTAATATATCTGGTTTTTGTCAGACCCATTTTAAACTTGCTTTTCAAATTTTTGAAAATTACTACACATTATCATACCCCCATCCCCTTTTTTTGATCTCGATACCATCTGCATCTGCGATAGAAATTTAGATGTTCTGTATCGTTTTCTGTTTCATGACATCACTATTTATATGATCTGATGTAATTTGGTAAATTAAAACAAAAAGAAAAACCTAGTTAATGTGTCAAACTTTACACAATACATGTGCTACTATGTAACACAATGAAACTGGAAGCAGTTATATGCAACATCCAGCGTCAAAGTGGATAAATTTTTATTGATTAAAGCTATGTATGAAATGACAACTTTTGTCAGACAAGATGGAGACAAGCACATTATAAAAGAAAAAAAAAACTGTTTCTGTCCTGAACACCACTTGCTTGCTTTTTCCATGTTCCATTGGTTGTTAAGTTCTAATATTGCAAATTTTGAAGCAATGAAAGTTCAAATATATTTGTCATAATTTTCTTATTCTTTGAATACAAGCCTTCTAAATTAAAATGTTCCTTTACAAAAAGTCTGACCGCTCCGGTGGTCTAATGGTTAGAGCGTCCGCCTCAGATGCGGGAGGTTGTGAATTCGATCCCCGGTTGAGTCATACCAAAGACTTACGAAAATGGTACTAACAGCTGCCTCTCTTTGCACTCAGAATTAAGAGGTAAGTGTTAGGACTGGTCGGCCTGGTGTCAGGATAATGTGACTGGGTGGGACATCATGCTACATGTCTGCAGCATGATGCCCCAGTGTTAGACATCACTATAAACTGCCACACTGCAGACATCGTAGCGATATGACTGAGAAATTGTTATAGCTATGTTAAAATTATTAACACCACCACAAAAAGTCTGTGTAAGCAAAATACATATTACATATTACAATTCAGTGTCTTTATCTCATTTGCCTCAAACTAACCATAAAAGCTGTTAAAAACTGCTATAATAAAAATATAGAAATCTAATTATGGTCCAAATTTTAAAAAAAGCCAAAGCATTTTATAAACAGCTAAATAATCTTTATGAATGTGCCAAATTTGATTTTGATAACTTTACAAATTAAAAAAGCTGGGTAATGTACCACTTTTTGGCAAAACATTTATTTTTATACAATATTACGTCGACTTTGTTTTAAAAAAAATCATAAAAATACAATTTCGGACATATTTTCATAAACTTTTATATGCTTCTTTCTCCTAGCATTACATGTGTGCAAAATTTTATTGAGTAATAAAAAAAAAAAAAAATTGGTTCATGCACACGAGTCTGCAGTTTTATCAATAAAGCACGACGAAATTTTTGACATGAAATCACCTTAACGGTATTATATTATATTTTATAATACTGTTAAGGTGATTTCATGTTTTCAGAAATTTCGTCGTGATTTATTGATAAAACTGCAGACTCCTGTGGTTCATGTTAGTGACACGGCTTGCACGGAGAAATAAACCTTCATTGAACCAGACAAGATAAAGATAAGGACTGTCTTCACAAAAAAAGCTTCACATAAACAATCATTTAAACCAAAACGTTATAAAATATTTTGACTGTCAGAATATTTTCCATTAAAAGATAAGTTCAACCCAGGAAACATTCATTTACCGCCATGCTTTCAATTTAGACGGAAGTACAGAAGGAAAAGCGATTATGTTAATTATAAAAGAAAGAGGTGAAACGGTAGTGCAGAGGAATTGTACTTACAAATAAACTACGGAACAATCGACCAAAACAAGATACAAATGTGGTTTCACATCTTAATCACCGTGGACCACATTGACCAAAAATGTAATGTTTTTTGGTCGTATATGATTATGGAACTTACCTTTTTTGTATGACTATGGACAATAAAAAAATTACCCGCAAGGCCTGATATTGGCTCACAAATAAATAAATAAATAAATAAATAAATAAATTTTAGAAGGAGGAAAGGTTGGAAAATAAATATATGGGTAAAGACTGAAGCAATAATGTGTATAAAATAAAGGCTCACACACAAATTTTTGCATTTAAAACATTTTGAGCAATATTTGACCAAAATGCAACAGTTCAATCAAAGTTTATTTTCTTATTGTTCTCATACGAATGACGGATATCCTCCCTGCGAAGTAATCTTTGAACAAAAAAAAAAACCAGAACCAAAAAAAAAAAAAAAAAAAAAAAACAATTGTCTTGTTGGGGTGTGGGTATGGATGTGGGTGTGAGATGTAGAATGAATTTTGTAGCCTTTCAAGGTTATGACTATAGATTACAAGTTCGACGGGAAAAATTAAAATTTTGTTTTTGGTGGGGTTTTTTTGTTGCTATTTATGGGACTGTTTCATTGCTATGTCAGAATAATTTGATAAATGTTGTTTAATAATTAAATGATTTCTAATCTGGTTCTCATCCCGCTTCCTCTCGCCTTTTATGATCTTTTTTTATCTTCATGTGGCACATCTTTGTATTTGGCAGCTTTGATCAGGAAATAAAGTCACGGATTGTTGATCAAGTTTTTCCGGTATATTTTTTTTTCAGAAACACGAACCTATATAAATGATTATCATAGAGTTAGACTGGTTTGCTTATTTAACGTGAAAATGATAGTCTAATTAGTGACCGAAAAGTGACGACTATACTGTCAAAGTC
Source organism: Potamilus streckersoni (assembly GCA_016746295.1). Lineage (NCBI taxonomy): Eukaryota > Metazoa > Mollusca > Bivalvia > Unionida > Unionidae > Potamilus > Potamilus streckersoni. The sequence goes on from JAEAOA010001024.1 coordinate 1,541,768, forward strand.
ACATTTTAGTGAAAAGAACAGAAATATTTAATATTTGTGCTCACAGAAGAAAAACAAATGCCTCGAACGATTGTAGCAGTTGAAGTTGCAGATATTGAAAAACGCAGAGTACCATCAAAACACTATGTAAGTACTATATGATGTTTAAAACGCATTTGTTTTAGGAGGTCATGCAATTGCAAATGGGCCGTGCACTGCTTTACATGTACCTCTAGGTCATAATTAGTAGGCACGTGTAACAATCTCTCTCTCTCTCTCTCTCTCTCTCTCTCTCTCTCTCTCTCTCTCTCTCTCTCTCTCTCTCTCTCTCTCTCTCTCATTTACATAAGAAATTATAGAGTTTTAGAGAATTGTCTTGTTTTGTTTAAAGATGGTGACATGGTTATAATTCATACAATCGAACAAAAATTGCTGATGGCAAAGACAACAGCCTTTATAAATTTTAACAAAAATAATTTATTTCCCTAGAAAAACAGGTGAAAAGGTAAAAGCATGAAACAAGACTTATGATTTACGAAGCAGATCAAAAAATTTGTCCTAAAATTGTGAAAACAGATATGTCCTGTGAATAAACAGTTCTTATTTAAGTAGCCTGAACCGTTCTAAGAGGCGGATGGTGACATCAAACAAAGGTTAACACAAATGTCCAGAATTTTCACTGTGAATCACAATTTTTACTATAATGTTCCAATTTTGAATTATTTTCAGCAAATGTCTTTATTCAAAGCCATATGTGTATTTCTCCAGGGAAAATAATTATTCTTTTAAAGGTAGATGAAGTACAGCTATCACCAATAACAAAACATGTTCTTCCTACGTACAAATAAACAACAACTCTCCAGCATTGGAAGATGTATTATGATGTGACTCTCTAAGATGTTAAAATATGACTGGAGACTATGGCTGAATATTTTGCAGGTACCTGAGTATTTAAAGCAAACTAATATGTCACCCCATGTACAATTACAAAGAAATCATGAAGATTTTGAAATCTTAGCCACATTGTAGTATAGAATGTCAACAAGTATTAGAAATGATTGTGGTCACAGCCAATCATTTACATAGCTATTTTCGACTATTTGCTTAATATGACAAAACCGCCATGCAAAAATCGAGCCTACACAAGTTACATTTACATAATAAATTTGATATTTCCGCCAAAATATCAAACCCTGCTAACATAATCATCATCAAAACAGTAATTATATTTAATGATATAAAAATGAAATAAAAATAAAATAGAAAAATTTTAACACACATGTAATTTAACTACAGGGTCATAACATGTCCTAAATTAATGGTTATTATGTTCTTGGCCATATGGGATACAGCAATGAATAATACTGAGTGGTTTCAGGGAAACAAAATACTTTTACTTGAACTTTTAAAAATGGTGAATATTTTTTTTTAACATTATAGATATTGTAATATTGGCAATTGATAGAAATGAAATTAAACAGTATATGGTTACAGCAAACTTAACTATCAGACTGGAGTATCAGAGATAATTTTGAAAATAAATTGCTTGATGATATTACCTATGCTTCAGATCAATAGCATGCAGTAACAAATTTTTGGTGGGATCAGTTTACTTTGTGTGTTTAATAGCTAGTATTTCAAGTCTTGTTTCATATTGAATATTGATAGTGTTGTTTGTCAGTTTCTGTTCCTTCATCTATCCATACAACTATTGACTCATTCTCTCCCCTACTCTTTGTGTCTATCTGTCATTATGTTGGTATCTTTCTTATTCATGTGTGATATAATTAAATCTTCCTTTTCATTACTTGCTTTTCAGCACACGAAGGGGATTTCTATATACTTTAATACTTTCTAAATTTGAATCATTTATCTCTTATGATTTAGGGCTTGAGAATAGACCCAAGGGTTTGAAAAAAGACCAAGAGACAAAGTCATTATGATATCTGAATTGATAATGCTCAGTATTGTGTATCAACAGGAATTGCAGCAGTTTTTAAGTTGATTCAGTGATCAAAATTGTATACCCAGGGGCAGGACCATGGGTTATAATAAATACCTCTATCTGACACTTGGTGAATCTCACTGACAGGTTAGGGAGTTATTTTGAATTTAAGCATAATAACTACCATGGTTCTCCTAGCCCAACTACCATGCCTTGTGTTCTTTAAAAATATTTTAAAACCATTATGCACATCTATAGGCCACCCCGAATGATATCCTTAGGTGTGAAGTTTGTTATCTTCAACCATCCATGAGTTTTTTGAATTACTTAAGCATATCTGATTTGGCACAATCCCATCCATTTCTATGAAAAGCACAAGGATAATTAGACACTATGAAAAAAAAAAAAACTATAAAGTTTCATACAGATAAATTCCAAAATATAATTTTCACAGTAAAGTAGTTTACGAAAACAGTGATATTGCAATTGATACAGTGTGGTTTTCTCTTATGTTATGTAAATGACTGTACATAAAAACAAAGGTTGATGTCTAGTTTTTTAAATTGATGCTGTTTCTGCTGAGATTTGCAGTGCTATGTCTAAGATATTTTATTGAAAAGATGTGACAGACATTTATAACTTGTGCCTGATGTAATAATTTGGATAGATGCCATTATTCCCTACTTTTCTTGTAAAACAAATTGAATAAAAGCAAGTATATAAACAGAGTAATCTCATATTGTAAACTCATTTATGTTTTTATATTTTAATACACATGGCCATATGGCATAGGTGGCTTTATGGTGTGGTCCTTCACACATTTTGTCATTCATTCATAATTGCTATTTACATGTTGATGAAAAATTATTTCCAGAAATGTGTTAGAGGAAAAAACAACAATCTACCTAGCTACCATAATTTTAAAATTAGTGTAGAAGGAAAGATTTGTTGAAGGGCCTTAGTGCTTAAATCAGATGCAAAAATCAAATTTGGAAATATTTTACAAAATTTTATAAATTTTAAAATAAATTTTAGAAATATTTTATAATTTAAAAAGATTAGTATATATAACATACTGAAGAGATTAAGTACTGCTTTACAAGATCAAAAAGATGCACAAATCAATTTCAAGCATTTTTTCAGAATTTTTGTTTTTAAATGGGGAGGGTGGGGGAGTGCTAGGGTCGGCAAAGGAAAATGGAGTTGGCTGACCAGAGATATTTGTTTGTGGCGTGTTTATATCTACATTATGTGGTTGACCTTGGTCATTGAGTTTTAGAGCCTACTTGCCTAATGTCATTATCTTGTCAACAATATATTACATTGCTAATATTTGTCTATGATTTTAGATTATATATTATGATCATTGTTAATTGGAGTTAACATTTACAAATGTTTAATTCATGAATAATGTGTTTTTATAAAGATTATGAATGAATTCCACAGTGATCTATTTCAGCCTATATTATTCATTTGGTTTAGAAATGGCTTTTTTCTGTACGAATGACATTAAACACTGATCAATGTATTAATCATACTACTTTGATTTTAATGTTATAACTTTCAAGAAAGAGTTGGGAGAAGATTTATGTCAAGTTGAATATTAGTGCTCAATATATATCAAAACCAAGTCAGTGTTACTTGCAACTTGGCAAAGATTATCAATGAACAGAATTCCAAATCTTGAGCTGTTTATTAATGATGGGTTAACTTCATTTATTATTATTTTTCCTCCCATGCAAACTAGGATGTTTTGGTCCCCTAGTCAATATGATGGAATGTAATCTTCCCTCAAAATGCTGCCTTAGCTTCACATTGTATCACAAATTATGACACAATCACTCTGCTACCCAACTGCTACACACAAAATACCAATCTGTGTACTATGCCAAATTTAAACATCATCAATCTTAGCATGACATTTCAAGATCACACATTTTGGTATCAGAATATCTTGTAGTTACTACAGAAAATCTTCAAAGGAGAGGAATATTGATCTCATCATAAACCCTTCATCTAATACAACAACATGGCGGTAAGATGTTTTGCATTACAGAAATTAACTTTATAGAACTAAGTTTCTGTAAATGAAAATAAAACAGTCTTCTAGTCATTTCTTTATTTATACCCCTCAATAATTATATTTCTCTATGTATCCGAATCCTGGCTATGAGACAATGGTTTTTTTTAAACCTAGTGCTACAACTGAAAAGCGAACTAGTCACATTATTCACAAGTGTCACATTATTCACAAGTGTCACATTATTCACAAGTGTCACATTATTCACAAGTGTCACATTATTCACAAGTGTCACATTATTCACAAGTGTCACATTATTCACAAGTGTCACATTATTCACAAGTAGCTATACTGGCTGCACTGGTGACACCAGCTCAAAGGGGTATATAAACTTCACACTGACATAACAAAGTGGTCAGCTGAACAAACCAATCAACCCTTATTATTCACTCTGATGAGTTACATTAGTAAAGAAACGGTCAGGAACAGTGTGCCTAAGGCACCCCAGCAGATGAGGGTTCACCTTCACATTGAAATAGTCATTATCTTCCCTATGTTTTTTGAAGAACATGTAATTTAAAATTTGACACAGTAAAAATATTGGGAGTTGAAAATATAGCCTGGTGTAAGCAAGTGAAAGAGTTTTGCTGTGTAGTAAGTGCAAGAATTCATCATTTGCAGAGGATAAAAGTTATCTGCCAATCAGGCATCAGAAAGTATTTAACAGTGCATTCATTCTTCCACTTTTGGACAACTGTTGCATAATTTGGGGGAGATACAGTTGATAGTAATATTGAAACAGTCCACAACCTTAAAACAAGAGCAGCAAGAATTATCTTAAATTTATCATTATGATTCTCATAATTCAGAATGGTTGAAATATGAATATAGATTAACCTACCCCAAGTCCAAATTAATTTTCAAAGTAAAGAATGAACATTGCTGACAATATTTGTATTTTATATTACACTTTAAGTTGGAAGAACATCAGTAACAACCTATATTGTGATTGATTACTAATGATTGCAGAACATCATTTCCAACAACAAATACCTTTAAAAAATCATTTGCTAACTCTGGTGCTATGTTATGGAATGAACTTCCATAAATTGGCATTAGATCAAAAACAAATTTAAACAAAATATTATGATCATTAGTGTTGTCATTGTTAATCATAGAATAGACTCTAATTTATTCTGTTAATGCAGATCATATTCACTTTGTGATTTTATACTAAATGTATTGTCAGAACTTCAGGGAAGAATAATAAAGTATAACAATGTTTATTATTATTATTATTATTATTATTATTATTATTATTATTATTATTATTATTATTATTATTATTATTATTATTATTATTATTATTATTATTTTACAGGTAGCATTTTTAAGTGTAAATATGCTTTTATTCAATTGAACATTTGTGTTTATTTGTACATACCACCATAAGTCTAATATTTATTCATGCAAAAAATTACATCATTCATTTGGCAATTGCCCAAACTTACATTTCCATAGATTTTAGAATACCAGTTAAATGGATGCTTCAGTAATTCTATGTATCATATTCTGGCAATTTACATTAGGAACATTCTTTCTAATGAGGAAACTTACACCCAGGAAGAGAAATTTCTACTCGGGGAACTGAAACAAGGATGTGTTGAAAATGCATTCATCGAGTTTTATTTGGTGATTTTAAATGGGTTGAATAAATCTTGCAAATATGATATCAGAAAGAATACAGGATTGCTCTCTTCATTGTTTTGGTACATCCATTACTTCCTTTTGAACAGTAAACCTTTCTCAGAAATTTTTCCCTATTTCATTATGGATATGGATGAAAGCAGATTCATTCTTATTTAGTGTCTGTCTGGCATAGATCATTGATTCTCTGTTTATTGTCATTTTATATTTTTTGTACATGTAGACCACTATTATTCACAGCTTAGTTATGCTGAAAATGATTTGGTGACAATAAACAAGGCTCTTCTTAGTTATGTCAGAGCCATGGTAGCTCAGTTGATAGATCATAGGCGAAAGATTCTGGGTTTGATACTTGCCTAGACCAGTTTTAGTCTTAGTGGTAAGGCATATAGCTCTCATTTCTACAGAATGATATGGCCAATAATGTAAAAATGCTGTAAAACAAATTTTTAAAAAAGAAATAAGTACCTCTTTGACAATACATTTACACAGATCTTTACTTGTTTTTGTTTTAAAATGTTAAATCTTGGTTGATGTTATGTTCCATACATTTTGGCATATATATATATATATATATATATATATATATATATATATATATATATATATATATATATATATATATATATATATATATATATATCCCTTAAAGCATTTCACTTATACAATTATTTGACATATTAGTCCCATAAAGTATTAAGTTGTGATGTGCAATTGCTTCTGTATCTTTCCATGGAGTTTGATGAAGCTTGGCAGATATCATTGACTTCATTAGAACATTTGTATATAGTTCTCTTGTATTGCTGTGAAGAGTCATTTGGAGTTATGAACCCTTTTTGGTATTACATGATTCAAATTTACACCATATGATAAGGCTAGTGTGCACAGTTAGTTCCACTTCCTCAGATGAATTGCTCCACTCTTTTAAACAAATAGGACGTTGGGGAATTCACACATTTATAGTTATCCCCATACTTTTTATTCCAAAAACTTGGGAATCAACCTGTCCTGCTAATCAGCTTGCTAATCATGTATCCTTACATCTGTCTGAAAGTTATTAATTTCATGTGATTCCACTAATAACAATGAAAATGCTTATTTTGAAACTTTAGGATATTCTTTATTTGTTGGTCTGTAGATCTGCATAGTAGTTTTAAGATTTTGATATGAATCCTGAGGAAGGGGGATTTTTGTTTAAATTGCAATTTCTTATATATTGTTGATGTCAGTCTGAAAGTTGGATGACATCCTTAAGCCTTGCCCTGAGGACAGGGAATATTGATTCTTGGTCTTAAAAACTATTGAGATCCACACCTTATAACCACATATTGGCTTGAAGGAAGCTACAAATCGAAGGAGTATCAAATACATACTTTAGTTCATAACACTGGGATAGGGTACTTCTCCCAGGGTCATAACTTGGAATTTTTTTAAGATCCACACTGTGTAACCTATGATTTTGAAAGGCATTAGAAGATCAAAAATCAGACATGTACCCAATGCAGACCTTGCGTCATGCCACTGGGACAGCTAGGGGACTTGCCTCATGATTATAGCTTGGAGACTTGATATCACAACCCTGCCACTGGGACAGCTAGGGGACTTGACCCATGATTGTAGCTTGGAGACTTGATATCACCACCCTGCCACTGGGAGAGCAAGGGGACTTGTTCTAACATTAGAGCTTGAAGACATCATATCACCACCCTGCCACTGGGACAGCTAGGGGACTTGACCCATGATTGTAGCTTGGAGACTTTTGATGTCACCACCCTATAACCATGTATAGTTTTGAAAGCAGACATATTTCCAGTACTGACTGGGTTATGTCTCTGGGCTAGGGAACAACTTTCCTCAGGGTCATGACTTGGAATCTGATAAATCCCCACCCTGTCACCATGTATACATGTAGTGGGCTTGAGGAGATAAAATGTATTCAGCACAAGGCCTTTGTCATGCCACAGATAGAGGAGTCATGCTCTTGGCTCATAATTTGGAAACTATCAAGTTCTCAGCTTTGCAACCATATATGCACAAAGCTAGACATGAAGAGACAAGTAGAGATTTATAGTGTTGCAACATTCTTTGTATCTTTCTGTCTCTGCTCAGATTTCTAAATAAGATCTTCAATTACATTCTACTGAAGATAATTGTTGTCACTTCATCTTTACTTTTTGTAAAGCTTGTATGGAGTAGAGAGTAATTTTTAAGGACAATCTTTTGAATGCAATGCATTTTTAGTATATAAAATACTTAAATTTCCTTGATTGTGAAGTAGAATGTCTTTTAAAATATATGCAGCTGTTTGATGGAACTTGTTAACTTTGCCTTTTTTCTGTGTTGAGATTAGATGACTCTGTACCTCAGGTGTACAGAATCATGTTTGATTCCCAGTAGACATTACAATCAGGAAAGTTACTCCTTTCTAGAATCTAATTGCCTGCCTAGGATAGGATATTGCCTTACAAAGTTATTAACACAAGAAGCCTTAGATGTATTTAATTACCTATAATTTAAAACTTACTACAATGAAGGATGGAAGCTTAAATTAGCTTACAGCTTCTTGTGTAAAGAGATTAAATAGGTATTAGATTTTTACACATTTCCTATGATGTTGAGTTGCTTCTCAATGAAAAGGATGCCAATCTTATGTCCAATGTGGCCACTAAGGTGGCTATCTTGAAATCAGATACCAATCTTATGTCCAGTGTGGCCACTAAGGTGGCTATCTTGAAATCAGATACCAATCTTATGTCCAGTGTGGCCACTAAGGTGGCTATCTTGAAATCAGATGCCAATCTTATGTCCAGTGTGGCCACTAAGGTGGCTATCTTGAAAATCTTGTTATTGCTAATCCTCTTGAATGCTGTAATATTATTATTACCTGAAGACTTCTTATGATGTCTAGTTGGTTCCAAATGAAAATGGTCAGATGTCTGGTATGTCCACAAAAGTGGTCATCTTGAAAATATTATCATCTGAATCCAGAATGGACAGTCATATCAAGATAACAATTAACTAAACCATTTTTTTATGTCTAGTTAATCCTAATGATTCCATTAAGTCTAGTTGGTCCTAGTATGCCATTATGTCTAGTTGGTCCTAATGATTCCATTATGTCTAGTTGGTCCCAGTGATGCCATTATGTCTAGTTGGTCCTAGTGATGCCATTATATCTATTAGGTCCTAGTGATGCCATTATGTCTAGTAGTTCCTAGTGATGCCATTATGTCTAGTTGGTCCTAGTGATGCCAATATGTCTAGTTGGTCCTAATGATTCCATTCTGTCTAGTTGGTCCTAGTGATGCCATTATGTCTAGTTGGTCCTATTGATTCCATTATGTCTAGTTGGTCCTAATGATTCCATTATGTCTAGTTGGTCCTAGTGATGCCATTATGTCTAGTTGGTCCTAATGATGCCATTATGTCTAGTTGGTCCTAATGATTCCATTATGTCTAGTTGGTCCTAATGATTCCATTATGTCTAGTTGGTCCTAGTGATGCCATTATGTCTAGTTGGTCCTAGTGGTGCTATTATGTCTAGTTGGTCCTAATGATTTCATTATGTCTAGTTGGTCCTAGTGATGCCATTATGTCTAGTTGGTCCTAGTGATGCCATTATATCTTGTAGGTCCCAGTGATGCCATTATGTCTAGTTGGTCCTAGTGATGCCATTATGTCTAAGTAGTTCCTAGTGATGCCATTATATCTAGTTGGTCCTAGTGATGCCATTATGTCTAGTTGGTCCTAATGATTTCATTATGTCTAGTTGGTCCTAGTGTTGCCATGATGTCTAGTTGGTCCTAATGATTCCAATATGTCTAGTTGGTCCTAATGATTCCATTATGTCTAGTTGGTCCTAGTGATGCCATTATGTCTAGTTGGTCCTAGTGATGCCATTATGTCTAGTTGGTCCTAGTGATGCCATTATGTCTAGTTGGTCCTAGTGATGCCATTATGTCTAGTTTGTTCTAGTGATGCCATTATGTTTAGTTGGTCTTAGGGATGCCATTATGTCTAATTGGCCTTAGTGATGCCATTATGTCTGGTTGGTCCTAATTCAGAAATTTAATTACCCTTCCACAGTGGCCAGACTGAAATTCTTTTTTCACTATTTTCTTGAATGTATAATCATATCATTGGAGCAGTGGCAGCTCTGGTTAGCATGCCAGACTCATGATTTAAAGGTTACAGGTCTGAATGTTACCATCGGACCAGTCTTGTTCAGCGACCAGTGTTGTTTCCTAGGGCAAGGCGCTCAAGTTCCCTTGGGACTAAATAACCTAAAGCATGAAATCAAACCAAGCCAGTCAGCATGGGATTTTCACAAAAAGACTTCTTAAGATTCTAGTTGGTGACTTGAGTGAAAATGGTGCTGATCTGGGTTCTATTATAACTGCCATAATGGCCATCTTTGACAAAAATTTTGTAACTATTTGTAACAAGTCTTATTGACATTGTGCTTATTATGATGTTGAGTTATTACTAAATAAAATGATTCTAATTGGATATTGAATATGGCCCTATTGAAAATCTTATTCCAAAACAGAAAGTCATATTAGCATAGTGTAACAGGATGATCCAGGCTTGGATTAGATTATAACAAGGATAGTAAAAGCAATATCATGGATGAGATGTTTGTTGATAATATGGTTAAAAAATGATTAAATCTGATACCAAATTCATGCACATAAAATCCAACTGTTACATTGGATTTAACAAAATGATGCACCCTGAGTTAAGTGAGTGATATAAGGAAAATTATATGGTTCCTCACTGGAATGAATCATAACATGCAGTGTTTTATCTACAAATGGCTTTGTGTAAGTCATTGGACTCATCATGGAGTCAAAATTCAAACCTATTAGTCCTATTCAAGCAAATGATCAGTTGTCAGTAGTAATTGTATTGTTTGAATACACAACAAAAATATTAGTTATAATAAAGTCAATAAGGCATTTCTCTTGCCAGAAGCATCTGAACATTCTACAGTATATTAAAAATCTTGTTGCTTTCATGTCATCAGAAATAATTTGAGCATATATGACAAAGAGTTTGTTGTTGGTTATGTAAATGCTTTCATCAGCCATTGTTGGTTATGTCCATGCTTTCATCTGCCATTGCAGTCATAAATGAAGAATTGTTTAGGTCAGGTATAAGACTATCCTTAACAATGTTTGATAGGATCTCTTAACAGGTCAGGTAGTAGCTGAGTCACACTGATTGACAGAATTCTTCAAAATGCAAATGGCATCAATTTCTTCAGCTCCTAAGCTGTATATTAAATTAAGAAGAGATTTGTAGTTTGTTTAAGAAAAAGGATGTCCTCTACAATCATTCAATGCACACACTTATGTAGCACTTTCACTGCTTTGTCTTGTTTGGAAGAATGCTTTTGTAAAACTGCATTAAAATCTGCCTTCAATCAGCACTTTGTGTTCTGGTAACCCAACATGCCTGTACAGTTCTGAAAGGTTTTTTTTTGCCTACTTGGTCATGGATGTTTTCTTCAGCCTCCATACATATATGGCAACATATACAGGCATTTTCACCATCACATTCTTCACTCGACTTAACTTCTTTGTGAAAATGTAGCCAGCTGTTTTCAACTATTGCTGCACAAATTACGTTTTATCTTAGGAGTAACCTTGATCTCATCTTTGGATGATGAAGGTTCCACTGGAACAATAGCAATAATACTATCATACGTAGATCATAAATGAGGTCCAAAAGATAATTTCATTTGTTTAGAATATTTACATTTTTTGCCTTGGACGCCATTTTCAGTCAAACGATGACAATAATTTATAACAATGCAAGTCAAGTCACAAAATTACATTTGCCTTTTGTTGTAATCTTCACCTTGCAGCATGGAGGGGTGGCCAAGTGGTCTAAAGCACTGTCAGTTACAGATCACTGCCATCTCACCTCTGTTTGCATGGGTTTGAGTCTAAGATTCATTGAATTTGGATATGTGAGAAAGCTTGCCAGTAGCTTCTTGTGGTTCTGTGGTTCTTTCCACAGGTTTTTTCCTCCACCATTAATACTACCCACCATGTATAGCCTATCGTGTGCTGAAAAATGGCATGAAGCTACAACAGCAGCAGCAGCATGAGAGATGACTGTGTCTATACATGATACAGTACACATCATTTAGTCCTGATAAATAAATACATGTCTAAAGTTTTCATTAAATATTGTAAGTGGTTGAAACATTATACTCCAGACAATGCACATCACATTTTGCAGAACTTCAACATTAAAGTGGCATGTTGAACTTAAATCTCTCCTACAAGTATGGTCCTGATATACTAATGTAAATGGAAAGATAGACAACACCACAACAAAAAAATGCCTACATTAGGATAGGTGTTAAAAGAACAAGCATAGCCACGATAATTACTTGCATGAAAATATTTACAATCTGCATAAATTCCACATATTTCAGCAACAGTATTCTGAGTTTTAAGGAACCAGCAGTTATCTTAAGATTTTATTGAAAATAATAATGTCTATATTTAGAATAAATAGCCATAAAGATTCAGTAATATTTTCATAGATGTCATCCGAGGCTGAATACATATGGAAATCTAAAACCCATTGCTTTTTTTAAAAGGATGGATACCTATGGAAATCTAAAACCCATTGCTTTTTGTACAGAACTCAACTTTTGATATAAAAATACATGTACATACTTCACCTTCAGTCATTTTACTCTTTTCCCATTGTTACTGAAATGCATGACAAGTTAAAACTTGCAGTGCTAATACATTACTATAAGGCATTACAATAACTTACAGTACTAATATGTTACTATACAAGGCATTACAGCAATAACTTACAGTACTAATATATTACTGTAGAGCCATTACAATAACAACTTACAGTACTAATAGTATAGGTTAAGAAAGACTTGAATTTTAGGGAAATATGACTTCTTTTAGACAGAAAAGGGAGAAGTGGGAACTAACAAGAAGAAGTGTATGCAAAGCAAGATATGCACTATATATATATATATATATATATATATATATATATATATATATATATATATATATATATATATATATGGTGTGTGTTTTTTCATTCTCTTCTTCAAATTATGGTCTCTATTTCTCAGTGTGCATATCTGGATTTAACACTGGTTTTAATCAATATTTTATTTTCAAATAGAAACTTTTTAAATTGTATGTATATCATAAGATATTTTGTACATATATAAAAATTATCATATATGCTAAGTATTTTGGCCACATGATGTAAGAAGACTGTATAAACTGTACATTGTGAATGAATTTTGACTGATAGGAGTAACTAGATTACAGTATTCAGTATTGGAATTGCAAGTTGGTAAAAATACTTAATAAGGGTATTAAAAAAGAATTTTGTTTTACTACAAATTTTCTATAAAATGCACTTGAAAAGTTTTTTTAGACATGTTTGAAACAACACCTGTAAAATAAACATGAGCAAATACATATGGTTTATCATACCATTTTGTTCATCTCAATATTTTTGTTGCCGATTAAACATAAACATTATCTTAACTATTCATAGATAACACAATTAAACATTAAAACAGTTTAACAAAGTCGTACTTCCCAGACACAACAATGTCCATCATTATTTTCCCTGACAGGTTCACAGTTTCAATCTGATTTTATGAAGAAAATAATACACACATGGCAATTAAAATTTTCAGGTCACTGATTCTGTCCTTAAACACAAATTGCTTTGAAATACAAATTTGTTTGCTTTTATCATCAAATGATAACTTTGCAGAAATCAGCCAATCCATAAGCATTAAAATAATAACTTACAATAACCGATATAATTTCCTCCAAAAGGGGTTAATGGTCAGTCATCTATCAAAAGACATGCCTGTGAATGTGTAAGAGTTTGTCATCAATACAAGCTATTTGATGACTTGATGCTTCTATTTTGCCTTGAGCATAACACCAGAAATAATGGCTATGGCAAGGAAGCATCTTAAAACATATGGTCACTTAATGTACAATTAAAAAAAATCAAATGAAGTAATTTTTGATTTCCTAACATAAAACTTCCTGATATACTGTGCTTGTAGACTTGTACATGTAAATCAAGAAACACCATTCTAATCAGAAAACTCTAGCAAGAACTGAATGATATCCAGAAACCCAGAAACCACCATTTTGAGAGACAGTTAACTACCTACTTACTTTAAATAGCAGATTTTGACCAGAACATAAAGTGACCAGTGATCTGATGTAATGGTCATTCACACCAATGAATGTAGTATATAAATGGGGTTTTCCCCCAAAAGTGGGCTACAAAAACCCACTCAAAATGATTGCTGTTTACAGAAGTGTCAAAAGGTGCTTGTATGAGGTAAAGAGATGAGCTTAAATCTAAGTAAAAATGTTTTTTATAAAATGACAAAAAGTCCTTAAAGCCAGAACTCTACCCTCAGTCATGGACAAAGGTTAAGCACATAATATATATCAAATATACTAATGATGTTGTATGTTTTATAACAAATACACCCAAGAAATGTATTTTATCCAGACTCACATTTACTACATTTTTGAAGTAAATATTATTACAGTTCTCTTTCTGTAATCAGATAATAATCAAACTTTGCAGTAGTGCTCAGCCTTCTTTTTGTGAATCTAATAGATCTAGAAAAGCCAAGGAATGGTTTTCACTGTATTTCTATATGTTTTACCAAAAAAAAAAATGAAAAGGTATGTGATTAAACTCATTGTAATGGTGTCAGAGTTCTCAAATTATAACAGCAATTTCCATGATAATAAATCTGCTGAAACTGTCATCTCATTCATATTTTTATAAGATACATTACTTTCCCAGTTCAATATTAATAGCAAAATGTCATATGAAAGAGGACTTTTTAGAAGTGCTGGGAGTGGAGGGCAAAACACTGTAACAGTGATATGCTTTTAATGTATATGTTTATATAATTAAGTGTCCAGTCAAATATTCACAAGCGATAGATGTAAATGGGAATGAAAGTAAACATCAAAGCAAGTATATATTATTACAGATAAAAGACAAATATATAGACAGAATTGCAGTAACATACATTTTAAGGAACTTGCTTTAGGGATAATTGTTATCAACAGTATTAGAATACTGTAAATTAAAAGCAAGAAGTCCATAAATGTTCTTTTCAGCAGTTGTCGTAACTGATATACAGCAGAAAGGACATAGCAATAAGAATATATCCGTTTGAAGAGCACTTCATATCCAAACCAAAGTGGTATTTGCTATTATCATGCTATGGTCTTTGTTCCCACTTAAGTGTGTCACCATGTATTTTGGGCATATGACCTCAAACATTACCGCAGAAATTATGTATCAGTAATTGCAAATAAGTATTTAATAGAGCAATCAAGGAATATGTGGAGCTTGCTGTATATATGTACATGTAAGATGAGTCCAACTTTAAGCTGCACAGACTGTCTGATGTTGCATAATGCACTGGCAGATCTGGGTTTGTGTTGTTAGTTGTAGTCAGAAGAACAAAGAACATAGACCCAGATCTGCTGGCACATTATGTTATGGCAAATTGGGATCTATGTTGTTAGCAGTTGGATTCAAATTATAAGCAAGTATATATAGTTAATGGATCTTTTAATTGTGTACAATTGCCAGTTAAATACTGTATAGTGAAGAACTACCATATATAAATACTGACTAGTCCAGTCAAACTGCAAACAATGAATATCCTGATCTGTCACCTGCAATTCAGTGTTGTTTTTTCTACTGATCACTACTAAAAAGTTGAGAAAATCCAGATCTACTAGTGCATTATGCAGTGGCAGATCTGGTTCTGTGTAGTTTGCAGTTGGACTTGTATGAGTATATATGTTAATTCTAGACAGAAAGTTTTACCATACTGAAAACTGATGGGAAGCAGGATTGGGATCATTCAATATTGTACATTACTGTGTTGCTTATTTTGCTACCTACTTGACCCTGTAGTAAGTGATTTAGTTACTCCACTTCTGACCCAGAAAAAAATTAATTATTAGAAGCACTGTTTAGGTGATCTCTACAGATAGAATTAGTCACTAATCTTGTGGACCTGAGTATAGATACAAATATTTTTCCATAATTTCAAAAGGTAGCAAAAGTACGCCCTATTTGGAAGAATGGTACTAATGGACATATGAAATTATCAGCCTGGCTTCATACTTATAACATTTTGTAAAGTGTGTGTGGAGTGTGTGCGTGTGTGTGTGTGTGTGTGTGTGTGTGTGTGTGTGTGTGTGTGTGTGTGTGTGACTTGCCATATAAACCTCAAAATAACATTCAATAACAGCACTTTACCATGAATTGTTTAGGCTGTACACAGTTTTTGATGTTTTTAGTACTGTGGTAACAAGGCCTACAACACTTTATTATGAAATGTTATGGCTGTTCAAATGATGTTTATAGTACTGTGGTGACATGGCCTACAACTCTTTACATTACAGCAAAGCTGCACACATTATTACTCAAAAGATGTTTTTAACCATTTGGTACCATGGCCTGGTACAGAATTCTTGAACAAATGTTTCTAGCACTGTGTTGCTATGGCCTACAGTTCTTTACCTTGAAATGTTAAGGCTGTACAGTATACAATATTATTAAAAAAATGTTTAGCACTGTGATGCAATGACCTACAGCTCTTTACCTTGAAATGTTAAGGCTGTACAGTATACAGTATTATTAAAAAAATGTTTAGCACTGTGATGCAATGACCTACAGCTCTTTACCTTTAACTGTTAAGGCAGCACATAGTTGGCAGGAATTTAAATACAGACATGCCATAAGTTAATAATTATATTTTGCTTTTATCTTATTATATTCTTTCTGATTTTATTCTTTGTTCTTGGACTTGTATGTTTATATCGTTCATTATTTCATAATGATATTGCTTGAATGGCTATGTGATTTCAAGTACACAGATATCAGTGTAAATGTATGCATAATTTTATGTGTTCTTAAGTACACAGATGTCAGTGTAAATGTATGCATAATTTTATGTGTTCTCAAGTACACAGATGTCAGTGTAAATGTATGCATAATTTTATGTGTTCTCAAGTACACAGATGTCAGTGTAAATGTATACATAATTTTATGTGTTCTCAAGTACAAAGATGTCAGTGTAAATGTATGCATAATTTTGTGTTCTCAAGTACAAAGATGTCAGTGTAAATGTATGCATAATTTTATGTGTTCTCAAGTACACAGATGTCAGTGTAAATGTATGCATAATTTTATGTGTTCTCAAGTACACAGATGTCAGTGTAAATGTATGCATAATTTTATGTGTTCTCAAGTACACAGATGTCAGTGTAAATGTATGCATAATTTTATGTGTTCTCAAGTACACAGATGTCAGTGTAAATGTATGCATAATTTTATGTGTTCTCAAGTACAAAGATGTCAGTGTAAATGTATGCATAATTTTATGTGTTCTCAAGTACACAGATGTCAGTGTAAATGTATGCATAATTTTATGTGTTCTCAAGTACACAGATGTCAGTGTAAATGTATGCATAATTTTATGTGTTCTCAAGTACACAGATGTCAGTGTAAATGTATGCATAATTTTATGTGTTCTCAAGTACAAAGATGTCAGTGTAAATGTATGCATAATTTTATGTGTTCTCAAGTACACAGATGTCAGTGTAAATGTATGCATAATTTTATGTGTTCTCAAGTACACAGATGTCAGAGTAAATGTATGCATAATTTTATGTGTTCTCAAGTACACAGATGTCAGTGTAAATGTATGCATAATTTTATGTGTTCTCAAGTACACAGATGTCAGTGTAAATGTATGCATAATTTTATGTGTTCTCAAGTACACAGATGTCAGTGTAAATGTATGCATAATTTTATGTGTTCTCAAGTACACAGATGTCAGTGTAAATGTATGCATAATTTTATGTGTTCTCAAGTACACAGATGTCAGTGTAAATGTATGCATAATTTTATGTGTTCTCAAGTACACAGATGTCAGTGTAAATGTATGCATAATTTTATGTGGTCTCAAGTACAAAGATGTCAGTGTAAATGTATGCATAATTATCATTTTGGATTCGTGAAAATTCCATTATCTCAGCCCTCTGGTCACAAGCAAGCGTTTTGTTAGAGAAATTCTCATTTGTTAGATTAATTTATGTGAGCATCAGTAAGGGCCTCCTCAAACTTCAAGCTGTCTGCACACATGCCTTTTGTTTACTAGAGACATTTTATTAATTTATTAAAGAGCCTCCTCAAAGGAGAATATCTTTTAAATCAGTCCTGCAAATAGGATTTGTAGGTCTTAGGAAAAATTCTCCATAAGGCCTCTATCAATTGCAAAATTTCTTTTCTCTGTTGGGCTCCTTGACCATTTGGGCCTCTGGAATTTTACTCTAGTTGTTCTACCCTGTCTATGGCCATGCTTTACATAAAGAATTATTATTATTATTATTAGTATTATTATTATTGATAATTTTGTTTTTCATGTATTACATAATTATATGACTTCATGCATGTGATAGAGACTTTTTTGTAAAGTGACATCAGTCATGACTGTATATTTAACTGTTTATCAGTAATCAGTGTTAAACAGTGTACTGAGCATAATTCTCTGAGTTACCAAACAACATCAGTTACTTACATTACTTATTCATTTCCTCTTATATCATTATTATTATTTGACATTGTATTTGAAGTTAAATATTTAGAAGTAATTTCCTATATTGTATTTGAAGTTATATATTCAGAAGTAATTACCTGTGAATATCTTTACACAGTTTACCTTATTCCCAAGTGTACTTGACCTGAGAGTTGGGAGGTTATTGTATTTTGTTGAATGTTTTACAGTAAAGAAGCACAGTGTGATTATTTAATGTCAAGATAATTTGAATTAAGTACCTTGAACAAGGGCACAGTTTGGTAGCTGACACCTGTAGTTCTAATGGTGGTGTTCAAACCTACACCTTTTTAGTGACAAGCCTGGCATGCCCACTTTGGTTCTTTGGTCATGGTATTGTAATTGATACATTCTGACTGCAGAGTCTTTGGTTTGCAAGAATGAAATAATGTTTACTTGTCAGTGTCATTACTATGAAATTTAATTTTAAAAATGAGAGTCAACTACTAATCATTTTGTTTTAATGAAGTATGTATAATTATGGTTGGCAGAATGCTGATCTTGCTTGTGTAAATGAAAAGGATAGAAAATTGTGCAAAAACTATTTTGGGGCACAGAATGGTAAAGATCTAGTGAAGTGAGTGATATGTTTGTGATATAATATTAGTTTAATATTAGCATAAGGATATAAGGATGCCCTCCAAAGCTTTTACGCATGGTCCAGTCCTTCCATGACGACATGAAAGGCACAGTGCAGTACAATGGCTCATTGTCGGAACCATTCAACAGCCACAGCGGAGTGAAACAAGACTGTGTCCTTGCCCCCACGCTCTTTGGCATCTTCTTCACTGTTTAGCTTAAGTACGCCTTTGGGACATCCACATAAGGGATCTACCTGCACACACTGGGGGCCCCGAGTGGTCTAAAGCGCTGTCCATTAGGGATCACTGCCATCTCACCTCTGTCTGTGTGGGTTCGAGTCTAGGATTTGGTGAATGTGGATATGTGAGAAAGCTTGCCAGTAGCTTCTCGTGGGTCGGTGGTTCTTTCCGGTGATTTCCCGGTTTCTTCTTCCACCATTAATACTGGCCGCCATGAAAAGCCTATCGTGTGCTGAAAAATGGTGTTAAGCCCAATAACAGCAACCTGCACACGTTCAGACGGCAGGCTGTTCATCCTGACATGACTGAAGGCAATGAGCAAAGTAAGGAAAGCAACCATTAGGGACATGCTCTTTGCAGATGATGCTGCTATAGTCACTCATACAGAAGCCGAACTACAACGCCTGATGGACTGCTTTGCTAAAGCATGTGATCAATTCGGGTTGACCATCAGCCTAAAGAAAACCAACGTGATGGCTCAGGACACAGACATTCCCTGCATAATCATCAACAACTACAAACTAGAAGTAGTTACCTTGGCTCTACCATCACCGATTGGAAAGGCATCAACAACTCTCTCAAGATTGTCACAGAGAGTGTGGAACAACAGCAAGCTGACATTGAACACTTAAGATCTCAGTGTACCGTGCCTGCATGCTTAGCACTCTCCGGTACGCCAGCAAAACTTGGACCCTGTATGCCTCTCAGGAGAAACGACTAAGTGCCTTTCACATGCATTGTCTCCGTTGCATACTCGGGATCACCTGGAGCAATCATGTGACAAACATGGTGCTTCAACAGGCCAAAAATTCCGCCAACGTCGCATCAGATGGCTGGGCCATGTGCGTCAAATGGCTGATGGACGGATCCCCAAAGACCTTCTCTACTCTAAGCTTGCCTCAGGCAGAAGATCAATCGGACATCCACATCTTCGCTTCATGGATGTCTACAAGCACATATGAAATCTCTTGGGATCGATGTCAACACCTGGGAAGAGCTTGCCCTCGACAAAACCAGCTGGTGACATGCTCTTTTCACAGGTCTGAAAGCCAGCGAGGAAAAGTTACGACAGCTCTCCAAGGAGAAAAGATCTCAGAGAAAGAGGATGCAGTTCCAACCAAGACCTGACTCAAACTTCAAGTGTAGCAACTGCAGCAAGGATTGCCACTCCCGTGTGGGGCTTTATAGCCACAGAAGACGCTGCACAACTACAAACTGGGACACCTTTCATGGGCGCATTTCCATGTCTCTCAAGACTAACAGAAGCCAACAATAATATTAGCAACATGTTGAGACAATCATCATTTGTTTGTTTAATATAAAATTACTGAAATTTGCACCAGTAAAGATTGGATTTTTAAATTCTTGTGGACTTGTATATATTTTATTTTAATGGCCTGTGTTCCCACAACTTTACTTTTCAGAGCATCTTAACATTCCAGAATAATTTCAAGTTGTTAAGTGAATTTTCCAGTCACTCATCCATTTGGTCAAGTGCTGATTCAGGATTTACCAGAGTTTTCCTTTTATTTTTTATTTATTGAAAGTCAGTCATTCTTACTACATATTTCCTCATTTGTATTAATCAGCTCATAAAAACATTGTTCACTATAACCCTTCAGTGTTAATAAACATTTCCCAGAGGAACAGACTGGGCTTGGTTTGTAATTACCTTTCTCACCATGATATTTGGGAGGCCTTTGAGTGGATGAGTGGTTTAAAGCACTCACCCTTATGGATCACTGCCATCTCACATCTGTCTGCTGGGTTTGATTCTAGGATTTGGCCCATGTGGGCATGTGAGAAAGCATGCCAGTAGCTTCTTATGGGTTGGTGGTTCTTCCTGGGCTTTTTCTGGGTTTTTCCTTCACCATTTTTACTGGTCATCATGTTTAGCCTATCTTGTGCTGAAAAATGGTGTTAAACCTTACAACAACAACAACAACAACAACAATAACAACAATGATATTTAAGTTGTTAACATCATCAGTTTTATGTTTCCATAATAGCTGATTGAGTAAATCATTTTAGTACTTGAATGACTGGATGAGTAGATTTTAAAAGATTTTTAAACCATGGTATACAGAAAGATGCCCTTTATTGGTTGTACAGCTTCTGCTAAGATAAAATTTGCTGTACTGTTTATAGATTTGACTGCCTGCTTTTATACCATGTAAGTGTCAAAAGTGTCTTGATGTGTCCCACATAAGTATCTAAAGATTTAAGATAGGCTGGCTGTTGCAGTAATACATAAGTGTCTTTAGTAGTTAGTCATTAGTAGTGTCCAATCTAGTGAAGCATAATCTGATATGTGCTGAATATCTAGAGTCAGTGAAGCCTGGTGTTGTAACATATAAGTGTCTAAAGAGACCATGACTGTTGTGGTACTGTACCACTTGAATATCAAAAGTATCTGGGACTCATTACAAACCATCTTTCTTTAATTCTCTCACTCTCTCCAAAATCTATTCTACCTATC
Organism: Potamilus streckersoni; assembly: GCA_016746295.1. NCBI lineage: Eukaryota > Metazoa > Mollusca > Bivalvia > Unionida > Unionidae > Potamilus > Potamilus streckersoni. The sequence continues at coordinate 1,563,413 of JAEAOA010001024.1, forward strand.
CCTTTATCTGTCTATATAATTATACATATCTGCTTTATCACTTCCAACTATGCCTGCATTTGAACATTTTCAAATCTACTTGTCTATGTACACACACACACACACACACACACATATATATATATATATATATATATATATATATATATATATATATATATATATATATATATATATATATATATATATATATACACACAAGATTAAGTATTGGCATGTGGTTGTAAGGTGCCAACAAAGACACAAAGGAAACAAAAGCTTCAATAAATATAATTTGATTTTATTAAAATGTACCATATTTTGTCTTATTGTTTTGCTCATATTTGGATATCATGTTTGGGGCAAGCTTGGTCTTTCCAAGGGCAAGTTCAATTTTTCAGTTAGCTTGCCAGGGACTTTTATAAAAATTTTAAATCCGTGATAGAGACTGCCCATTAAATGTATATAATGTTTCAAGGATGGGGATCTTAACAATCTCTATGGTATGAGGGTCAAGTTCCCAACTAAAGGGGTACAACCAAGTGTCTGTACTCTTTCCTCATGGTAAGAACTGGAAATGTGTCTGATTTATTATCCTGTCCATCAACCATTGTGAGATTAGAAGGTTTGGATCTCAACTGCTTCAAAGTTATGACTGAGGGACAAGTCCATAGCCTAAGTGCCTTGACCCACAGTCCGTATTAGATATGCTGGTATGTCTAGTTCTGTATCGTGTCTTTCAAACCCATATACAGTTATAGGGCATTTCACGGTTTCAATGGTAATACTGATCATAGCTCTTAAAATTACCTCCCTTAGTTCCAATGCATATGCCCCCCAAAATTTCCAGTTTCCAGATAGTTCAGAATCTTAGCTGTACTTAAGATCATTATGGTTAAACCAATGAATAAATTATATGTAACATCTTTTGTTCATACTATGAGAATAATTATAAACATTACATCAGATAATTAAATTAAGTGTCCATACTTTCATTATATCTGATAATTAAATAATATTTACTGTCCATACTTAAATGATTTCAAATAATTTAAATTTACTGTCCATATATAGTATACCAGAATATATATATATATATATATATATATATATATATATATATATATATATATATATATATATATATATATATATATATATATATATATTCATGATCCATAATTTCAGATACATTTGTAGGAACATTTCATTTTGCTCTCTGATTTCAATTATTTATTAATTTATTACTTATTTTTGTCTGCATAAGTTTTGTAACGAAAATCATCTAAATAATTTATTTAAGTTATTTTCTGAAGGCTAATAGTTCATTTATAACATGAGTTAAGAAAGTTATAACATGAGTTCAATAAGAAAATTATAACATGAGAGTTTGATACGTCAGCTGATCTGTAATGCTGAATAGTTTAGACCAGAAATTTGTTTTTAATTGAACACAGTAAATTAATGTATTAAGAGGAACTTAACAAAGTGATAATTACATTAGCTATTATAAAGATATAGGAGTGTAATTGATGCATATGGAATATTTATTCATATTTGGGTATAAATATCGTAATTAATTAAGAATAATTAACATGCCCATTGTCATTTTTTTTGTTTCATTTTCTTTTTGGTGGTGAGGGAGGGTTCTCACATACAGAGTGACATAAATATCTCAGATTACCCCCATGACCCACTCTGACATAGGACTCTGTCTATCATACTATATAAGAGACAAGGTCAGTAACTTCCAAATACTTCCTTCTACCCATGACTCAAGTTTTCCTTCTGCTATTTCCGTCTTTAAAGGCATATAACCATATTTGATGGCTTGTTTTACTCCTAAGATATTTTTCTATTCATCAAACCATAAATGACTTTTCTATGTTGCACCAAACTGAAGTTATAGGTTCAGAAACATTCGAATTTCGCCTGCCGGACAACATTGCGCTCAGTTGACAACCGGTGAAAAAAGCTATGGTAAAGAAAAAAAGACCCATCACTAATTTTGTATGGATGTGTTAGCACGATCAGATGAAAGGAGTTGATGTTGGATAGACTAACAGGATTAATAAACAGGTTGTTACATTTGCTCACTACATTACTGGAAGTGAAAGGCAGAAATTTGTTTTGGTGGAGCATTTTTGACCAGTGCTTCTTGGTGCAGGTGTGGTTGCTGATGTAGTGGAATTGAAATGGGTCATATTAAAAAGTGTAGTCTACAGCAAGTAGGTATAGGTGTACATTCAAATATTTAAAAATAAATACAAGAAACATCAATGATGCTAGAATTGTTAAAAATTCTTTATTTAGCATAGTATCGTGATTGCAAAAGGTAACCATTTAATGAAATATTTTTTAAAAATTTAATAGAAACATTATTTAAGTATTGACATTACCTTTTCCTTGATGTAAATTTATTCAGATTAATATTTTCTTAATTTATTCTGCTATCTTGCAATTACAAAGATTGACCTTATCCTAACAATCCCAGCCCACTCTGCTGATGCTGAGAGGAGTTTCTCAGAGATGAAAATGGTGAAGAGTGACTGGAGGTCATATTTGCGACCTTGGGTTCTGTTGGACCGCCTCTCTATAATGTTCCATACAAATGATATTCCAACAAATGATCCATCACCAGCAATACATTTGTGGAATGTTTCAGGGAGACAGGTAATGAGATCTGAACAATCCCAATTTGGACCCAGAGTGCAGGTGGAAGAAGAAGAGAAAGGACACCTGGATCCCATTCTGGAATTGGATCCAAATTATCTTGAGAAACAAGAAATGTGATTTGACTGATTGATGATTTGAAGCAGGATTTGATTTATAATTCTGTAATTCTGCATTTCATATGATAAATGTTATTTATGAATAATATTGTTGTTAATCTCAATACAAGTGTGTAAAAATGTTTTTTGGACAGCAGGACTAGTAAAGATTTGGCAGGACTAGTAAATTTCTCAGCATACTAGTCCTTCTGGCAACAAAGAAATTTGTGTTAAATTCGAGCCCTGATTATTATTATTATTATTATTATTATTATTATTATTATTATTATTATTATTATTATTATTATTATTATTATTTCATATAATGGGTTAATATTGGACAAGTCATTCATGGCTCCATCATAGGGCAACACAGTTTTCAAACTTGGTTAGAGTCACTTATTTTTCCAGATTGCATATTTGTTAGAAAAGATGTAATAAATATATCAAGATACAATTAAATGTATTTGGAGATTTTTTTTACAATTAACTGAACAGATTTTAATTATGTATATAACTTACATTGAATTTTCATCAACTGTATCATACATGTGCAGGGAAAGTTCATCTAGTTAAGATGTAAAAGTTTATTGAGTGTCAATTTTGTCATTTAACATGGGTTAGTATTGATTAGTGATAGATAATACACATTTTTCATCAAATTGCAGATATATTTACAGGTGATATTACATTTTGTATCTTGCAGGTGTATGTTATCTACGTCACCTGGTCTGATAAATCTACGAATGTCATTTACCGCAGATACAGCCGTTTCTTCGACTTTCAGGTGGGTTGAAATACTGAAAAGAAGTTGCTAAAAGAGTCTTATTTATTTTTCACTTAGAAATGGAGCGCTGCAGGAAATTAAAGGTATGTGCTTTGTTTTTTATTCAGTCAAATCAAAACTAAACAAGTTGTTGCTTTTGCAAGACATTACAAGACAGAAGCAGCCTGCATGTGCTCTGATATTTCCATGTTAAACATTATTTATAGAAATATTTATTGACAAGACTCCATATATTTAAAAAGGTTTACAACCATACATATAATGATCTTGATTCTTAGTATCTGCAGAGATAAAATAGAATTTTGTACCACAGTATCTTTTGAGAAAACTCGAATTTATTGACTTTATGATTGTATCTCTGGAGAAAAAAAAGGATTCATTGACTGTACCATTGTATCTCTGGAGAGGAAAATAGGATTTATTGACTGTACCATTGTATCTCTGGAGAGGAAAATAAGATTTATTGACTGTACCATTATATCTCTGACGAAGAAATTAGGATTTATTGACTATATGATAGTATCTAGAGAAGAAATGAACAGGATTTATCAACTGTATGATAGTATCTGGAGAAGAAATGGACAGGATTTATTGACTATGTGATAGTATCTGGAGAAGAAATAGACAAGATGTACTGACTATGATAGTATCTGGAGAAGAAATGGACTGGATTTATTGACTGTATGAAAGTATCTGGAGAATAAATGGACAGGATTTATTGATTGTATGATAGTATATGGAGAAGATATGGACAGGATTTTTTGACTGTACGATAGATAGTATCTGGAGAAAAATAGGATTTTATGACTATGATAACATGGAGAAAAAATAGTATTTATATACTATGATAGTATCTGGAGAAGAAATGGACAGGATTTATTGACTATGATAGTATCTGGAAAAGAAATAGACAGGATTTATTGACTGATAGTATCTGGAGAAAACATAAACAGGATTTATTGACTGTATGATATCAACTGGTGGAGAAAAAAATAAGACAGGATATATTGACTGTATCTGGTGAAGAAATAGACAGAATTTATTGACTGTATGTTGGTATGTGGAGAAGAACAAGACAGGATTCATTTACTATATGATAGTATCTGGTGAAAAGAAAATAGGATTTATTGATTGTGCTTTAGCATCTCTGGAGAATAGAAACGATTTATTGACTGTATCTTAGTATCTGTGAATAAAAATAATTATTTTGAATTTATGTGCTATCATTAATATCAATTTTACTGGTGTTATAGAAAATGACATTTTCATTGGTACTTATTTCGCTGGATTGGGGAAATGTTTCCACTGTTTAAATCTGTGATTTACAACAGTCATGTAATCCACATATATTGCTTGCTTCTGATGCAAAGATAGTGACTTATCACAGCCATGTAGTCCACATAAATTGCTACTGATACAAAGATAGTGACTTATCACAGCCATGTAGTCCACAAATTGCTACTGATACAAAGATAGTGACTTATCACAGCCATGTAGTCCACATATATTGCTACTGATGCAAAGATAGTGACTTATCACAGCCATGTAGTCCACATATATTGCTACTGATGCAAAGATAGTGACTTATCACAGCCATGTAGTCCACATAAATTGCTACTGATACAAAGATAGTGACTTTGCAGTAATATATGTAAAACTAGTTTGTAATGTTTACATGAATGCAAAGAACAAAAATGGAGAAAATTAATATATGCTCTTGGTGAGCTTGATGTTAAATATTAGTGCTTGAGCAAGGTCATACAATATGCAAGCACCACAAAACTGAAAACGGTGTTAAATTCAATGTTAAATACTTTCTCAGATTCTAAACTGATCTCTCAGAATGCTAATTGTAGATCGTAGCTCAAATAAAAATGTTTCTTTCTCAATACATTGTCATTGGTGATTTCTCCAGCATCCACAGGCTTTTTTGTGGCAATTTAGAGTGTAAAATCTGTATCCTTGTGCTTTGGCCTTACCACCTCCAAAAATCTTTTTCCCAATGGTAAAGCCCTATATGCAGGAACCAATTTCAGATGCTTATAAGGGTTATCATTGATAGTTTCCATGTTATTGGCCAAAGTCTAAGCCCTGGGGGTAGGAATGGATCCCAAAGCAAGTGTAGTTGCATGCATAGATCTGACTGTTAATGTTTTTAATGCTCAATTGATATATATATATATATATATATATATATATATATATATATATATATATATATATATATATATATATATATATATATATATATATATATATATATATATAGGAAATATTAGAGTTGTGGTACTGTTTGTACATGTAGTACTACTAAATGTAGGTACAGGAAGTCATGTACATGTAATTTCTCAGTATGTTGCATTAGTACAAGCATGTTCCGGTTACATTTTATTCCAATAATATTAAACAGTGATAACATGGGAGTTGGCATTAGTCAAATTAAAATGTTTTCAATGTGGGTTGGACTGAAAAATAATTCTGACTTTTGATAACAGAAAAAGCAAGGATAATATTTGACTGACATGAGACATATTTCTGAGAACAATTAGCAGGTAGGCTAACTGTTTACCCAGATCTGCATTCCCTGAATAGCTTTTATGTACAATCTCTAACAATTAATAGGTTTCTTTGACAGGTAGCTGTTGGACAAGAAGGGGCCTGAGTATTAAACTGATAGGTTTTCAGTTCATTTGGTACATGGGCTAGTAGTATGTCTAAGTCCATCATTCATCATCTAATGGCACTAGGGCTAGTGGTATGTCTGAGTCCATTATGTATCATCTAATGGCACTAGGGCTAATTGTATGTCTGAGTCAATCATTCACCATCAAATAGCATTAGGGCTAATGATATGTCTGAGTAAATCATTCATCATGTAATGGCACTAGGGCAAATGGTATGTCTGAGCAAATCATTCATCATGTAATGGCACTAGGGCAAATAGTATGTCTCAGTAAATCATTCATCATCTGATGGCACTAGGGCTAATGGTATGTCTTAGTCCATCATTCATCATCTGATGGCACTAAGGCTAATTGTATGTCTGAGTCCATCATTCACCATCAAATGGCATTAGGGCTAATGATATGTCTGAGTAAATCATTCATCATGTAATGGCATTAGGGCAAATGGTATGTCTTAGTCCATCATTCACCACCTAATGGCACTAGGGGTAATGGTATGTCTGAGTCCATCATTCATCATCTGATAGCACTAGGGCTAGTGGTATGTCTGAGTCCATCATTCACCACCTAATGGCACTAGGGCTAATGGTATGTCTGAGTCCATTATGCATCATCTGATGGCACTAGGGCTAATGGTATGTCTGAGTCCATTATGTATCACCTAATGGCACTAGTGCTAATGGTATGTCTCAGTAAATCATTCATCATCTGATGGCACTAGGGCTAATGGTATGTCTGAGTCCATTATTCATCATCTAATGGCACTAAGGCTAATGGTATGTCGGAGTCCATCATTCACCATCTAATGGCACTAGGGCTATTGATTTGTCTGAGTCCATTATGCATCATCTGATGGCACTAGGGCTAATGGTATGTCTGAGTTAATTATTCATCATCTAATGGCACTAAGGCTAATGGTATGTCGGAGTCCATCATTCACCATCTAATGGCACTAGGGCTATTGATTTGTCTGAGTCCATTATGCATCATCTGATGGCACTAGGGCTAATGGTATGTCTGAGTTAATTATTCATCATCTAATGGCACTAGGGCTAATGGTAATGGTATGTCCAAGTCCATCATTCACCATCTAATGGCACTAGGGCTAATGGTATGTCCAAGTCCATCAGTCATCATCTGATGGCATTAGGGCTAGTGGAATGAATACAAATGATGCTGATTTAGTATGTTTGCTTTTACTAACAAAAGAAAAAAAACATTTAAGTGACTTCTCACAGTGTCTTCAGATAGTTTGACTAAATCAAAGGATGGGCAAGGTATGAAAGCAATATTTAAAAATGAAACTGAACATACCAAGACCATGAAACACAAATTTGCCAATGCCAACAGGCCCTCTGAATGGCTGAGTGGTCTAAAAGTGCTTACCATTCTGGATCACTGCCATTTCACCTTTGTCAGTGTGTGTTTGAGACTCAGGTGCAGCTACATTAGAAAGTTTGCCAGTAGGTTCTTGTGGGTCAGTGGTTCTTCCTGGGGTCTTCTTCCACCAGTTATACTGGTTGACATATATAGACTATCTTGTGTTGAAAAATGGCATTAAACTCTTGAACAACAACAACCAATGCCATAACATTTCAGAATTTTCTTTTTTCAGTTTGAAATAGTTTGTTTCAAAGTTTTTGGGAATGGAGATTTGGTTACTGTGAGTAACTGCTGTCTGCAAAACAATTTCTTTTATTATGGTTATGCTAAGTTTTAGGCTGCACATTGTTTTGACTGAGCAATTACAAAATATATATATTTATGTTATATTTTTCAATGAGATGAAGTCAGTATGACATCTTTTGAATCTCATCTGGCAGCAGTTTATGATGACAGGCTGGTCAGCTGACCCAGCAGATCAAATGGCTTCTCTAATTATACCCCTATAGTTCATTACTATTTGAAGTCAATACATTTATCCCCCTGTTTTTAAGAAGGAGACTTACTGCTGATTACTGCCCTTTCACTTCCGTCTGCTTGGTAATGTTTCAGGAAGTAATCCAGTCTCTTCTGAGATTTTTTTTGTATTGTTTTTTTTTTCAGATGCAGCATCCATCCTACAACCTTAAAGCCCTCTTTGCAGTCAAAGTTTATATCAATATTTCTAAATTGTTGTTACAGTTTGCCTCTTCAGAGGCTACCAAAACAACAAAAGATGTGTGCACAAGTTGTTAGATTAAGTTTTGCAACAAGTATTCATCAGAGTTCTGAAAAGTTGGCAGATTTCTTCTACTTTGTTCCCAAATTATCAATTACTTTGGCTGTTTGCAGATTTCATGTAAGCTGTCTCTGGCCTTCTTTAGTTTCATGTTAACATTATTACACTTGCACATTGTAACTGCTAAAAAAACCACCCACCTTTCCTTTATATAATAAACACATCTCCATGATATACATTTTCAGGAACCACATTTAATTAAAAAGAGGACACATATATAAATCCAACAGTGGACACTGATATCTGTCATAGATTTCCATGATTCTTTCATTCTATAAGCAAAAAGTGATTTTCTGTCATGAGATCTTTGATTTGTCATAGGTACATGGACATAGAAAATACCCATATGACTGCATTAGTCATTATGCTTGACTTTTCTTGTAAGATATATAGCAAATAATCATTCATGTGATTAAGCAGCTAGAAAATATTAACATGTACAGTACTTAGGCCTGCCTATACTTAACTACCAATCAAAGGGCAACTAATTATCTTTTAAGTATGTGCAGACCACAGTTGTGATCTCATCCTAGACAGTCATTGATGTACCATACATATCAATATGGCTGTACCTTTTTGGTGCTCAAGCAGGGAGGCATGGGAGCTCAGTTGTTAGAGCTCAAACTCATAGTCCAAGGATCAGACACTTTCTAAGCCAGTACTTCATGTAACCAATAAAATATATGTAATAAAACATAAGACTGAGTTAATCAAAATGTATGTAATAAACTTAAGACTGAGGAAATCAAAATATTTTTTTTTAAAAAAACACAAGACTGAAATCAGGATGTATACAACACTGAGGAAATCAAAATGTATATTAAAACAAGACTGAAGAATCCAAATGAATGTAATAAAACACAAGACTGAGGAAATTAAATTGTATGTAATATAACATAAGACAAAGGAAATAAAATTGTATGCAATAAAACATAAAACAGCAGTAAAAAAAATTGTGAATAAAAATTAAAACTGAGGAAATCAGAATGTATAGAATAAAACATAAGACTGAGGAAATCAAAATGCATCTAAAAAATATAAAACAGGAACTCAAAATGTATGTCATAAAACAAGACTGAGGAAATCAAAATGTATGTAATAAAACAAGACTGAGGAAATCAAAATGTATGTAATAAAGAATAAGACTGAGGAAATCAAATTGTATGTAAAAACATAAGACTGAGGAAATTAAAATGTATGTAATAAAACAAGAATAAGGAAATCAAAATATATCTAATAAAACATAAGACTGAAAAAAAAATCAAAATGTATGCAATAAAACATAAGACTGAGGAAATCAAATTGTATGTAATAAAGCAAGACTGAGGATATCCAAATGTATGTAATACAACATAAGACTGATGTTAAATGACTAGGCTTGTACATAGTAACAAAGAAAAAGAGTGAAGCCAACAAGCTTTGTAAAATTTAACAAAAAAAATTTATTTCCCTAGGAAACTAGATAAAAATATGAGAAAGGAATTAGTTTGTGAATCTAATCCAAACATTAATCCTAGAATGAATAATGTAAGTCCTGTCACTAAAAAGATCTAAATTAATCAGAGTTTGTATCCAGATGAAGTTCTAAAATGGAAGGTGAAGACATCTTCTATAACCTGTTTTGTGCTGTTATGTCAAAAGTTCCTTGTTGAATTTTATGAATTAAGAATAATATTACGGCTTTAGAATTCTAAATAATTTTCAAAAATGTCTTTGTCCAAGAAATTTGATGAGCACTTGATATTTCCAAGAAAAACAAATTATTTTAAATAAAAATTTCAACTCAACTGGTCATAACACAAAATACCATTGAGCTCCAGAGGTATCAATTTATAATTGATTCAGTCAGTAAAAACCATTAGTTTTAAACGCAGTTTTAGATCATGTGATGGGGTCACATAGTCATTTAATTCAAATGGCACATTAAAACCATAAGACAATGGACATGTACACCATGGACAAATCTGATTCTACATAACAAATCTTACTGTTAGATTCCATATTTACAAGAAGAAAAATATGTTGTTTACAATATTGTTGACACACAGCCAAATATAACCTTGATTATGACCAATGATTTTCACTCTGTGTTTGCCAGTTTTGTAGCAAGGTCAGAAACTAGGTCAGCTAAAAATACAATGTAGCAACACTGTTATTTACAAAAACTGAACTGAATTTTCTGAAACAAATTTCAAACCCAGAGAATGAAAGTTATCATTACAATAACATGTAATGAAATAAAAATAAAACCAAAAATTTAAAACTAAAACACAAGTAAATAAATTACATATACATAACACTGAGGAAATCAAAATGTATTCAATAAAACATAAGACCAGAATAAAAGTATATGTAATAAAACATAAGGCTGAGGAAATCAACATGTATAATAAACAAGACTGAGGAAATCAAAATATATATAATAAAACAAAACATAGGAAAACAAAACGCATGTAACGAAACAAAAGACTGAGGAAATCAGAATGTATGCAATAAAACATAGGACTGAGGAATCCAAATGCATGTAATAAAAAATAATAGTGAAGAAATCAAAATGTGTATAATAAATCATAAGACTAAGGAAATTAAAATGAATGTAATAAAGCAGGACTTAAAATCACAATGTATGTAATAAAACATTAGATTATGAATCCACAAATATATGTAATAAACATAAGACTGGGGGAAATCAAAAATGTATGTAATAAAACAAGACATAGGAATCCAAATGTATGCAATAGAACATGAAACAGGAAATCCAAATTTATGTAATAAAACATAAGACTAAAGAAGTCAAACTATGTAATAAAACATAAGACTTAGGAATCCAGATACATGTAATAAAACATGACTGAGAAAATTAAAATGTATGCAATAAAACAAAACTGAGGAAATTCAAATGTAATGAAACAAAACTAAGGAATCCAAATGCATGTAATATGTATTAAAACAAGAATGAGGAATCCCAAATGCATGTAATAAAAACATAAGACTGAGAAAATCAAACTGTATGTAATAACACAAGATTGAGGATATCCAAATGTATGTAATAAAACATAAGACTGAGGAAATCAAACTGTATATAATATAAACATAAGACTAAGGAATACAAAGTTTCAGTGATGCCACAAATATACAAAGAAAAGATAATTTACATGAGTGAAGTTTCTGTCTTTTGCTAAAGATGGTGTAAAATATAAAGCAAAGAAAGAAAAGAAAACCAGATCTTTAAAATGGAAAGAAAAGAAAGTCCTATCTTTAAACAAAGAAAGAAAAGAAATCAGTACATTTAAAGGAAGGAAGAAAAGAAAGCCATATCATTAGAATAAAATAATTCATGTTGATAGCTTTGGGGAAGAAAGAAATTATAAGCAATTGTTGTGTTTTTTATTTTATTTGCAGAGTAAGCTCATGGATATGTTTCCAGAGGAGTCAGGATCACTTGATCCAAGACAGAGGATTATTCCATTTCTACCTGGTAAGATCTGATCATTAGGTCAAGGAAATAACCTTTGTATTGATTAGGTCAAGGAAATAACCTTTGTATCCATTAGGTCAAGGAAATAACCTTTGTATCCATTAGGTCAAGGAAATAACCTTTGTATTGATTAGGTCAAGGAAATAACCTTTGTATCCAGTAGGTCAAGGGAATAACCTTTGTATCCATTAGGTCAAGGAAATAACCTTTGTATTGATTAGGTCAAGGAAATAACCTTTGTATCCAGTAGGTCAAGGAAATAACCTTTGTATCCATTAGGTCAAGGAAATGACCTTTGTATCCATCCATACAGATGTCAAGATTTCCATCTCAAATTTTAATTGAACTTTTCCTTACAATATAATATGCATACAAAAATCTAAACAAATGACCTAACTGGTTTGAAGTACAACAACAGCATTATAAACATAACATGAGGACCAAAGTAATATCTTCCCAGTTCTGCATTCCAAGGGAAGGAAGTGGGGAAGAACAAATATTTTAAATATATAAATGAAAATCAAATGTTTTACATTGATTGTCTTAAAAGGACGCAGATGAAGCAAAACACTGATTTTTGGTTTGTCTTATTTTGGATGAAACTGAAATATTGCACTAATGATGTTATCTTATTGGTGTCATACTTTTATGCAAGCCAGTTTTAAAATTTTGTGCAAGACCATAGCTTCAAAAACGGCAGTACCCTTGTTAGATTACTGGTGGAGTATATACTTTTCACTGTTTCTACAATCAATTATTATACATATATTTTATAAGAGAATATACTTGTTACTGTTTTTTTACAAGAAATTACATATTTAAGGAGAGCATATACTTGTCACTGTTTCTACATGAAATCAGTATACATGTTGAAGGAGAGCATATACTTGTCACTGTTTCTACATGAAATCAGTATACATGTTTCAGGAGAGCATATACTTGTCACTGTTTCTACATGAAATCAGTATACATGTTTCAGGAGAGCATATACTTGTCACTGTTTCTACATGAAATCAGTACAGAATACATGTTTCAGGAGAGCATATATTAGTCACTGTTTCTACATGAAATCAGTATACATGTTTCAGGAGAGCATATACTAGTCACTGTTTCTACATGAAATCAGTATACATGTTTCAGAAGAGCATATACTTGTCACTGTTTCTACATGAAATCAGTATACATGTTTCAGGAGAGCATATACTAGTCACTGTTTCTACATGAAATCAGTATACATGTTTCAGAAGAGCATATACTTGTCACTGTTTCTACATGAAATCAGTATACATGTTTCAGGAGAGCATATACTAGTCACTGTTTCTACATGAAATCAGTATACATGTTGAAGGAGAGCATATATTTGTCACTGTTTCTACATGAAATCAGTATACATGTTTCAGGAGAGCATATACTAGTCAACTGTTTCTACATGAAATCTGGATACATGTTGCAGGAGAGCATATACTTATCAATGTTTCTACACTGATCAGTATAGATTTATTTCAGGAAAGAAATTATTGGGACGAAGCCATATTCGGGAAGTAGCACTGAAACGAATGAAGCCAATTGGAGAATATTGTCAGGTAGGTAGCATACAGTTTAATTTAGCTTGTTTGTCAGGATTCCACTAAATTTAGGTACATGATGATAAATATGACAGATATTTGGGTTTTTGATGTTCTGGGATTTAACGCCATTTTTCAGCACAAAATAGGCTATACATGGTGGCCAGTATTAATGTTGGAGGAAGAACCCTGGAAAACCCAGGGAAGAACCACTGACCCATGAGAAGCTACTGGCAGGCTTTCTCACTTACCCACGTTAGCCAAGTCTGGATTCGAACTCAGACAGGTGAGATGGCAGTGTTACATAATGGTCAGTGCTTTAAACCACGCGGCCACTTGGGTCCCCAAATATAAAATTTTATTCTTCCTGTTTGGGTTTTTAAAGAATTTTCTTTGCTTCTAGGTCAGTAAATGCCATTGTCATAGGTGAAATAAGTTTATGATACAATCTGAAATAAACAAGAATAATCTTACACTGACAAATAAGAAAAAGAGTTTCAGGTTGTTTTACCTGCCTCCAGCATAAAAATCACATTTCCACATCTGCAGTGAAACCACTACAGGTCAGACTGCTTTTAGACTACCAAGTTGGCCTCAGTGGGTTTTTATTCTTTCTGAGATTACTGGTGTTGGAGACCATCTGTAGAAGACACAATTTGTACTGGAGCATCAGCATTGTTGTTTATGCTGGTTATTAAACTGCCTGCTATTAATTAATAAATTTTGTCTGATCTTTGTATGTGGGCAGTAAGTATAATTCTTCTTTTGAGCCATGAAATTAAATCCTTCGGAACACTATTTTAGTATTAATACCAGTTAGAACAGGACACTTGGGTATCTGTTGTCATTTAATCTCAGATTTGAATTGCTGATGTATGTAAAACAGCATCACCCTTTGGGAGTAGCAATATGTAACAACAGTCTCACAGTCAGTTACAGGCATTGTTATAAAGTTAAGACATGTTGCTCTTGCCTTGGGTTGATGCTGTAGTCATTATGGCATAGTGTTTACATGACAAACTTAAATATTTGAGTTCTAGTTCATATTTCATGCGCTGTTCATGCACAAATCATAAAATTGATGTTATGCATCTCGGTTAGAAACACTCATTCATATAACAAAAGAAGCTCATCATGATCTGTTTTTCTTCTTTTGCTGGCTTTAGTTAAGTTTCAGCACTTACCTCATGACCTCTTGAATTTTTAGCATGTTCTATGAATACTATTGTACCTAGACCCAGAAAATATTATGAATCCTGAAAATTGCTAGACCCTTATGTCAGTAAGAGGTCTCTGTGACTTATACTTCATACCTCAGTGACTCTGTTTAAAGACTTTTGTTTGAAATTTCTGTTCATCTGTTGGGTTCTGTTTATGTTTGAATAAAGAAACTTAATGATTGGTTGTATCCCAATTGATACTATACCCATACAAGCAAATACAATCACTGTAACATATATTTTTTGTTTTACTAGTATAGGTCAAATAATTGTATTTTGCTCATGACTGCATAGATTTTTTTATGTGCGATACACAGCTTATGCAGAAGTCTCAGTCTGGCCAGTGCAGTTGTAAGTAGGAATAAATATGGTAAACAGTCCCTATTAATTACTATACATTGTATATTATTATATGTTACCATTAACAAGTTAACTGTTAATGTACATGGGAATGTGTATAGGAATGGAGGAGAGGACTGCATGCTATATGTCTTTCATGTGGGACCTCAGCTGTAGTGGCTTTTCAGCATAATTATGTATTAAATATGCATGTAATTCTGGGTGTCACTTCAAGTTTATTTGAAGCCTGTTATATTCACCCAGTATAATCTGGTTTATAAGGGTGGCCAATGCTAATAGTTTTTGTAATTGATAATGCCAATGATAATAGTTTATCACTAATGATATATAAACTCCCTTTAATGTTAATAGTTTCAGGTCAATGATAATAACTTCTGGACAGTATTAATGGTTTATTGCTAATAATAATAGCTTTCTTTCTAGCCAATGAAAATAGCTTCTATCCAGTGATAGTAGCTTCTGGTAAATGATAATATCTCCTGGCCAATAATAATAGCTTCTAGCCAATGATAATATTTCGCCAATGATAATAGCTTCAAGCCAATGATAATATCTCGCCAATGATAATATCTTCTAGCCAATGAAAATAGCTTCTATCCAGTGATAATAGTTTCTGGTAAATGATAATATCTTCTGGTCCATGTTGATATCTCCTGGCCAGTGATCTTCTAACCAATAATAATATTTTCTAACCAATAATAATATCTTCCAGCTAAAATTGTATCTTCTAGCCATTGATAATATCTTCTGGCCTTTGATAATATCTTCTGGCCCATGATGATATCTCCTGGCCAGTGATCTTCTAACCAATGATAATATTTTCTAACCAATGTTAATATCTTCCAGCTAATGATTGTTATCTTCTGGCCATTGATAATATCTTCTGGCCCATGATGATATCTTCTGGCCCATGATAATATCTACTAGCCAATGATAATATCTTCTGGCCAATGATAATATCTTCTGGCCAATGATAATATCTTCTAGCCAATGATATTAGCTTCAGGCCAATGATAATATTATCTGGCCAATGATAATATCTTCTGGCCCATGATGATATCTTCTGGCCCATGATGATATCTTCTAGCCAATGATAATATCTTCCAGCCAATGATAATAGCTTCTAGCTAATGATAGTATCTCACCAATGATAATTACATCTAGCCAATGATAATAGCTTCTATCCAGTGATAATAGCTTCTGATAAATGATAATAACTTCTGGACCATGATGATATCTCCTGGCCAATGATCTTCTAACCAATGATAATATCTTCCAGCTAATGATTGTATCTTCTAGCCATTGATAATATCTTCTGGCCTTTGATAATATCTTCTGGCCCATGATGATATCTCCTGGCCAGTGATCTTCTAACCAATGATGATATCTTCTGGCCAATGATAATATCTTCCGGCTAATGATTGTTATCCTCTGGCCATTGATAATATCTTCCAGCCAATGATAATATCTTCTGGCCAGTGATAATATCTTGGCCAATGATAATAACTTCTGGCCCATGATGATATCTTCTGGCCAGTGATAATATCTTCTGGCCCTTGATAATAGCTTCTGGCCAGTGATAATAACTTCTGGCCCATGATGATATCTTCTGGCCAGTGATAATATCTTCTGGCCAATGATAATATCTTCTGGCCAATGATAATAACTTCTGGCCCATGATGATATTTTCTGGCCAAATATAATTTCTTCTGGCCAATGATAATATCTTCTGGCCAATTATAATATCCTCTGGTCAATGATAATAACTTCTGGCCAATGATAATATCTTTTGCCAATGATAATATCTTTTTGCCAATGATAATAGCTTCTAGCCAATGATGTCTTTTGGCCAATGATAATTTATTCTTTCCAATGATAATATCTTCTGGCCAATGATAATATCTTTTGCCAATGATAATATCTTTTGCCAATGATATAGCTTCTGGCCATTGATAATAACTTCTGGCCATTGATAATATCTTCTGGCCAATGATAATAGCTTCTGGCCATTGATAATAAAATGCCATTTCAGCAGCCTGATGCTGCTACACATAATGAAAAAGTTAATAGTGTCATAATAGTGCAGTATGATTGATGATGTGCCTATAACATGATGTCAAGTAATTCACCAAAAATCTTTACTTTGGATTTTGTCTTATTTCAGGCTCTTCTTAAGTTGCCATCAAAGATATCAGAGCATAAAGAAGTGATTCAGTTCTTTGAAATTGATGCGGATGATATTAATCCACCTAAAGAGTGAGTATCTTCTGAAATCTTGGTGTACTAACAGTATTTTGGTTTTTCTTGTTATACACTAAATAATAGATAGTACATGACTAGGTACAGGAAACATACACCCTGTAATACTTAGAACCTCCAAGCCAGGTATATTACATTATGCTTCCTGTACCTGGCCTGGAGGTTCTGAGTACAGGTATTACAGGATTTATGATTCCTGTTCCAGGTATGGTATATTGGTTGTTTCCTCTACCTGACCTGGAGGTTCTGATTACAGACATTATAGGCTGCATGCTTCCTGTACCTAACCAGCTAATTCTAATTACAGGTATTATAGGATGTGCATTTCCTGTGACTGGCATGGAGGTTCTAAGTATTACAGGGTGTATGTTTCCTGTACCTAATCAAGAGGTTGTAATTACATGTTGTCTGTTCCTGTGATGTGCCTGACCTGGGTGCTAATTACAGACATTTCAGAGTATGTTTCCTGTACATGGCCTGGAGGTTCTAATTACAGATATTATATGGTGCATGTTTATGTACATGGCCTGGAGGTTCTAATTACAGATATTATATGGTGCATGTTTATGTACATGGCCTGGAGGTTCTAATTACAGATATTATATGGTGCATGTTTATGTACATGGCCTGGAGGTTCTAATTACAGATATTATATGGTGCATGTTTATGTACATGGCCTGGAAATTCTAATTGCAGATATCATATGGTGTACATTTATGTGCATGACCTAGAGTTTCTAATTACATATATTATGTGGTGTACATTGTGTGCACTTTGACTGGAGGTTCTAATTACAGATTTTATGTAGTGTACATTGTGTGTACTTGGCTAATGATGCTTAAACGTTTGATCATGCATTTGTACTCATTGCTGCAAATGTTGACATTAAATGACTCTTATGGTTACAGCAACCACTAGGAAATTTGAAGATTTATTAAAGAACATTCTATTTCATTTTGATCAATTTTCAGGTAAATTAATGGTCTTAACTGTGGACTTTTTTAAAAATATTTTGAGCCGGACATTGAATCCATACTTAAAATGATGCATGAAATCTTTAGACTTACTTTTACTACACAACTGGTCAGGTGTGTGAGTAGGAATTTGGTCCAGTCTTAAAGGTTTATTATTTTTATTCAAAAATTAATCCATATGGATAACTTTGTTTTTTTTTTTTACTAGATATGGGAAATATTTCACAAGTGAAGTGGAAATATTGTATTGTCAGGAGTGCAAAAGCCATTCCATGCCAATGTGATTTACAGTTACATCAGTAAAAAAAATACTATATTTTGCAATACTTTTGGATAGAAATGTTTTAAAAATTTTGCCAGTATATAAATGTACGCTTGAGAATCTACAGCTGAAATATTTTAAATTCTCTATAACCAGATGTGGAAGGGAAAAAGAGAGAATGAGCATATTGTTACTTCCTGAAATTTTATGTTTTTGGTGGATGAACAACTGGCTAAATGTGTGAAGAACATATTCTTATTGAATGATAGGTGTTGAAGTAACTACTAGATAACTTGTCACCAGTCTGAGAAATACCACCTCTTTTAGTTTTTGACTTTACTCCTGGAGCTTTGTAATGACAAAAATTAAAATCATTCAGTTTCAATTGCTTTAAATGATTGCATATATTGCTTTTAGTGATGACACATCATCTGGTCAGTGTGATGTCAATGAAGTGATTTTGATGTAATAACAATAACTGATTTAAAGGCAACCAAAAAGGCCATTATTGACATTAGAAGTTTTTCTATCATTCGATGGAAAAGCAGAGGACATTTTAATACTAAAACACTATCATGCATTAACACTTGGTCATACATTAACACACTGTCTTGCATCATAAGTGTAACCTACATTTTATATTCATGCTTAATCTATGGATGCTGTCAGTGAAGATTTACCACCCATTTTTACTTAGAGTCATAAAGATATACAGCTATGTCCTCTTTCAGAGGACAAGAATCTTGTATTAGAATGAAGTCGTTTTTTTTCTTGTATAAAATTTGCAGAAAACTGATTTTGGCTTGTACACAGAGATGGAAGCATGGTTACCATGTGTGTAAAGCATTCAAAAAACACTATCCATAAGCTAAATTTACATTGAAGAAACTAACCATGGTATGTTTTTTTTAATGAATAATAATGTCTGCAGGATATTATTTGTGAGACATCCATTTATTAAATGAATTAAACATGACTTATGAACAGAAAGAAGTCACCAGTGAAGGCTGAAAAAATTTCTCCACCCAGAACACTGGAACATTATGTCGCCACAGATGACTACACCAAGCAGGAGAAAGGGGAGGTAAATCTGGTAGCAGGGATGGTTGTGGAAATTGTTGAGAAATCTGAAACAGGTAAGTCTAGTCTTCTCAATCCACCTCAAGCATTTCCCAAAGGCAAAATTGGATTAGCTGCACAGTTAGATTAATACATTTTTATAATAATGTTTTTCCTATCTAAGATGGTTAAAAAATGTGTTTCCTATTGCACTAATTTTAAAAATTAGGGTTGGCAGAGATTTTGTTTCTTTTTCTTTTTCTAAAAACTTTATATATATTTAATGTAATTTTTTTTAAAGCAATTTTTACCATATAAAAATGTGCCAGGGTTGGCAATAAGAAATGGATGGTCAGCCGACTGCAAACACCATTTTTTGGCACTTATTGTGTCAAGTTAATGCAGTAGTGAAACAGTGACAGTAGGATTTACTTGACCACATGGGACACATACAGTTCATCATTTTATGTCAGCTTGGCTTTATATAGAAATAATGAATCTGTGAATTTGAAAGGAACCACAAGCAACACTGTTCAGAAACAATATCATTTTTAGACTTTACAACTTCTTAGATTTATTAAATTTGTTTGCAGATAAATAAGTGAAATATTTAAAGATGCCAATGTGATCATAAATGTCATCTTGAGTCATGTCAAAAGTTTCTAACAAAATGTTTCATAAAATTAGTAATGACAAGGATTGAAATTAACAACAAAGAGAAAAAAACATCTATAATGGTGAACAAATTGAAATTAAGATTGAAAAGAAAACTTAAAGCAGCCTGTATTAAGAGTTATGCAAAATTTCCTCCATATCAAGTGTGTTCCATTCACTTGACCATTGCAAAATCCTTCACATGATGGGTTTGTTCCATTCATATAATCACTACAGAATCTTCCACATATCGGGTATGTCATTCATATGGTCATTGCAAAATTCTCCACATATTAGGTATGTTCGATTCATATGATTATTGCAAAAATCCTCCACATATTGGGTATTTTCCATTCATATGGTCATCTTTGAAGAATCTTTCACATATTGTGTATGTTCGATTCATATGGTCAGTGCAAAATCTTCCATCTATTGTGTAGGTTCCATTCACATGATCATTACAAAGTCTTCCATATATTGTGTAGGTTCCATTCACATGATCATTACAAAGTCTTCCACATATTGTGTAGGTTCCATTCACATGATCATTACAAAGTCTTCCACATATTGTGTAGGTTCCATTCACATGATCATTACAAAGTTTTCCACATATTGGGTATGTTCTGTTCATTTGATTAGCACAAATACTTATTGCTTGGCTGATGTGTATCAATGGAAGGATGAAAAATTGGAAGCAATCTCAGGAATAAAATTGAGTGATTTATGAAAGACTTCATAATTTCAAAGTGCTTTCATCTATCACCACTTATGTATTGCCTATTTAGGCTCATTCAAAAGCATTCTTGTTGAAGACAACAAAATTTGTAAATTTTAACAAAAATAATTTATTTCTCTGGAAAACAAGGTAGAATATAAAAAAGGACTTAAGCTTTGTGAATATAATCCAAACATTAATCCTAGAAATTAAGACTGCAAGTCCTATCACAAAAAGTTCTAATTAAATCAAGGTTCGAATCCCAATGAAGTTCCAAAATAGAGGACAATGACGTGAGATGATTGCAGTATTGTACTGATGAATCATCAGTTCCTCATTGAATTTTGTGAATCAAGAATAATATTCTGGCTTTAGAATTCCGAATAATTTCTAATAAATGTCTTTGTCCAAGAATTTGATGAAGAATACTTATATTTCCAGGAAGAATAAATTATTTTAAATAACAATTTCAACTCAACTGGTCACAATGCTAAATACTGTTGATCTCTAAAATGTATGAAATAAGATTGAATAAAAAACACTATTAACGTTAGTTTTACACATAATTTTAGATCACGGGCAGTAGGTCACGTGGTCACTTAATTCAAATGGCACAGAAAGCCCATAAGACAATTGACACTTATGCCATAGACGAATTTGGTAATATCTAACAAGTTTCACTATAAAATTCAACAATAAAATAATAAAACCATTGTTTGCAACAGAGCTAACACATAGGCCGAACATGACCTTGATAATGACCAATGAGTTTCACTCAGTGTTTACAAATTTCTAAACAAAGGACAGGAACTAGCTCAGCTAAAATATAATGTAGTAACACTTATTTACTAGAACTGAACTGGATTTTCTGAATAAAGGTCCAGTCCAGTGAATAAAGTTATCATTATAATAATGAAATAAAAATAAAATAAAAAATTTAACAATAACACACAAGTAATTAAATTACAGTATTTAACAGTATATAGCCGAACATTGGTATCATGTTACCAATGAGTTACAAATTTCTGAACAAAGGACAGGAACTAGCTCAACTAAAACTATAATGTAGCAACACTTATTTACTAGAACTGAACTGGATTTTCTGAAAAAAGGTCCAGTCCAGTACAGTGAAGAAAGTATCATTTTAATAACACACAAGTAATTAAATTACATAAGAAGCACATTAACTAATAGTCCTGGTATCTTGACTTGCATTACTCTTCCTTTGCAC
This sequence comes from Potamilus streckersoni, assembly GCA_016746295.1. Taxonomy (NCBI): domain Eukaryota; kingdom Metazoa; phylum Mollusca; class Bivalvia; order Unionida; family Unionidae; genus Potamilus; species Potamilus streckersoni. Next base: position 1,585,632 of record JAEAOA010001024.1, read on the forward strand.
CACTGCTCTATTAAAAACAACCAGAACATATCAAGAAGATTGTTCCATAATATTTTTGTACAGTGAGGAATGTTAACATGTTCAGGATCTTGAATGGAACATATCCATTGTGGCTTTTGTCTTCAAGTAATGTAGGTAGGACTGGTATCATGTCATTTGACTGGTTCACCTCTAAAGTAAATTTTGGACTTTGGTTAGTGAGGTTGTCTAAGTATTACAGTAATGGCTAACAATATATAACAGTATATAGCTAATGCATTGAATTAGCATCCTGTGAGTTGTATCTATTGCACCTCATGAATTATATAGTTTGACTCTGAGAATTGTCTGTTTTCAGGCTGGTGGTTTGTAAATGCAGAAGATGAACAGGGTTGGGTACCTAGCACATATTTAGAAAGGGAAGATGGAGTGAAAGAGGACACAATTATCAAGGCTAAACCTGGCGAAGGTGAGTTGACAAATTTCTTTTTATTGAATCTGCTTTGTCACAAGAGTTGTCATAAGGGTAGCATTGAGGTTTTTAAATATTTCATTTGAATATAGGGATTATATGTTTCTGTTGGTATAAATTTTTACCAGATCCCAAGAGATCATTGAAGCTTGAGTCATAAAAATAATAGTTTCTACACATCAGAAAGATTTAGTGAATTTTTATACCAAATATAAGTGTACAATCACATTTACATAATAACAGAAAAATCTTTCAAATTAAAGATAACATTAAACATTCCTTACATGAAGGTACCACTTCTCTAAGTTGGATTAATCATTTTCTGGTGGCACTTCTGATCAAGTAATGTAATGCATTCCATATTAACTCTGGCAATCTACTAAGCATAAAAAATAATATCTGTCAAGTCAGAAGATTAAAGCATCATACAAAATTTATTATCCTCTTCAAATTTTGATATTTCTTAATGATAAGATAATTGCATATTTCATTTAACACATTCAGTGTAGGACCAGGGCATGATTGATATGTGAAATCCAATATTTATACATAATTTGTAGTCACTTTCAACCACTCTATGAAACATTGCTGTGCAGGAATTTTTATGGACCACTCAGGTGGCCTAGTGGTTAGAGCATCTGCTTCAGATGTGGGAGGTTGCGGTTTCAAACCCTGGCCAAGTCATACCAAAGACTTAAAAGATTGATACTATTAGCTGCCATGCTAGGTACTCAGCATTAAGAGGTTAGTGTTAGGACTGGTCAGCCTGGTGTCAGGATAATTTTACTCTGTGTGACATGATGTCTCATGTCAATGGCAAGATGCCACAGTACTAGATATCACTAAAACTGCCACACTACAGACATCACTGCTATATGACTAAATATTTTTTAAAGCTACATTAAAAAATCCAATTCACACACACACACACACATGTCTGGTAGGTGCAAACTTCTACCCTCAGTTATTGACATATGTCAATCACACAATACAAATTAAACATACATAACATATAATTATGGACAAAAGCCAACATGCAATACAAATTAAATATACAGAATATATAATAATGGAAAAAATCCAATACACATAGAAATTAAATATACATAAGAATATTTGTGAGTCAAAACTCTGCAATGCATTGTCTATCAATCATACATCATTTTGCATTCCATCAAAATTGCTATTTTTTTTCTTCTAAAAACCATCAGTTCCGTTTTGGGATAAAATTTGGTAGAAATGTTTCTCATGAACAAGTTTGATCACAGTTACCTGTTAGTTGCTATATAAGCCACTCTATTGCCATTAAAAACATAAATTTAGCAGAACCTGCTCTTCAAATTTTTCCACTCAGCAATATTAACATCAGTTTTCTTTAGCAAGTGTGGAGATTCCTTGAAAACATTTTAGTTTGTCTAGAACAGCTGGGCCTGTGTCAATCAGACTTGGTAGAAATATTTCTTAGGCTGTTTCAGAGGACTTGCTCAGTCAAAATTTTGTTCAGATTGACTCAACCAGCAGTTGTGTGGCTTACTTAGCCACTAGATGGAAAAGCTGATGTCTTGTCCAGAATAGACAAGTTAGTTTTGATTGTGCATCAACTTTTCAGAGTTGATCACAGTTGATCAGATGCTTATTAAGATAATCAGCTAATATATTCAGCTTATGAATCAATGGAAACTAGTGACAGGCAATGATCAGTATGTGAAAGGAAAAGTCCCTAGAGGCACATCATGATTCTCTCAGGGTTTTGAAAAGGCTTGCAAATAAAGATCATGGGGAGTGCTAGTATAATAATATCAAATTATGGTGATGGGTCTTTATATCAGCTGAGCAAAGATCAAAATTTTATAAAAGCTAAGAAACTTTCTCCTCTTCTGGAAGAAAAATGGTTCAAGACTAAATATGACTTGTGAATAATTTGAATGTTCTACCTCATGTACTACTAATGAGGTAGTACAATAACATAATTTACCAACAGTTTCAAAATGTAATGCATCAGTACTAAGTCTGGTAGCTTTATGCTCATTATGGATGTATGACCAAAGGGATTTAGGTGAAAACAAATTAAAGATGTCATTTAGGGTTAGGTAGAGAAGGTCTGAATTGAGTAAATAGAATAAATTGTCAACATTGTCAGGCTTTGCATCAGTAACAAATGAACAGGAGGCAATCAGAAAAACATTAAACTTCATGGAAAGTTGAGCAGATAAAAATATGGGGAGTCAGAATAAATGAGACGTGTACAGGAAGATAATTGGAAAACATCAAACATCCTAGTCTGTTAAAAAATTAAAGATTGTGGCTGTCAGAAAAAGAAAGACAGTATTTGTACAGATAGGAAGTGGTAAACATCAAACATCGTAGGTGGATGACAAGATAAAGATGGTGGGAGTTGAAAAGTCAGTGACAGTCTGGGGAAAGGGTTATATTTTCCTAAAATGCAGGGTCAGCATTTAGTGACTGGGTTGATTTATAGAACCAGCTCTTCAAATGATAATGGCTAACCAAACATTCTGTATGTAAGGAAAGTGGTATGTTTTTTGGTATATTTTGTAGTATATATTTTTACAACTCTGAAACAAAGTAACAGGAAAGAGTGTAAAGCAACAAGCTTTGTAAAATTCAACAAATAATTTATTACCCTAGAATACAAAGTAAAACTTAATAAAAAGGAAACTGTATTACTAAATCAAATCCCAAATAATCCTAGAATTGCAGACTCAAGTCCTAATAATTTAAAGTCCTAAATAAAATTCAGTAGTAGTCCAAATTAAATCCAAAACTGACAGTGATGTGTCAGTGGTAGCTCATAGAGCAGGGGTCAGCAACCTATGGCACGGCAGGTCAAAAGATTTTGTTTGGTATACAAAGGGCAAACATAAATATCAATTTTAAGTGTTACTCTCTTACTGGTGGCACACACTCATTCATTTGTAATTAGTCCGGAAAAGCTGAAAATGAACTCAGTTTTGGACTAGGTCAAGTCCAACATACAATGTTACATTACAACTGCATGTAATGAATTTTTTTATATAAAAAAACCTCCTAAACAATGTAAATAAAATAAACATAACAATATAGAAAGATAAAGGAAGGAATGAGATTGTTAAGTATGAGGAAACATTTATTGGTCTGGCAGTTCTCTAAATATATTATTGCTAGATTGTAGTTTAGTAAGTCTGTAGAAGTGGAGAGGAAATTTTCCATATGGAATTTGTTATAAAGTTTAATTATAAAAAAAACCCTTAGTTGGTGACTTATTTTGTACCACTGAGGTTCCACAACCATAAACCTTTATGTCATTTGGGCAAGCAGGAATTGCTGGTTAGACATGCATAGATAACATTAACAGGAGTCAGTCAATCTTGAATACTAATCTGTATGTAGATTATGAATATTGATCTCGCATCTGATTTTTTTACCTTGCTGCTATTAGGGGGAAAAGAGCAGTTTGCAAAGTAAAGCAAGGGGAGTAATCTATCTTAGTAACCTACTAAGGTTTCGTGTTGTGAAGAGGATTATCTCCCTTATAAAACATTTACAACTATGTAAAACCTGATTTTAACATACACAGTATAAGTAATAAGTAATGTAAATTAGCAAAACAAATACACTTGACAGATTTTTTTTTAATATTGTGAATCCATCTTCGCTAGCAAAGGTTCCAATAACCCTATCAACACCTTGGTAGATCAAACAGCTGTATTGATGCTTTGTCCTAGCGACATCTATTGGATTTCATGTGTTGCCTCCCTTAGTATATAATGCCAAAAAAACCAATAGCATGGTGCATTGTACATCTGCCGAATATGGTGGTTACGATTGACCTAAAAAGCATTCTTTTAAGTTTAACATTGAAAGTATGACTGTGTACCAGAGGTAAGACATTACAGGTGTATTTGCGTGAAAGGTGTTTGTGCAAACATGGACCGACACTGGAAAATTAATTATTTATCAGTCCATTCAAGTTGTGTGCTCCCATTGTCTTGATCATGTAGGAACAGTGTTCATATTTGATTAACTTTATTTTGATTGGATGTAATAGTGTGCTGCTGCATCCAATAAAATTCACAGACCCAAAAGCTCAAATATCTTATTGATATGCCAAGGTGTTGATATGGTTATCGGAAATTAAGCTAGCGAAGATGTTGTGAATCCAGTTGAGGAAATTTTGTGATGATGTACCATACGAGAAAATTTAGACTTTTTGAGGAAAGTAGTTTTATGCAACAAATTTTGACCTTATTTAAGGTATTTTATCTTCTTTTTTTAGATTGTACTTTATTTTGTATACATTTTTTCAGAAGTAGAATAACTATATCTTTTATATTTTGTATTATTGTACTTCTTGTTTGCATTTCTTTGGAAGGGTTTTTATTATGTTTTTGTGTTATTCTTCATTTTTGAATTTTAGTTTTAATTGGCACTGTATTGCTGTTATTGTTCTGAGGAGTCATTAAGTATGCACATATATACATACCCATTTCACTATGCCAGTTAAAACCAACCATTGAATGAACCTACTACATCCATTCATCACTTAAATCTGTGGTCAAAATGAATATAATTTTGTTTTATGACTTTTTGTATGTTGTACATACATGCCATAACACAATGAATCATGCAAAAGATATTATTTATGGATAGACACATTTCTTTACCGCTACAAGGTAACCTGTAACCTGTGAACAGTACTGCTGAGTGCTGATATTAAACTATTCTCAGAGACCCTTCTTTGCCACCACAATATATGCCTGCTGTTGTTTTTCTGGGTTTAAGGCTGGGGTTTTTTTTAGTATATGATATGTCATGTAAAACTCTCTTTAGGCAGTATAACCCTTTCCCTCAGAGTGTATGGCTTTTCAGCCCTTCAATACACATGTAGCAAATTTACCCAGTGCAGTGATCTACACATAGGCCTGTTAAGCAGTGAAGTGTATGTTACATTTAACAGCAATTTTAACCATTTTACGTTTTTGGTACACATATGTTATGTATGGAAAGATTTAAGAGTAAAATACAGTTGTTATAGCTGTATAATTATTTTTCACAAAATAATTTTGTGTGTGCTTTAACATCTTGAGAGAGCTCATTCACTATCAAGTAAGTGAAGCCACGTGATCAACCAGAGTGGCAATTTAAAATACTGAAAAAATTTACAAGTTCTTTGCGTCAACGTTACTAAATCAACTGAATTTGATAATTTATAAAAACTAATGGCTTCCTACATCAGTACATAAGTTATTGAAGCTTTCATAGTTGTGATTCTACTTGAGCAAGTATTAAATGATATCAGAGACCGTCATTTTGTTGAATGGAGAATACGACTGTTATGACCTACTTACTTTAAACAGCAGATTTCAACTAGAGTATAAACAGTAGCCATGTCATCTGACATAATGTTCATTCTCACCAATAAATGTAGTATCTAAAAGGGGTTTTCCCTGAAGGTGGTGCTACAAATACTCGCTCAAAATGGCTGCTGTTTAGAGTTGCCAAAAAGCTATTATATGGGAATCGGGTAAAGTTCCAAAAGGTGCATGTATGTGGTAAAGGGTTAAAACATTCCTGCTTAGCTGTCATATAAAACTATCCCTGTGGCAGATTTTAATAGTCCTGCTTAGTTGCAGTCATATAAAACCATCCTTGTGGCAGATTTATATAGTCCTGCTTAGTTGCAGTCCTATAAAACTATCATTGTGGCATATTTAAATAGTCCTGCTTAGTAGTCCTATAAAACTATCCTTGTGGCAGATTTAAATAGTCCTGATTAGTAGTCTAATAAAACCATCCTTGTGGCAGATTTAAATAGTCCTACTTAGTAGTCATATAAAACTATGTTTTGGGCAGTTTAAAACAGTCCTGTTTATTTGTCATACAAAACTCCTTAGGGCAGTGTAAAACAGTCTTGCTTACTAATCATATGAAACTATGCTTGGTGCAGTTTATACATTTGATTATCATAGAGGTAATTGGAAGATAGGGCAGACAAAGATTTACAAAATTAGAAGATAGGGCAGACAAAGATTTACAACCACCATTTAATCAATAACCTAACTGGTTGATCATAGTTGGGTGATGTTATCTCTATAGAGCACCCTGTGGGAGAGCCTGTTGGACAATTTTGACATGGTAAAGTACACAGTCTACTATGGCCATCCATGGGAAAAGGCTGGCCTTTGTAGAAAGGTGACCTCAAAAGACAGGTTCAGCACTCAAACTCAGTTCATGACAAATGCAAGTACTATATACTGCATAACATCAGCATTATTATTAGTAGTAATATAATTATTATGATTTTTCAGATATTATTATTAGCAGTAGTCGTATGCTGCCAAGATACATGTATTTGGTTTTAGCTATTTAGCAAAGAATAACAAAATAAAAAGTCCCACACAAGTTTACTGTATTCTCACTCTAATCCCTCATATCATTACATCATCACCGATTATCCTTTCATTGTCATATGTCTCATCATTTTGATCGACTTTTAGCAGAGTTTTTGTTTATATCCAAACTTTATCCATGATTGGGAAACTCAGGACTAATTTTTCTTGGGCCAGCTGGTGTAATTAGGCCTGAAAACAGTTGTTCACACTTCAGACATTTGATGGATTTAGCGGTTTCTCAAACTTGCTTAGATCAGAAGTCAGTAAACTTTTATGAGAGACCTTTGATGATTAGGGAAGGAAAAGAAGCAGCTATTGATTCATATAATATACCTTTATATATACCATGCCTTGGTCATCAAACAACAGAAGTTTAATGTGCATACTTGGAACAGTCACTGCTGATGTGCTTTAGTGTCTGAAAAAAGGCATGGTGAAACCACTTTTTGGTTAAGAAACATATGGCCACTGACTGCCAAAGACAGGTGACCACTAATTATATGACATTTTTAGAGGAAATTTGCTGAGGGTGGGAAATTATATTGATCTTTGTGACCAGGTGATTACTAAACTCAGATGAATTAGGACAGGTTTAACTATACACTAAGTGAATCAATCCAATTTTTGTTTAAATCAGAGAGATTTGTATTGAAGAACAAAATAATTAGCAAGTTCAGAATGAGTGGCATTTCTTTGAAGCTGGAATTTACTCAATACACATTGTATATATAGACTGCAAATTTAAATTTGTATTTTCCAGTCATTTACTTTAGGCTTGTGTCAACAGATAATTTCTTCTCGGTTGCATGCAATGGGATCACACTTACTGCTCCACTCTTTGCACCTCATAACACTCACAAGAAAAAAGCAACACTATCATGGAGGTTGGCAGATATGTTAAATGAATGACTCACATTCTTTTGACCCAGACTTTTTATCCATCTGCATCGAGTTGCTAGGCAGATGTCAAGCAGGAGAGTGATCTCATGCACACTTATGCCTCTTGTTATTGTTAGATTTGTGGTGAAGCATTATGCTTATTATAATCCAAACCCAAACATACACTTCTGCAAAGTTTTAAAATCAAAGTTTAAATTTTTATATCAATCTTCAGATATAGACAGGGAAAAGACACATATTCATACTTAAAAAAAGAGAATTAATGATGCTTGGATTTCACATTATGGAAGAAAACTTATAATATTGCAAACTTTGTAATTGAGATTTATGCTAATTGGTGTATGTTTATTACATGAGACTACTGATCTGAGCCATGCTGGGGCCGACAAAAAGTTACATTGTATAAATATATATTTTTGTTATAGAGGAGAAGTATCTGTGTACTGACCCCTTTCAGCCAACCAGAAAAGATGAGATTGCAATGGAGCGTGGGGCAGTGGTGGATGTCATAGAGAAAAACCTTCAAGGATGGTGGCTTGTCAGGTATATAGATCATTATAGATGATCTTAATCAGATCGATTAAAACTTTAGTCTGAACATATGTGAATGTAGTGCTCCTTTTAATGAGTGGATGTTCTACATTTGTAGCACTTTCTTCTCCGACTTCAGGCAATGAGTATCATATTACTGATGTGATGTCATGACATTTTTTGCGACATAGTACACTGATTTCACTATTTTTCATGGATTTCATTCTTGCTATACAGATTTAAACAAATAATAATTGGGTTTCTTCCCCTCACCATGAATGTAAGTACAAAAGAAACTTATTTTTTGTAAAATCATGACAGTTGATGCACATAAAAGTTTTTGGATTTCTTTACAAGATTTTCCAAAATTTGGGATCAAGTTTCTGTTATAAGATCTAAGGCAGTAACAGCAGTGGTTGTTGTCATTGATGATTTTTATATTGTATATTCCTGTATAGCAGTTTCATTTTCTCATAAAACAGTCAAGGCAAAAACTGAATCTTTCACTTAATTAAATTACTTTATAGGTTTAAGGAAAAAGAAATATTTAACATTTAGTAATGCTGACAAGATACTTATAAATCTTGTATGTTATTAACTCATATATATGAATACAATCAAATTAAGTAATTTCATTACAAAAACTTTACAAACACAGAAGCCAGTATGACTCAAACCTGTAAGCCACAGTTATGCCATGCCTCGAGATTAATATTTGATAGCATTTTGTGCTTAGTTAAAATTCCCTTCTGTCTTTCAGATACAATGGCAAAGAGGGATATGTCCCAGCAACCAACTTAGTAAAAACAGAGACCTTCCAGGCCCACCGAGAGAAACTTAGGCATAGAAGTCAGGAGGAGGGGACTGGTATACAGATTATTGGCAGTTTGTTAGATGTCAGCGATCTGTTGAAGAAGGACCCTGTACCAACCAAGAAACAGGAGGAGGATGAGACTGAAGCAATCTATGAGGAGATCAGAAAGTCGAGGTCTCTTAAGAGGGGAGGTTCCATTAAACCTCCTCCTAGGCAGTCTGTCAGGGTACTCAACTGAAGTGTTTTCTGATCTTAATCCATTCTGATTATAAGTTTTGAGCTGTCTTTGTCATATGATTATTGTTAGACCACTTTGTCATATGATTGGTATTAGTACACTTTGTCATATGATTAATGTTAGACAACTTTGTCATATGATTAATGTTAGACTACTTTGTCATATGATTGGTGTTAGTACACTTTGTCATATGATTAATGTTAGACCACTTTGTCATATGATTAGTGTTTGTACACTTTATCACATGGTTAGTGTTTGTACACTTTGTCATATGGTTAGTGTTAATTTTCTTTGTCATGTGGTTAGTGCTGGTACACTTTGTCATTTGGTTAGTGTTGGTACACTTTGTCATATGGTTAGTGTTTGTACATGTCATATTGATAGTGTTGGGACACTTTGTTATATGGTTAGTGTTAGGACACTGTCATATGGTTTAGTGTTAGTACACTTTTAAAGGTGTTAGTGTTGGTATACTTTGTCATATGGTTAGTGTTTGTACACTTTGTTATATGGTTAGTGTTTGTACACTTTGTCATGTGGTTAGTGTTAGTACACTTTGTCATATAGTTAGTGTTAGTACACTTTGTCATGTGGTTTATTTTAGTACACTTTGTCATATGGCTAAAGTTATTACTTTTGTGATATGGTTAGTGTTAGCACACTTTGTCATATGGTTAGTGTTAGTGCTATTTGTCATGTGGTTAGTGCTGATACACTTTGTCATGTGGTTAGTGTTCATACACATCATATTGATAGTGTTGGGACACTTTATTATATGGTTAGTGTTAGGACACTGTTTTATGATTAGTGTTAGTACACTTTGTCACATGGTTAGTGTTTGTACACTTTGTCATATGGTTAGTGTTAGTGCTCTTAGTCATGTGGTTAGTGCTGGTACACTTTGTCATGTGGTTAGTGTTCGTACATGTCATATTGGTAGTGTTGGGACACTTTGTTATATGGTTAGTGTTAGGACACTGTTTTATGATTAGTGTCAGTACACTTTGTCATGTGGTTAGTGTTTGTACACATTGTCATGTGGTTAGTGATAGTATCATTTTTCATATGGTTAGTGTTAGTACAGTTTATCATGTGCTTTATGTTAGTACACTTTGTCATATTCCTAAAGTTAGTACATTTTGTGATATTGTTAGTGTTAGCATACTTTGTCATATGGTTAGTATTTGTACACTTTGTCATATGGTTAGTGTTAGTGCTCTTTGTCATGTGGTTAGTGCTGGTACACTTTTTCATGTGGTCAGTGTTGGTACACTTTGTCATATGGTTAGTGTTTGTCCACTTTGTCATGTGGTTAGTGTTAGGACTGTCATATGATTAGTGTTAGTACATTTTGTCACATGGTTAGTGTTTGTACACTTTGTCATATGGTTTAGTGTTAGTGCACTTTGTCATATGGTTTAGTGTTAGTACACTGTCATAAGATTAGTGTTAGTACAGTGTCATGTGGTTAGTGTTTGTACACTTTGTCATGTGGTCAGTGTTTGTACACTTTGTCATGTGGTTAGTGTCAGTACACTTTGTCATCATATGGATAGTGTTTGTATAATTTGTCATGTGGTTAGTGTTTGTACACTTTGTCATATGGTTAGTGTTAGTATACTTTGTCATATGGTTAGTGTTAGTACACTTTGTCATGTGGTTTATGTTAGTACACTTTGTTATATGGCTAAATTTAGTACATTTTGTGATATGGTTAGTGTTAGCACACTTTGTCATATGGTTAGTGTTTGTACACTTTGTCATATGGTTAGTGTTAGTGCTCTTTATCATGTGTTTAGTGCTGGTACACTTTGTCATGTGGTTAGTGTTGGTACTCTTTTTCATATGGTTATTGTTTGTACACTTTGCCATGTGGTTAGTGTTTGTACACTTTATTATATGGTTAGTGTTAGTGCTCTTTGTCATGTGGCTAGTGCTGGTACACTTTGTCATGTGGTTAGTGTCAATATACTTTGTCATATGGTTAATGTTTGTACATGTCATATTGATAGTGTTTGGACACTTTGTTATATGGTTAGTGTTAGGACACTGTCATATAATTAGTGTTAGTACACTTTGTCACATGGTTGGTGTTTGTACATTTTGTCATATGGTTAGCATTAGTGCTCTTTGTCATGTGGTTAGTGTTGGTACACTTTGTCATATGGTTAGTGTTGGTACACTTTGTCATGTGGTTAGTGTTTGTACACTTTGTCATATAGTTAGTGTTAGTATACTTTGTCATATGGTTAGTACACTCTGTCATGTGGTTTATGTTAGTACACTTTGTCATATAGCTAAAGTTAGTACATTTTAATAAATTGTTTTGTTCATACCTGTGTGAATTGAAAAAAATATAGTGTTTAGCCTCATCCACTGCAGCTACTTTTTCCAACATAAAATTACATGTAAATTAATTACAAGATGCACTGATGTAATGTTGATCTATATCGACATTGAGGATAATGTGATCATATCAAATTTACAGTTTATAATAAATAATATTGTGAGTAAAAAAAGCAAGAACTCAGAGATGCTTTACCTTTTTAACTTTAATGTCATTATAGTCCATCCACTCTGCCCTCCACATCACTTTATGAAGTATTTTTTAATGGGTAACTTAATTTCTATTTGTCCTCTTTATTTTTCTGTATGTTTCTTACAGGATAAATATAATGAATGTGCTTTGGTCAGTTTCTACTCCCTAAAAGATGAAATTCAAAATTATATTATTGTCATAAAAATCTTTTTATTGCCTCTAAGAATGTAGCTGTTCATTAAAAATGTTACCTGTTTAGTTTTGTGTCCCATTTGCTTCAGATTCCTGAGTTCATCTACCATCTTTAACAACTACTAGCTGGATCAACATCTATGATGTTGGCTACGAATCAGCAGTAAAATTGACATTGCAGTTAATTGATTGTACAATAACAGATTTTAGACTATATTTTTGCTGTTGATAATGAGGAAGTACTGTATTCTTTCTTTTCCTTGCAGGTTACCAGTGTCAACTCACAGCCTGTAGCAGCAGGCACTCTAAGATCCTCCACAGTGAAGCGAGTTTATATCACCATTGCTGATTTCTCCGATTTTGTTGGGGATGGAATCAGCTTTAAAGCTGGACAGGAAGTCCAGGTATTGTGTTCACAAGTGTCTGCTGAGATGAGAATAGTTTATATTAGAGATGCACAGTATACCACATTATATTTCAATTATTTACCATGGCACTTTATCATTTTACCAGTACTTCATTAGATTCCATCAGTAAGGAATATATGGAAAGAAATCTTATTATGAATTTAGCGATGTTTTCAGTATGTTTTCATTTCACATGACAACAAATTTTTAAAACATATTTTTTTAACAAATAGTTGTATTTAGTTACAAATTAATTTTGAATATTACAACTATAATTATATTTATGATTCTAGAATGAATGTTGTTACCCACTCCAGCCATTTGCTGTCCATGAAACTTAAAAAAAATATATCTCTTTGTAGCATAATTATGGCTCCTCAGCTTTCAACCTTATTACCAGGCCTTCAGCAGAGAAATAATGAAGGCCTTGTGATGAGATTGAAAGCTAAGGAGTCATAATTGATTATGCTACAGAAGGGTATCTGTTGTAAGCTATATTTATGATCCTGTAATTATGTGTTCAATAAGTGTCACATATGCCAGTGTTGTGGCTAAATGGGATGTTCTGTCAGATATTCTGGCCAAATCCCAAGTTTTTGGAAATTTTGTAGAGAAAATGTCAATGATTTATTTACTAATGTGTTAAACACACATATTCCTTTGTAAATTATCCAAAGATTTTCAAGAGAACTGTTGTTTTCTGTTTCAATGTTATAGAATTTCTTAAGTTCACTAAATATTTCCTCATTTGTTGAGTAATTGTGTTTTATGTTTTACTGGTCCTCTCTGGTAAATATTTTGCTCACACAGTTTCTCTGCATGTTATATCAGTAATGTAGCTACATTTGTATCAAGGAAATCTGATTCTTTTTTAAGTTGAGATATTTTATTTACTTTTTATCTCAAGATAATAAATTTTATTTCAAATAATGGATATACTATGAGGTTATTTTGCTTTAAAACAGAGCAAGATATTTTTTCCAGCTATTTGACAGATGTAAGTTTTCTTTTAAAAAAGTGTTGGTCCTCTCGTACTGAACATTAAATTGCTGGTCCCTAATAAAGCTGTGGTATACCATGGCACATATGAAGGTATGTTCAGAAAAACAGGTTCAAACTTTTTTGTGTTACCCAGCTTTAGTTTATATTTAATAAATTCAATGCAGCATTCAACAGTTTTTCTAAGAAACATGTTTTTGTTGCTAAACTAATAAAGAATGAATGGAGTATTTTGATTCATCCAGCCATATGTAATTTGCATTCATGTGTAGACTCTGTTAGTGCTAGACTCATTTCAGAATTTTGAGTGGGTGAGGTTTGGTGCATAGTGGTTATTTTATGTAAATTTCAAATAACTTATGAAGTTGTATGTATGACATGTCAGAGAATCAACTTGTGTAATCAATGACACATGAGGCAACACATTTGAGACTGGGACCCTTGGTCTTCCCATATCCACAGGTACTTAGCCATGTCATTACATGAGAAACTATTATGGTGTTGGGTTGGTATCATTTTAAATAAATTTCAGTTAACTCCAGAGTTTGCCTTTCATGTTGGAGAATAGGCTTGTATAATTGAAGACCTGTGTATTGATGTATAGTTTAATAATTTTAAAATTACCCTGGCATCATTACAATGTCTTTATTCTGAGTGAGATTGAGATACAGATTTTGACTTCCCTCTTACTGTGGTCATAGCATATAAAGTTGCCCATACAAATTTTGACTGACATCCATCTTGCCATGGTGATAGCATATACTATACTGCTGACTTTGTTTTTGTCTCTATGGTGACAACAATCCTTCAGATGCAGAATTATTTATTTGCTGTACACCTAGCCTGTCTGCTTTGTGCTTGTAAAACTGCACTTTTACCACTCTGAAAAGTTAATTTGTATTTAGTTGGTGGACTAATTGAAGAGAACAAAGCATCTTAAAACAATTTCACTTTGATTTGGGTGATTTTCAAGGAAAAGTCATGCAAGTGTTCACAGATCACCTCTTGGAGAATGTTTGTATGTGGTTTAACTGGTGATTGTTTATTGTTAAGTTAAATATGAAGTCCTTTGCATAAGGCATTCCATCAGTCTATCTTCATTATCAATCACTGCCAGTCAAATGTTCATAATGCACATCACTGGTAAAGGATTGTTTCATGTATGAGTCAGTTTTTTAAAAAGCTGGATTTATCTTTCCTACTGAGCCATCATTAATTTGCTTATGCCTTTTGGTGCCAAAACGTGACCTAGAGAAACTGTATTGGGCAATATTTTTGTACTGAGATTGCAGGTGTAGGCATGTGAAATGTAACAGTCAGACAGCATGTTTATGGCATGTACAGCTGTGTTCATGCTTAACATTAAACATTTGTGCATTAGTAGTGTTATGTATATGTGTTAGGACCCTGTAGTTTAATTGTGTGTTAAGGAATCAATTCTGTATAAATTTTTTTATTTCATTTTTTTTCAGTAAATGTAATTATTAATATGATTATATTAATATCAGTCTAATATGTTGTTGAAAAACATGTTTACTTGAGTGGTAAATGTATCTCATGTGACCACGTGCTGTGTATGATGGCAAATTCATTACAAGTAAGCAATCAGGAATAGCTTTAAAAATGATTGGTTGATACTTGGTCAGGCTTTCTTAATGTCCAGATGTGTTACGAAATTGTATGCATGCATCCTCTGTGTGCATGTAATTTAAACAACGTATTAGCTTTGTTTATATGCTAGGGTATTTTGTAAGATGTTCAGAGTCATACACAGTCGCAGTCATAAAGAGTAAGATTTTATTTTATTTTAACATCTTAAAGTTACACAACTTCTATCACTTTAGAAAAGGTATTTTTGTGCTAGAAGAAGTTGTCTGTTCATATGTCTATGTAGAACATGTTTTGTTAGATTTTTATAACAAAGTTTGTTTATTCAAGACAAAGATGTATTACATGAGAAATATCATTTAGTCTGTCTTATCCTGTTAACAGTGTCAACTGGAAGTCAGAATAATTGGTCAGTATCAGGGGCATACTTTCTTTGTGTTATCACTGTATAAACAACCTTTTTTATGATTGGTTCTTAAGTGGGGACAAATTGGTCTATGTGATCAAAATAGTGTAGTAAGAGACAACATGACCAATCCCACGAGACTTGAAATGAGGCATTGGGGTTTTAAATATGTAATTTTATGATTTTTCAGGCAGAGTCATTCTAACAGCTTGAAGGAACAAGGTGTATTATTTTTTTAATTTGCTGCCAGAATTGTTTATTTTTTGTTTGATTTTTGGATTTAATATTTTTTTCCCCTAGAAACTCAACAAATTGACTTTTTTATAAAAACAAAATTCAGAAAGATATTCATGGAAGTTTATTCTGGAATTGTTTGGAAACAAAGACTGTGATTCAAATGAGGAATTGTTGATATTTATACATAGGACTACATCTGACATCTTTGCCTTCCATATTTGTATGTCATTGGAACTCAAACCTGGATTCTTATGGGTCTATTTAGTGATAGGACTTGTGTTTTCATTCATAGGATCAAAGTTTGGATTATATTCACAGACTGTAAGTCCTATTTGCCAATTTTTACATTGTTGTCTAGGGAATTAAATTGTTTTGTTAAAATATACAAAGCTTGTTGGCTTTCACTCTTTTCTTTGTTACTGAGTAAAAGCCCTTGTCACATGACAGTAGTAAGTTAGTAATGCCCCAATAATTTTATCATTTAATATAATGTACTCTTTTACATTGGGGTGCATTCCTAGTTTACAAGAACTTACATAAGCTGTGATTAAACTACTTGCTTGCTGTATGTATATGTTGACTTATTTTACTTCAGGTACTGGAAAAGTCAGATAGTGGCTGGTGGTTTGTAAAGATTCATGAAGTTGAGGGATGGGCTCCAGTGACATACATTCAGGAAAGTACTATAAATGTGGAGGGTTCAGAACCATGGGAAAATCTAAAACAAGGAAGGAGCGTCTCAGTCATACAAGAGGTAACACAGTTTTGTTAATGTTAGTCATAAACATAAGCTAACAAAGAGGCTTCCAGTCCTACAAGAGATAGCATATTATTGTTATGCTAGTGATCAGTTTAAAACAAGCTAGCTGAGATAGGCCTGGTTCTAAAAGAGGTAACATTCTTGTTTTGCTAGTGATCAACTTAAAACAAGCAAGGAGAATCTTAGTCCTACAAGATATAACATATTCTTGTTATGCAAGTGATCAGATTAAATTAAGTTAGAAGTGTTCCAGTCTTACAAGAGGTAACGCATTCCTTTCACACTAGTGATCATTTTAAAACAAGGAAAATTGTACAAGTGGTAACACATTCTTCATAATGTGCTTATGATATATTTGGCAAAATTGTGTTGGGGACAAAATGTTGCAATGCAGGGTTTTATTTTTGTTTTCCTTGGGATTGTAATATTGCCCTAGCGACAACAGTGAGAATGTCCACAAAATAACATTCTCAGTTTTATTTGCAATTTAATGAAAATTCATTCTCAATTAATCAAGATTTTATTCCTCAGAATGATTGGTTTCAGCCCAGTCACCATGGAAAATTTCTTGTAATTTTGTATCTGTTGGCTGTTATTCAAGCAGTTCCAACCTATGATCAGCTTATTACTAGGTATGTACGTCTACTGATAGCTTCAGTCACCTGTCATTGAACTGCAGCAAATTTTCATAAGATAATGTTTTAAGGTTACATGTGTTGGCATAAAGGTCAGAGGCACAGATCACATGACCAGTTGATGTAAAATGTTCCTATTCTTGGTTGTCACCATTTCTTGATGATGTCAATAAATGGACAAAAACTGAACCAAGGGCACCCTGTCTGTTTTGGGATGTCAGAACATTGCTAGAATGTGGCCTATGGAACTTGAATGTATTAAAATCACAATAATGGGTCTGCAGGAGATGGGATGGCTGTAAGAAAAAGTTGGCAGTAGATAAACAAAATTGGACTGAGAGCAAAATTACATTGTCCCTAGCTAGACTCGTTTTTCTAATTTCAGAGACTTGTACAAGTGATTTTCTGACTTATCAAGTCATCATAAAGTTCCAGCAGGTAATATTCTTTGTGACAGTAAGCAGAAACTAGAATAATGGAGAGAACACTACCCCCAGATACTGAACAGGCATACCAGGAGACTGAAGACACTGCTAACTTTGCCACACCAGCCCAGAACATAAATGTTGGGCTGCCATTGGAGGTTGAGGCAGTTGCTGCACTCAACAAATTAAAAAATGGAAAATAGCAATGATCTGTGGCATCACAAATGGAAGGCTGCATAAGATGGCAAACCATTATTATTATCCTGCCCTTCTTCAAAATCAAGGTCACTGAAGGGGACTACAGTAATGATCATGGCATTACACACTCTCTGTCACAGGAAAGAATTTTGCCTCAGCCCTCCTAACTCAAGTGAAAGACCATTTACTGGAATTTTGCAGGAAAGAAGATTTTGACTTTACAAAGCACATTGATGCAAACATTGAAGGAATTCAACCAACCATTATAGATAGCCTACATTGACCTAAAAACTGCATTTGAATGGTTGACTCTCTGACTTCTTTTCAAAAGCATAGGACTCCTTGACACTAAATGAATAAAAGCCCTTTATACTGACATCATCAGCTGCATTAAGACTGATGTAAATATTCACAATAGTTTCAGGCTTCATAGTAACAGTAGCATTTAACAGGGATGTACCATTACTTTAAATGCTTTTATGTCACAATGTACTGGATGCTGAAATGGACAGCTCATAAGGGACAGCTGGGTGCAGCCTTAGGTGACTTACTGACCTTGTTAATTCCAGTGACTTCACTCATCTGAGT
Organism: Potamilus streckersoni; assembly: GCA_016746295.1. Classification (NCBI taxonomy): domain Eukaryota; kingdom Metazoa; phylum Mollusca; class Bivalvia; order Unionida; family Unionidae; genus Potamilus; species Potamilus streckersoni. The sequence continues at coordinate 1,603,952 of JAEAOA010001024.1, forward strand.
TGATACAGAGACTTCTTAATCTGGAAGCAATTGGAATTGTGTAAGACCAAAATCCAGATGACCAATCCACAAGCCATCATGTTAGCATCAACACCACTGGGGCATGATTTGAGATAGTGGTCTCCTTTATCTATATCAACTGCTCACTTCATAGCTCAGGTAGCAGTGAATCAGCAATCAAACATAAGCAGTCATGATTCTTGAAAACAATGGATACTTCTCAAGAAGCCCTTAATACATACGATAACAAAAATCATGCACCGAATTCTGCAGGTGATGGAAGTAATACTGGATGGCAAAAGATAAAAGATTGTATCTGCTTGTGCCAATTCACATCTGCAACAACACTGCCTCAGGTGGCATACTAATAACAATAATGACAATTTGGAAGCTATTTATTGGTGTTTCAGCGATTTCTCTCAGACTAAGAGAAGTACTGCACCAATCTACAGTTACCAAACATTGTGGATTGCTTACACTTCAGCTAAGAAAAAAAAATCATCAATGAGTCCAGATATATAAGATTAATGTCACTGTTACTAAAATAGAAAAATCATTTCTGGACAGTAACCTTAGAATCTATGGAGGGGGAATACCACCATAATTCTATACATGTATTTTTTAATCTTTCTTGATGCATTATTGTAAATGGCTGCTTGCAAGTGCTTCTTCCATAATTCAATACATGTATCTTGTATTCGATATTTATAGTAGAGATAAGATGATTGATTGTAAGGTACTTTACTGATATCAGACTCCTTTGGTCATCATCACCATCAGTCCCATAGTCTGGTAGACATTTGGGACACCACAAAAGACCAAACAACCAGTTTCCTCCATTCCTCTTGATTTTCCATCTTTCTCAGTGAGTCTCTCATTGTCAAGCTTGTCCACTCTCTAATGTTGTCTTCCCAACTCTTTTTCTGCCTGCCTTTCTTTTTTCTTCCTTGTAAAAATGCCTAGCAGGATTGTCTTGGCAAGTCCTGAATATCGTGAGACATGTCCATACCACTAAGTTTTTTTTCACTGCTCAGGAGGTCTTCATGAGGCCCAAAGGCTTGTCTATCCTTTGCTGTATTTCTTCTTTAGTGACATGGTCTTTGTATGAGATGCTGTTACTTGCATCCTTTTCTCATAGTAAGCTGTCTGTTATGGTCCATGATTCACAGGCATAGAGCAATATCGAGATAACCAGTGAGTGTATGAGTCTGACCTTTGACTAATGTGATGTTCTTGTCATTCCAGATGGGATTCAGTTTTGTCAGCGCTGCTGTTGTCTGCACAATCCTGGAGAGTACTTCAGGCTTCGACCTTTCATCTGTTACAATTCTCCCCAAATACTTGAAGCTGTGGACTGTTTCTAGCTTCATGCCTTGGACCCTGATATCAGTACTGATGCCCTTGGTGTTGTTGGTCATCAGTTTGGTCTTCTCTGCACTGATTTCCATGCCATAGGCTGTGGAGGTTTTGTTGAGGTTGCCTACTAAGCTGGCTATTTCTTGCTATTTCCTGCTAGTCCATCAATGTCGGCGGCAAAATGTAAGTTGGTGACTCTTCTGCCTTCAATGTTGACTGTCACTTCATGCTTTTCATGTGCATCAGCCATGATTCACTCCAGAAAGGTGTTGAATAGTGTGGGAGAGATCAGACAGCCTTATCTGACGCTGACTGTCATTCTGAACCAGTCCCCATGCTGCTGTTGAAGTATACTGCACTGGTAACCTTGTCATACAGATGCTCTATTACTGTGATGAGGTTGGCATTGGTGTTGTACAGCTCATAGTTGCCTGCAAGACTGCATGTCATACCATATCAAATGTCTTCATGAAATCCATTACTAGTAACCACGTCAATATGTTTTTATTTTTACTGCTACAATACAGTACAAAACTTAATACAGTTTGATATGAAATTAATGTTGTAGTTAAAAAGATAAATACTAACAACATTTTTACATTTATCTTCAACAGATGTGATTCTTTTCTATTTGTTGAGTAAGACATCCCCTAATAATTTTTAAAAAAAACATTAAAAGTTATTAAGGCTACTCACAGCTCCGGCTGTTGTTGCGTCAAATTCCCCCCTCCACATAAACATCATTTGTCTTTGATTTTAACATTATATTATCTTGTTTAATAACAAAATAAATAAATTAAAACTATATACAGTCATGTGTTTTACTTTTCCTAAGAAATATTAGAGAAATATTTAATGTAAACTGGCATTCATAAAATCAATATTGTTAGATGAATGAGTTTAAAACAAAAAATTATCAAATTATCAAAATTATCATGAAGGTAGGCAATTATAATGAACAAATACCTGAATTGTCTTGTTACATGGTTCTTTTATATTTATTTGCCAATCCCTTTTGTTTTTCACTTTCACATGAATAAAACATGAATAAAGATTATAATAAGACTTTATAGCTGTGGCTTAGCAAACATGACATCAAACCCACACTTGAGAATAAAATAGGGAGTTTAATTCCCAAAAATTTCTTCAGATGTAAATAAATGTGCATTACTACAAGCAATAAAAGAAACAAAATCATGATGCTACACACTTACTATGGACACAAATATACACACAACATATGGTTATCTACTGAGTAGTCTACTCCATTTCACTGCTTCTGCTCATGAAATCGGCTCCCATGTTCTCGGTTATTTTCACATATCTGATTTGCATCTGGTACTGCTGTCAGAACAGGAACCATCACATCAAATGTCCATTTGACAGTTTCACATGTGTGAAATATGTGAGGGGTTGGTGGTCAGTCTCCAATATGAACTTTCGCCTGTATAAGTATCGCTTGAACAGTGATATCTTGAACATAATTCTGAGGCATTTCCTTTCTGATATGGTTTCCAAATCACTGTTATGCAATGCAACAGCCTTCTGGGAAAATAGGTACAAATTGAAATTTAAGAGATATATTCCAAGATAAATAATTATCACCAATTTATTGGACCTTTGTGCTCTTGAGTTTTGTCCTGCCAGTATTTTTCCAGGCTTTGTTTATAAATTATGACATTGTTTTATCTCTTCACAACTTAACAGCATGTGCTTTTCCTTTTTTATATTAATGCGCATCAAAAACCTTTTTAAACAGGATCACCCCATTTGGGTGACTAAGTCTAAAAATGTTAACATACATTTGCCATTACACATTTCTGGAGGAACTTATACCATCATCTACAATGAAATTTTTATGGACAGGGAACAAAATAAAAGTGAATAAATTGCCATTTAAAGGTGTGTGTCTTAAAAAAAAAATGACATTTATAGCTGCAAAAAGTTATTCAAGATTGTATATGACTTATGTGAGTTGTACTGTAGAATCAAACTGGCTTACACTTGGGATAAAGAAGTCGAAATTTGTAGGGCATAAAAGTAAAATGTCAAAATCTCTTTGACTCAAAGGAGAAAAGAGGTTTCTAAAAATAAGTTTCAGTAGGTTGTAAACACATGTAATATGTCATTCCTGGTATTCTTGTTTTTGGATTGTCACAAACATTTTTTTATTCCCTCATTATAACACTGACATGGATAATACTTTATACTTCATAAAATGGTGTGCCTGACCATACCAGCCTTATAAAGAGAACCATGGTATGATAAAGGTCCTATACAGAGGGAGTGTTGAAATTCATTTAGGGAAAAGAAATGGAATATCCCATGTTGTACAGTTGCTATAGAAAATTTAGAGAAAAGAAATGGAATATCCCATGTAGTACAGTTGCTGTAGATCATTTAGGGCAAAGAAAATGGAAGTTCCCAAATTGTACAGTTGCTGTAGGCAATTTAAGGCAAAGGAAATTGAAAAGCAAAGTTGTACAGTTGCTGTAGTTCATTTAGGATAAAAAAAAAATGGTAGGTCCCAAGTTGTACAGCTGTCAAGCGATCAGAGTCACAAAGAAATGTAGGTCAGAAGTTTAGGGTCACAAAGGATTGACTCAGGAAAATTACTTGTACATGTTTTTCATTTTTTCTCCAGCACTATACTGAGTCTGATGACTCTGAATGGGAGGATAGCAATCTGGAGGTTGAGGAGGAAGAAAGATCCGAGTCCAAAACATACCAAGCCAATGCTTTCAAGTCCCAATTAGCAGGGCAGAACAGGGCATCAGATCCCCCTACAAAATCTTCATCAGTACCAAAGCCACCTGCAAAACAAGTGATTGCTAAGAAAGTGGACAAAGAGGAGGATGCAGAAACCAAAAGTCTCACTGAGGAAAAAGAATCTTTAGGGTTAACTTTGAAACATAGATTTGAGAGGATAATTAATAACAATGCTAACAAGCCAGATGCTGATGCCAAAAGACCAGCTTTCCTACCAAAGCCAAGCATTTCAGTGTCATCACAGGACACTGAGGAACATACAAAAGGAATTGGCAATTTACAGGAAGTTTTGAAAGCAAAGCTTGAGAGTCGTCAGAAGCATTTGGGAAAAGAGGAGGATTCAGATGCAGGAAAACCAGATGTTCTACCAGTTGCCAAAAACAAAGTGGCATCAGTAGCCCTACAACCTCCATCTGCTGTTAGAAAGCCATCACCTCAGCGCCCTAGCACCCCACCAGACTTTTCCAGGCATGGTCAAAATTCAGGGGACAGAGCTTCATCACCAATGCAAGAGATAAAAAAATCATTTTCCCCACATCACTACAGAGACTCTCTTCATCCTGAAATAAAATCAGAGACAGACACACAAGAAAAGTTTAAAAGATCTGAAAGTCCCAGCACCAATAAATTTGAACAGGAGGCTAATTTTAGGCAGGATAGGCTGAATGTGAAACCACCACCACCTCCAAGTCAGGCTAAACCAAAATTAAAACCCAAATTTCCAGACAGAGGCATTCAGGGATGTAGGACTGACCATGTAAAATCCATGTTTGAAATACAGGGTGATAAAAACACTCAAGTACAAAGAAGTGATTTCCCAGTATCAATAACAAACCAATTAAAGTCAAGGTTTGAAACACAAGAACCAAAAACGCAAGTGAATCCAGATTCAGATATCCCTGTGGCTGGAACCAGAAATATCAAAGCTGTGTTTGAGTCAAAAGAAGTTAAAAAGACTACTGGCCAAAGTGCTGATGTCCATACCATTGGGACTAGAAATATAAAAGCAATGTTTGAACAAAAAAGTGACCAAAAACCTTCAACTACAGCAAAGCCAAGCACTGTCCCAAAACCAAGCACTGTCCCAAAGCCAAGCACTGTCCCAAAACCAAACCCTGTCCCAAAGCCAGGCACTAACCAAAAGCCAAGCACTGTTCTGAAGCCAGTTGTTCTAAGCAAAGTTAGCAGGACAGGAGACAATGGAGCAGTAGAAGAAGTAGCTTCCTATCGATCCAAGTTAGGTAACAATGTGTTACCTAAACAGAGAGAGTTCAGCAAAAGTAGCAGTCTGGAAAGCCAGAGTTCTAATAAGCCAACAGTCCCTTTAAAATCTCAGACATCTTCTAATATTGTGAAACCACTTTTCCTTCCAATTAAGCCTTCTGCCAGCAATAAAAATATTCATGAAAACAATGTTTCCTCAGGCATGACCACAAATGTCACTGCTGTGTTGGAAAAGTATATTGCAGTTGCCTCATTTGTGGCTCAAAATGAGGGTGAGGTAGATTTAGTGCAAGGGGATAAGGTTCAAATACTTGATAAAGCTGAAGGCTGGTGGTATGTGAAAAATGGTGAGAATGAAGGTTGGGCACCTGCAGACTTTATCCAAGAAAAAGGATCTAATACTGAAAATTCAGATCACAGTAAACAAATGTCTAATTCAGTAAAAACAGTGTCAACATCTAACGCAAAGCAGCAAGCCAGGTACTACAAAGCAACAGCAGACTTTGTGGCAGAAAATGATGGGGAGGTAGGGTTTTTAGAGGGAGATGAGATTGATGTCCTGGATACACCAGATGGAGGTTGGTGGTATGTTAAGATCAGAAACTCAGAAGGATGGGCACCATCATCATACATTATGGAGATTGTATAGTGTTGATTATCATCATATATTATGGAGATTGTATAGTGTTGATTATCATCATATATTATGAAGATTGTATAGTGTTGATTATCATCATTGTCGAAATAGGGATCTAGGTCCCATTTTTTCAACATGAAGCCTATATTTTTTTTATAGAAAAACTGTCAAATTAAAACTCATCTTTAGCTGTTGAAAATTAAAATTATGTCATGTTTATATTTAAGATTTCTTTTTTATTGTATAGTTCAGTGTGAAATATTGAGACTTTTGTTGAAATAATTTTCTTATGTATTAATTCTATTTTCATATGAAAAATGTATCGATGTAATTTTGTAACAATTTATGTAGAAACTGCTTTACATTTCAGACATAGAAATTAATCTTTGATACAGAAGTTTGATCAGATTCCATTCACAGCTCTCTGAAAGTTATTTTCACTTTCTTCCTTGACAATGGTGAAAACCTGCAGTGATGCATTGTTAAATGTTTTATTAGACTTGCTTTGTTTTCAGATAGGGTCAAATAGTTTACAAAATGACAAAATGTCACACATATTTATTTGATCAGCTTATGAAAGTGAGATGAATTTAGAAAAAGGGAGTGAATGTTGTCTTGTAAACTTTGAATCTGAAGCATGTTGAGTATATAATGAAAAGAAAATATATATTTTAACATAGGCTTTACCACTTATTGAAATATGATGTATTTGCTATCACACAATGAAATATATCCAGTAATAATGTAGGAAAAGAGAGTATCCAATATGTATTTACCTTTTTCAGCCTGAATACTTAAAGGCATCTGTTCCATATTTCTGGTAGGTAAGCCAAATTGCCAGTTTAGCTAAATTGGCTTTCTACTCGGATTTTAATAATCAGTCATCTATGCCAACACATTTAGGTCAGTTATAATCTAATTAATTTATTGATGTTTATTGGATTTAAATGTCATAATAACATGTAGTTTATTATTACTTTTTTTATATCCAACCACAAATCTGGTTGGGGCATATAGTATTACCATAGTCCATCCATTCTTTTAGATCCATCTGTGCCTTCATCACACCTCGGTTATGTTTTGCATTTCTTAGACACTATGGTTGGGGCATTCATATTCGATTTCTGATTTACTATTCATGTACATTACTTTATCATGATACATTAAGAGAATATCCAGTACCTTGCTGGTTTCAACAATGAATGTGCTAAACATCTGCTGAAACTTTAGATAAGCATGTCTCGCCATGGATCGATAGAATTCAAAATATAACACAGTATTGAATTATCTACACTGACTTTGTGCTTGTTACAAACATTTACTTTGTAAAATAGTATGCCTTGTTACATGTTTTTTCATCTGTCCTCATTCATTAATGTCCAGGGAGGACTTGGCCTTTTCTGAATTTTTTGAAGAAGTACTATGACTTCTGTTGTTTGCCTTATTATTTTTGAAGAAGTACTATGGCTTCTGTTTTTTGCCTTATCACTATCCACTTATAGAATTCTTGTATCCAGTGACCTTTTAACCAATTGAGATCAGCCTTCATTTACCAGAGTATGGTCAAGTCGCTGACTTTGGAAGGCAACTTCAAGACCTAATCATCACCATTTATACTGCCCACGATGTATAGTCTATCTTGTGCTGAAAAACAGCATTAAACCCACAACAAAATAGAAAAACCTATAAATGACGTGTCCAAGGCCACTGAATATAATCTGATTAAGTGCTTTTAATTTTGTACAATGATGCCAGCCTATAATATGGCTACTGTTACTAAAAATAGATAAAGATTTACAAAATTCTTCTCAACAGAATTTTATGAAAAAGAAAGTTTGATAGCTTTGAAGCCTTTTAGATTAAACAAATGATGCCAATATGCCATCAGTTTGGTTGTCATTACTAGAAATATAAAAACATTTAAACAACTTGATCTCAACAGAAATTCAGCAACTTTAATAAAAAAAAATATTCTGGCTTAAAAGCATTTCATCAGATGGACAAATAATGCTGAGTTTCAACAAAAAACCTTGAAACCATTGTTTTCGTAAAATTTTTAATCAACAACATTCAAAGAAATTCTTATAGAAAGCAGTCTAAATAATTGCTCAGATTTGTTGGCTAACCACTCTTGCAGATGTCACCAGGTAAGCAATCTTGGCCCAATTGGGCCTCTTGATTATCTAATGAAAGGGCTTTGGATGTGCTCCAAATGCATTATGACTGGAAACATATTTTGATCCCAGAATTTGTTTCTGTTCATTGCCATTTTGGGGAATGATTCTTTGTTATGTGCTAAATTGTTTACAATTTATTTCTTGGTAACTAATAAAGCATTACATTTAGAACTCCAGCTTTCCATGTGCATCTAGCAAATGCTTCATCATAGCAAATTATATCTGGTTGCAATGTTCACATGAACAAGATTATGAAGGTTCAGACAGCACAGTGCAAATAGGTATTGTATAAAAGTGGAGTTGAATAGCATAGACAATGATCTGCCATTACATGATCTATTATTATATTAATTATTGCTAGCAAACTGCAGTCTACATGTACCAATATCTCTCAGCACATCATACAACAATAGATCAAAGTCTGTTTAGTTTGTGGTTGGACTTGGCTTGTAAGTGTGCTTACATGGTAGGGTACAGAAAGAACACGAGAACCTGAACAGTCTGCAAAATTGCTTGTTAAGACTTTTATTACAGACAGAATAAAGAGCCATTTTACATTCTGTAAGAAAGAGAAAAACTGAAATCAAAATTTAAATTTTACTATTCCATATAAGAACTAAAGGTTTTTCATAAATTCTGTACAAATATAAGGTGGTCTTTTATAATGTCATACATAACAGCATGCATTATAACCATACAAGTTCAGAAATGTAAATAATTTTAACTGTTTGTAGTACCTACATTATTTACATCATGGAATTGATAGGAGATTTAAAAATATTTAAGAATTGCAAATAGAAAAAAAGGATGATTAAAGAGGTCAAGGTTGTTCCGATATTACTCGTCATGGATGATAGCCTATAGCAGGGTGGTCAAACATGGTCAACACCATGGGCCATGTGGATGAAAACTGCATAGTTTTTGGGCCTCATATAATAGTAACTATACATCATTATAGAACTTGGACCAATCTGGCTTATAGACCATTAATAAGATCCTCATGCATGTTAATGTCTTGCGAAAATGAGGATAAGCTATTCACGGCCGACTATACTGCATATATTATGTAGATTCCTTTTGTGAGAAAATACATTATATTAATCGTAGCTATAATGGATAAGAATATTTTAACTTGTAGAATTACCGCTATATATAATGAAAAAAAAACTTCATATGTTTATTCTCTAAATTTTAAATTGATTTACGTCCTATCTTGACTCTTCTTTTTCTCAACAGCACTCAAAATACAAATTAAAAATAGAGAAAAAAAACTTTGTTAAAGCATGAATATTAAGTATGATTTAAATATACAGCTGTGGGCAAAATGTGCAGTCAGAATAAAACGTTTACAAAATTTGCATTGTGACACAAACTGCCCTTTTAATCCACCACGTCACCCAAACCAGTAGAGACTTTATGGAATGATGTAATTAGTTTTGGGTATATGTCGGTATGCTTGCAATTTAATTTGTATCAGAAGTGCACAACCTGGTTATTTTTATGGTGCTTGCTGCTTTTAGTCATTGTATTCAGGTTGGGTGGACTAGAATTTTCCCATTAAATGACATTTTCTTTTCTGAATCATTTGTCAACTGACAATATGGATATATGATTTTACGCATACAAACACATTTTTTTGGTTTCAATAACATACTGGCAGTTATATATTTACCCACAAAACAGCAGGATTATTTGTTCAATGCTGTTTGAAAGCCATATATATATATATATATATATATATATATATATATATATATATATATATATAGATAGATAGATAGATATGTATCTATATATATCTATATCTCTCTCTCTCTCTCTCTCTCTCTCTCTCTCTCTCTCTCTCTCTCTCTCTCTCTCTCTCTATATATATATATATATATATATATATATATATATATATATATATATATATATATATATATCAAAGTACTCTGCCCCCCAAACACACAATTGGTCCCTTATTTATTTGAAATTCTTCACTGACTATAATTAATATTATTTTTTGTGGAGTTGATAGGTGGATGAATTTTAACACCCAATAGTATACATGCAGATATTAGATAAAGTAAACAAAATAGGGAAGGATCATATCTAAAAAGTAAAATATTTTGTCATTTGGGACATTCTGTTAATCTGTTTATTAAAATAATTTTCTCTATAATTTTAACAAAACCTTTTTCTGTCATAATTTGGTCCCCAGGTACTAACAAAACTATAAGCTGGTGCCTTGTTAAGCCTCATTTTAGATTCATTGACCCAGGGTCACATGAATGAATAAATGAATATATTCTAAGAGTAGTCTAAAGTCAGCCTTTTTACCCTGGGTTATGTCACATGATGTTCAAACTGAAAATGTTGTGAGATTTTTTTTAGAGTGTAGTTTATATTTTTTTTAAATATTGGATATTATATTTTCAGGATTTTGCCCTTTTTGCATTAATATTTTGTGTTTTTTTTTATGCATTTTTTTTACACCTGAACTTAACACTATAGCCAGGATTGTGCTGATTGCTCTTAAATCATATACTTACATATTTTTCCATCATGTGGTTTGTTCATATATGTTGATTTGAGGCCTAAAGTGCTCACTGTTACGAATCTCACCACTGTCTGCATGGGTTCAAGTCTCGAATTTGGCCAATGTGGGTATGTGAGAAAGCATGCCAGTAGCTTCTTGTGGCTCGGTGGTTCTTTCTGGGGAGTTTTCAGGTTCTTCCTCCACCATTTATACTGTCTGTCATGTATAACATATCTTGTGCTGAAAAATGGTGTTAAACCCTACAACAACAACATATAATTTAAAACATTGTTGCTTGTTATATAAAGTAATTTAATATTATGTCAATAATGTAATCAGGCAACTTTACAAACCATTTAGATATAAAACTTACCATGCTTCATTGCCCATTTACTGTACTTTCACTATCAAATACTGCCATTGCTGCCCATTTACCATTAATTCACTATCAAATAGCCAGTGGCCAGTTATGTACCATTTATGTCAAATTTCAGATATGTTCTGACAATCACAAAGTGTAATGATGTATACAGAATGCTAATAAACTGATGACAGTATTTACAATCAGTGTGCATTTCTGGGTCATTAATGATGATGTTTGCAGAAAACTGAACATGGTAATCTTTAAGATGCTCTTTGTTGCTAGTGTTTGTGACATTGTACTTAAAATTTGCCATGTTTATGTCAGTTGTTTCATATTTACTGTGTAGCATGCTTGACTATCTTGAACATTGTATTTTGGTTCAGTTCCAAATGTTGCCAAAGATAGATTAGAATAAATCAGTATTTAGTACAGTATTACATTAAGTTTTATTGTAAGACCGGTTTCAGTTAATTTTAATCTATTAGCATAATGAGACAAAAGTGCCACTTTTTTTTAGGATGGAGCAGGTCTGATCTAGTTTAGCATAATGGGGTACTTTTTGGGTGGGTGACATTTTGGAATGATGGGACACATGAGTCACTTCTTGCATGGGTCTGACCTATTTTAGTATGATGAGGCAACAATAGGTACCTTTTTGAAGCAGGGTGTATTATGACCTATTTTAGCAGAATGGTGCACAGGTGGTACTTTTCTTTGGGTTGTGTTGTCTCACCTATTTTTGCATGATGAAACAAAGGTGGCAATTTCTTGAAAATCATGCTAAAGGTTTTGCAAGTTAGATAAGGATTAATGGGGTGGCGTTATAAATCAATATACTAATGTATATTTGTCTCCCACTGATATCTTTCAATATCTCATTTATGAAATGTATTATAAATGTTTACTGATTATATGAAGGAAGATATTTTATCAACAATTATTGTTACAACAGGTGCAAACAAAGCTACATTAGCTTGTTATATGCATAAAATACATGCATTTGTCCCTCTTTATATATATATATATATATATATATATATATATATATATATATATATATATATATATATATATATATACACACATATATACACATACATATATTTATATATATATATTTATATATTATATATACACACACACACACTACACAAGCATGTTATTTATATAATCATGTGATTTCTTGTAATGTTTAATATTGTTTAGCACCGTAAAGTATAGATAATGCTTATACTATATTTTTATATGTTGCTGGATTTCACCTTGAAAGAATATCTCCTTTCACAAGTTGTTATTCAAGACAAGTAACATAGGAAATGTCAAGTTTATTATATTTTTTGCATGCTGGCTTGCTACTTAGAAATTTCCCATCTATGCATAAATCTTCTTTGTATACAATTTTTAAAATAGCTTTAACTTGATTTAAATTTTCATTCAGATAACTACATTTCATTGAGTATAGGTTGCATTTTTTTCTCTCTACAATGACTTTAATGCAGAATGTGAAAATTTTGTCGTTACTTGCATAATGGATCAGAAACCATCCCAGTGACATCACAATGAAATGCATCTATACAGTCTTGCTCCTCAGCAAATGATTGGATTTCGGTCTGTTATAAGAGAATTATGTCAAATGCCAATGTACAAAGGTGTGGATCTGATGTACATATATTTAGATGGTCAAACAGCTAACAGCTGCAATATTTTCTGAAAGAATGAGGTAGCTGTACAGCAGAAATATTTTCGGAAAAAAATTAGCTGTGAGGATAGTGGGTCAGATGTAGACAGAATATAGAAATAATATAGATATTTATCACATTATTACATGAATGCTCTGTAATGATTTTTATATACTTCATAAATTTTTTGTTATTGATTATATGTCAAAATCAGTTTTGCAGAAATAGTTCATAATGAACCAGTATCACACAGCTGGCATGTAAAGCTGTTGTAAATTAGTTACTGTAGTATAACTAAATTTCATAGGATACTAATTTTCATGTATTTCATTGTTGTTCTGAACCACGAATTTAAAGACCCGACAAAAAATTTGCCATATATGATAAAGATACACCTGCCCACACACTTCATTTTCTTTTACTGTATTTCATTCCCAAAGATCGGCAAAGCTATTTGATAAATCAGACTCATTTTTTAAATCAGAAAATAATTTTTTTAACATGATTGTCTTACTTGAACCCTTTTTAAAAAAAGCATGAGAAAAACATTTTATATTGATTCAGTGCACATGTATGCAATTACTGTTTCCAGTAACTGTAATTTTTACTGTCTTAAATTGATAGGTCGAAAGTATAGAAACAAGCAAAAACTTAAAGGTATTCAAAATGAAAGAAAGAATATGAAATAATAGATGGAAATTAGATTTTTAATACTTATTCAAACTGATTCTACATTCAGGTGAAACTGTAATCAAAATTTAAATCGAAAGCACCAGAAAGCACTTTTCGTTTTATCCATGTTTCCATGCTTCAGGACTATGTTAATCACAAAGTAACTGGTGGTGCAGACTTTGTGCAGGGTGTTTAATGGAAGAGGTCATATACATGTACTTTAATAACCAATCAGCTTAGTGGTGTTGGCTGCAATGGCTACTTTTAATGTTGAGTGTAAGTGATTTATCTTGGCATTATTATTGGAGGTATTGCCTTTTGTTGTCATAGTTTAGTTCTTTTTTTTTTGATATCTGAAGATGTTAATCCATGAAATTAAATATCTACAAACATGCAAACTTTGACACATAAAACCATAAATTTAGGTTCTTTATGACAAATGTCTTCTTTTTTTATTTATTACAATACCACGAAAATTGAGACCCATGAAAATAAATGATACTACAGTGTTTAATTGATTCCAAAAAATGTTAGCACTTTATTTTTTTTATACAATATCTAGACACATGAAAATAGATTTTGATATGTTTCATTATTTTACTGCCCTGTCTGTCATGGTATAAACTTCTTCATTTACATATTTTTCATCTTTCAGCTTCTTAATTAGATTCATTTACCATTTTTTTCTTATGAAAGACCTCCAAAAAATTCATTATATTTTATACTAGTCCATAAATTGGTAAATTTTTCAAATCATTTTGAAAATAAACTGGTGTGAATTATCCAAGTTATTGTTTCATTGCAGTCTGTAAACATTGATAAAATTATGACCAATAGTTTTCATATGCCATGTTGTTAATTCCTTGGTCTAGTGTAAAGCATGGTGACTTGTCACCAAGGAATACCAGGTTTGAATCCTATTGTGTTCTTTTTTCAATTTTTAATGTTCTTTTACCTTAAATTTGGAACATAAATTAAGTTCCAACTCATATTTTCTCTGCAAGTAAAACAGCCAAACTTAAACTGTATATGGCTGACATTACCATGGAAATCAGCTACTTAACAAGGTCAGTATGTTTGAGCATAAAATAAAATGAAATTTGCATATTCTGAGTGAATAAAAAAAATATATACTTCATCTTATGCATGACAATTTCCTTGAGAAAAAACCCTAACCCTATAGGGGCCCCTGAGTGGCCTAGTGGTCTAAAGCACTGTTTGTTACTGCCAGGATTACTGCCATCTCGACTCTGTCTGCATGAGTGAGTTCCAGTGCTAAGGTGGGTAAGTGAGAAAGCCTGCCAGTAGCTTCTCATGGGTCAGTGATTTTCTTCCTTGGGGGTTTTCCAGGGTTCTTCCTCCATTAATACTGGCTGCCATGAATAGCCTATCTTGTGCTGAAAAAATAAGGCATTAAATCCTACAACAACTAACCCTATAAAGCTATATCCATTATTCAGACAATAGAAGCATATATTTTTGTGTATACATGTTGCAAAGTTTCACATTACATTTTCAGTACTAGTACTTTAAACTTCATATTCTTAGAAAAAATGGTTAACAAATGCAATTATTTTTAAAATGAGCTTTTTTATACTTAACTTTTTTACATATTGTAACTCTGATTAAAAAATATATTATCTTTTTATGCATTTCAATTTATGTACATGTTCTTCAAAAGTTGAAGAGTTCTATGTTATATGAAAGGCAACTTTTGGAGAAATTCTTTATTTTCATATTCATTCTATTAACATAAATGTACTCTTCTATCCAAGTTAAATAAAATTATTTATTTTTTGTTTGTCTTATATTTCTTTCACTCCTGCATAAGTTTGCATTCATATTTCTCACAGCTCATGCATCCTTATTCACAAAAAGTTTTATTTCCATGTTTTATTTCCAAGGAAACAGGCAGATCCTATACAAACCAATGAAATCTAACTTCCATAAATGTCAACATATTTTCAAAACTACACAATCTGCAGACTGCTTTTTTCTTATTTTTCTCAAACTATCACGTATATCCCACACCAATTTTATTTAAAATGGATATATAAAAGCCTGCATAACTTTTGCCAACAGTAACTGCTCGGAAAGATAGATCCACTTAAATACCCCACCCAGATTAATAGAACTTAAAAATGCTATTATATACTGATAAATTTTCAAATGAAAATGCACAATTACTATCAAGTATAATAACATCATACAATGCATTGATTACATAGCATTTCATAAATGGAACATCATTTCACTTGCTTTGTTCAGGAACACTGAGCCAAGAAGTCGTGGATCTAACTCAAAATGATCCTGAAAACTTTGTTACAAATTTGAATGTGTTTATTCCTTTTATTTAACTCCTTTCAGATGATCCTAAGAATTTGTAATCATAAAGACACATGGCCTAAGAATTAATACTCATAAAGTCAAATGGCCCAAGAATATATATTCATAAAGTTGGATGACATAAGAATTTATAAAGACAGATGATTTAAGGATTATGAATCATAAAGACATGATCTAAGAATTCATAATCATAAAGACATGATCTAAGAATTTTTATAATCACAAAGACACATGATCTAAGAATTTTTATAATCACAGACACATGATCTAAGAATTCATAATCATAAAGACACATGATCTAAGAATTCATAAAGACACATGATCTAAGACGATCTAAGAATTCATAATCATAAAGACACATGATCCAAGAATTCATCATAAAGACACATGATCTAATATTAACATGATCTAAGAATTCATAATCATAAAAACACATGATCTAAGACGATCTAAGAATTCATAATCAAAGACACATGATCCAAGAATTCATCATAGACACATCTAAGTGATCCAAGAACTCACCATAAAGACACATGATCTAAGAATTCATAATCATAAAGACATGATCTAAGAATTCATAAAGACACATGATCTAAGAATTTTTATAATCACAAAGACACATGATCTAAGAATTCATAAAGACATGATCTAAGAATTCATAATCATAAAGACATGATCTAAGAAATCATAAAGACATGATTTAAGAATTCATAATCAGAAAGACATGATCTAAGAATTCATAATCATAAAGACATGATCTAAGAATTCATAATTATAGACATGAACTAAGAATTCATAATCATAAAGACACATGATCTAAGAATTCATAATCATAAAGACAATTCTGATCTAAATGAAGTCTCACATACCATTAGCAAAAACATTCATACATGATTTACCTATGTGACTGACAAATCATGACTAGTCACAAATCATATCTGCCAAAGAAGAATACAAATATTTCAAATGATCATCACATTAGTCTCCTGAAGTAAAAGTGAAATCATGTATAGTCTTATTGTTTTAAAAAATAAGTGATTTAAGCTCAGATCTTTCTCTGATATAATAATCATAATGTCTTTATTTAAAGAGGGTAACTCGATTAAGTACAACTAATCTTCATTGTAGACAAAAAGCAACAAATCTAAATGCATGTTTTCTCCCTTTCTCATGAAAATACAGGTAAATACATACACAAATACCAATATATTTGTATTTAGGATTTAGAAAATTTAATTTCATGATCATTTATGCCTCGATATATACTTTTTTAAAATGAGTCATGTAGTAAAGTGTACATAGTATTAGTCTTTGTCATAAAACATTATTAGGTACAACAGTAGAGACTTTCATTTGTCAGTGATATATATATATATATATATATATATATATATATATATATATATATATATATATATATATATATATATAACTGACAAATATATATAAATACTAATATAAAATATACTAATATAAAAGACACAAAAGAAGCAAGTGATAAATTTGAAGAGAATTATAATGGTATAGATCCCAGAACTCAATTTTGAACTTATATTTTTCTTCTTAGTTTGTTAATATGTGGGTCTGAAATACTGTATGTAAATTTTATTAAAGGATTTAATTGATTCAGCAGATCAAATGTGAACAAGAATTCCATACTTTAGTTTGTGAATTCTAGAGACTTGAAATGTTCAATGCATGGTTTTTTAATTAAAATTTGTTTTTTAAATTTGATCTTAGATTAGAGTGAGATGATGTTTTGTAGAATAACTGAGTCATGTAATTTGGAAGATCTCTGACATTTTAAAAACCAGAACTTTGTTCAAAAAATCTATTCTCTCATCAATTCTAAACCATTTTAATTCTGTGATCAAGTCTGATAATGATGCCTTGAATGGGTTATCAAAAATCAACTGCAATGAGTAGATACAGTTCACATGGTCAGTTCTTAGACACAATTAATGGATTAATGCTATTTTCTAAAATAACAGCATACAAATGCTATTTTCTAAAACATCAGCAAACATTTTGATCAAGTGAGAAAAAACTGCACATAATGCTCTACCTTTTTTTCCATCATTACATCCAAGTATACCCAGACAATGTATGTATTCCCTTTTTGCCAAAAGATCGGAGAAATTTTCCTCTGCAATTTTCAGTTATATAATTGACTGTGATTCATTCAGATGCAAAAGCAGTAAATATTTAATCATTAAAGGAGTGATGTACGCTGGATTATGTACATCCTTCAAATCTTATTTAGGCAGTCTTCTCAGCTCATGGGCGACCCAAACAGCCAGACTCAGTAACACCAGAGATCCTGACTGGTGTGTTGCTGCCAGGTGGGTAGGGACATGTGATAAAAGGGTTGTGATTCCTAGAGTTGCCTGTAAAAGAGAAGAATGCATATCTTACAACAAATCTGTATTGGGGAATAAAAGAATTCTTGGGATTACCAGTTTACATTATTACTTATATTGACAAACAATCTGGTCATGACATACTGACCTGCATGTCAATCGCATGCTGAAAGAAACTCTGTAAATCAACTGTAACTCTAATTTATTTATTAATACAGTTGTGTAAAACTGAATGCATTACAGCATATGTCTTTGTTCTATAATGAGACACTTATGTATGAAAAGAATTCACCAAGGGGCTATAGAAAATAAGTATGAACAGAATCCATGAAGGAGCTAGGAAAATGAAGTTTGAACAGAATCCATGAAGGGGCTAGGAAAATGAAGTTTGAACAGAATCCATGAAGGAGCTATAGAAATTTAAGCATTAACAGAATCCATGAAAGGCCAACAAAAAATTATGTATGAACAGAATTGACAAAGGGCCTATGGAAAATCAAGCATTAATAGAATCCATGATGTGTCTATGGAAAATTAAGAACGGAATCTATGAAAGGCTTATGAAAAATTAAACATGAACAGAATCTATGAATGGGTTATGGAAAATTAAGCATGAACATAATCCATGAAACACCAATGGAAAATTAAGTATTAACAGAATCCATGAAACACCAATGGAAAATTAAGCATGAACATAATCCATGAAACACCAATGGAAAATTAAGTATTAACAGAATCCATGAAACACCAATGGAAAATTAAGCATGAACATAATCCATGAAACACCAATGGAAAATTAAGCATGAACATAATCCATGAAACACCAATGGAAAATTAAGCATGAACATAATCCATGAAACACCAATGGAAAATTAAGTATTAACAGAATCCATGAAACACCAATGGAAAATTAAGCATGAACATAATCCATGAAACACCAATGGAAAATTAAGTATTAACAGAATCCATGAAACACCAATGGAAAATTAAGCATGAACATAATCCATGAAACACCAATGGAAAATTAAGTATTAACAGAATCCATGAAACACCAATGGAAAATTAAGCATGAACATAATCCATGAAACACCAATGGAAAATTAAGTATTAACAGAATCCATGAAACACCAATGGAAAATTAAGCATGAACATAATCCATGAAACACCAATGGAAAATTAAGTATCAACAGCCTATGAATAATTAAACATGAACAGAATCCATGAAGAGGTTATGGAAAATTAAGCATGAACATAATCCATGAAACACCAAGGGAAAATTAAGCATGAACATAATCCATGAAACACCCATGGAAAATTAAGCATTAACAGAATCCATGAAACACCAATGGAAAATTAAGCATGAACATAATCCATGAAACACCAATGGAAAATTAAGTATCAACAGCCTATGAATAATTAAACATGAACAGAATCCATGAAGAGGTTATGGAAAATTAAGCATGAACATAATCCATGAAACACCAATGGAAAATTAAGTATTAACAGAATCCATGAAAATCCAATGGAAAATTAAGCATTGACAAAATCCATGAAGGGCCAATGTAAAATTAAGCAAAAACAGAATCCATGAGAGGGTTATGGAAAATTAAGAACAGAATCCATGAAAAGCCAATGAAAAATTAAGTATGAACAGAATCCATGAAGAGGTAATGGAAAATTAAGTATGAACAGAATCCATGAAGAGGTAATGGAAAATTAAGTATGAACAGAATCCATGAAGGTGACTATGGAAAATAAAGCATGAACAAAATCCATGAAGGGTATGTGGAAAATTCAGCATGAACAGAATCCATGAAGGTGACCATGGAAAATTAAGCATGAACAGAATCCACGATGGAGGTATAGAAAATTAAGCATGAACAGAATCCATGAAGGGTATGTGGAAAATCAAGCATGAACAGAATCCATGAATGATCTATGGAAAATTAAGTATGAACAGAATCTATGAAGGGTATGTGGAAAATTAAGTATGAACAGAATCCATGAATAGTCTGTGGATAATTAAACTAATTAAAAACTTGTAAATAAAACATTTGTCTGTTGCCTTTACTCTATGAGACATCTAAAGTATTAACTGAATCCATTAAAGTGTTTAAGAAATGAAAAACATTATTCAAAGCCTTGACAAAACTACTGATAATTATGCCAATGTCAGAAGAAAAGTGACTGACTCACAATTCCACAATTATCACCTTGAAAAGCTGTATATTATTTATTGTCTGCTATGCCCTTTCTGAATAATTTGCAATTTTATAACTATGCACTACTACTGGATTACACAAGCAAGCTTTAACAGGGATGTATCTGAGAGGACAGCTTGGGAACATGTGTACATATTATGATTCAGCAAGTATATCAGGGATGTATCTGGTACCTTGGGAACATGTGTACATATTATGATTCAGCAAGTGTAACAGGGATGTATCTAAGAGGACAGCTTGGGCACATGTGTACATATTATGATTCAGCAAGTATAACGGATGTATCTGAGAGGACAGCTTGGGAACATGTGTACATATTATGATTCAGCAAGTATAACAGGGATGTATCTGGGAGGACAGCTTGGGCACATGTGTACATATTATGATTCAGCAAGTATAACGGATGTATCTGAGAGGACAGCTTGGGAACATGTGTACATATTATGAGTCAGCAAGTATAACAGGGATGTATCTGGGTGGACAGCTTAGGAACATGTGTACATATTATGAGTCAGCAAGTATAACAGAAGAAACACAGTTTGCACTAAAAGTTATATCTTCTTCAAATACATAACCTGATCACAACAAGTTGGGAAATTAGCTAAGAAGTTAGTTGCATCCACTTACCTTTGATTTGACACTGTATCTGAATTCCTAATGTGTGTGAAGCAGCATAGAACTTGTGTGAATTTATGACTAGGGTTAACACAAATACAGGGACAAGGCTTGGTGGAAAAAATGTTTTATTCCTGCAAATTCAAGGAATAAGAAAATCAATAAGCCAGTTGATTACAAAGCTTATGAACAAGCTAGAAAGGCAGCCTATTGTGCAGCTGATAAATGTTCCACCATGTTAAACTAGAGTCTTTAGGATGAAACGTCTCTCTTGTAAAAAATTATAGAGAATGTCATCCCTGACCGCCATCCCATGGCTTGGATGATAAGTAAGGTGCTGTTGTACTATCTAATATTAACCATCCACACCTTGTCAGCCGATATGCAAAGAATTTCATTTGTTCTAGAGTTAATTATTTGTAGGCTCATCAGATAATTTATTGTATCCAGGATCACAATGGCTGAGTAAAAATATTATCCCTTTAATTCTTTTAGAAGAACAAGAAAGTTCTTCCTCCTTTGACCAGTCCAGTTTGCTCTTTGGTACCCCTTCAGAGCCCTCATGATGTCTTGTAGACACTTTGGAATGAAGGTTCCAAAGGACTTATTAACCATTAGCAGGAGCCTGCTCTTGCCAATGAAAATGGAGGCAATCATGAGAGAAACTAGCTACTGTGGTGGAATCTCTAACAGTTCAAGTTGACCAACAAAGCATGTACCTTGCTGATTTTGCCTGCTGTACCTTGACCAGGTATGTTTGATGCTTTTTATGACAATATTACCTGTATCATACCAAGATCCCACGGATGCTCATAATGAGCCAACCTGGTCTGGTAGGATATGGCAACCATGACAATTGGATTACAAGAGAGATTTTCTACCATCAAAGCAACTGTAGCTCACAAGAGTAAAGCATTTCTTGTAGATGATGCAGGTCTTGGGGTTCTGTACAGTTATTCAAAGGGTTCCTTATTCAACTGATTTAAGACCCACAGAAGATTTAATTTGGAGCCTTTAGTTGATACAAATTCACAAAAAGGTAGAGAGATATTTGTACATGATCACAAAATGGCTCCAAAATTGTTTAACAGTAGCCTTAAACTGTTGGGAGCTTCTCCATGAAGAGCCATAGAAGGAATCTCTCTCTCTCTCTCTCTCTCTCTCTCTCTCTCTCTCTCTCTCTCTCTCTCTCTATATATATATATATATATATATATATATATATATATATATATATATATATATATATATATATATATATAATAAAAAAAATCATATGACAAATACAGTCCTTTCAAGTGCATTAGAACCAGCAAGGAGCAAATGATTGTGTGTATTGTGGATTTTATTACAACCAGTATACAACTTTCATTTACTGTTTTTTTTTCTACAACATTTGAAAATGTGGGTTGTGAGATTTGTGTACTCATGCAATTAGCAATGCAAATCGCGAGTACCAGGTCAAGTTTCATCAATGCCATAGTTTTATCTTGTCTTTCAGCAGATTAAAGACAACAATTATAGTACTTGCAATTTTGAAGGAAATTTTCATATTGATTTCTTGCAGGCATGACTCAATTTAACAAATTTTAATTCTAATGGACCATCTGATAAGCAGCTATGCTTTGCTGCCAACATGTTGGCCTCTTGTAATGCTAGACTGGTTTTCACACCTTCCATGTAAGGTAAAATACGGATTGCATGCTGTCTGTAAAAAAAAAACTACTTCTGGACAAATCTAATCAACTGAGCATTTGTACTGACTCAATATGTTTATGGCAAGCAACCTAATGATCCATACTACAACCTCCAGATATTCTGGTATGAACTCGATAATTTATGTAATTGTAGTTACAACTCAATTACACAATTGTTTTGGGCATCAAAAGGTGGCAGAAATTTTCCAGGTTTTTCCTAACTTTCATCAATATTTTCAAAATTCAAATACTTTTCATGGTTGGAACAAAATTATCATTTCTCCCAACTTTTTTCAGATTTTCAGGTAGTGTGGAAAACCTGTAGGTTGTTAAGGCCTACTATCGACTTTCGAAATGTGACTGAAAACTTGTCTGCTACCATGTGATACAAATGGACAACATATTGATTGCAGTGAAATATTTGTCAGGCTTGGAACATCTGCATGATAGGTGTTGATGTGCAACTTGCACCAATATGGAGAATACATAGATGGAACTTGATTTGTCAATAAAAAAGGCCTTGTTAATAGCTGAACTTTCTTTTTGTTAAGCAGCTGGCTATTTCAGAAATCTTCAAAGCTTGGATGTATGGTGATGGGAGCATTCGTTAGAGAGCAGGATACAAAAACAATCTTCTCTGATATATTTGATACTTAATTCAGTGGAGAATTGGAATTATCATTTCACTCAGAACAGTTATCAACTAAAGAGTCTTTGTCCTCCAGCGGGTGTGTCATTGAGTATGGCAAATGCAATGCCATCTCATCAGCATGCATTGCCAAATATTTTCCACCCTGTAATAATACAAAATCTGGTCCTGGGACATCCTGAACTGCTTGTACAACAATATGATAGTCTGGAAAAGTATGAAGAGGTAACAAATTCACACAATTATTTAAAATTCACCAAAATACACAAAAATGAAGAATAAACTATATAGTATGATTGACTTACTGTACCATCAAAACTGACTGTTTGATGACTGATAGAAATATAGAAATCCATAGATTCTTGGAGCCCTGTTGACAGTTTGCAGTGAAACTGAAAACAGATGATATCCAGTACAGAGAGTGGAAACCTAGTGGGGTAAGGGGAGGTAATATGTAAGAGTTACTTACCAATGTCTATAAAATTATAAAGATTTTCAAGTCTTTGGATTCTGGAGGTGGCAGAAGTAATTCTGAATTCTGGAGGTAGGGTAGCAGAAATAATACCTAGCATTAATGTGACTGGATAATATATTCAATAAAAAAAGATGATTTTAACCAACCTGTAAGAAAGCCATTCCAAGAAGTGAGTTGACTGCCAGGCGGGTTCTGGGAGGAAGTGGAGCTTTACGAGCCATCCACCAGAATCCAGCAATGAACAAAACTGTACTCTCAGCCTGGAATATGAAGAAAAGGACATCTCTAGACTAATCCATGAAACATATTTTTAATACAGAGAAAGAAGAATGTGTAGACTTATCCAATACACATGTGTGTTAATATATAGAATGGGGCATGTCTACACTCAACCATTACACATATGGGAATGCTAATATCCAGAAGCAATACAGAAATGAAAATATTGTTCATTCTTAAACATCATTTTCTGGAACAAATGTTAAATACTGACATTTGTGCTTAAGGTCAATGTTCATATCTTATCAACTGTATCAACATTAGAAAGGTAAATATGGCATGATGTTTTTATGTGCAAAATCCTTAAGGCGGTTGTTGTTGTTATTGTGGGGCTTAATGCCATTTTTCGCTGAATCCTAGACTCGATCCCACGCACACAGGTGAGATGACAGTGATCCATAACTAACAGCGTTTTAGACCACTTGGCCTCTCGGGGCCCCTCCTTAGAATTACCTTGTTATGAGTTTTCTTTTGCCAAATAATTGCAATGTGCCTTTGGGTAAGTTTTACACTTCCATAATTGCTATAGGCTTTGAGGTACGTTTTCTATTGCCATACATGTGCTTAGGGGTGAATTTTCTATTTCCACATAATTTATATGTACCTTGGGGTAAGTTTTCCACTGCCATATAATTTATACAGACCTTGGAGTGAGTTTAATATTGCCATATAATTGCAATGAGCCTTGGAGTGAGTTTTCTATCGCCATAAAACTGCAATGAGCCTTGTAATGAGTTTTTTATTGCCATATAATTATTATCTGCCTTGGGTTGAGTTTTATGTTGCCATATAACTGCAATGACCATTGGGGTGAGTTTTTAAAGCTTATTTTCACTTTCTTTTACATGCTTGTGAGAAGTGTCTAAAAACCCTAACCAGATGTCGGTGAATAAACTGAACAGTGGTTGGGTTCTCAAAGAAATTTGTCCAGGTTGGAGTATATGCCAAGAGGTCATCAGGAATCCATTTGTCAGCCATCTTTGGCCAGCTGTTGTAGGTCAATCCTGCATCCAGACCTGCCACAAATGCACCTGAAAGAAATAGATGGACTGTGTTAATTTTAACAATGTAAAGGATGATTTCTGTGGAAACATTCAAGTATTTAACTTTTCTTAAAATAAAACCACTTTGAAATATGGCTAAGTGTTCAAGCTAAACTGCTATAAAAAACTGCATGCTGGTAAGTCAGTCTTTTTCAGAACTATATAAGTATAGATACATCAGTTTTCTTTAACAGAAATCTACATGGCCAATTTATTCAGGTCATAAATCATGAAAATTTTTCCAACCTCTCCTATATTTTTTTAACTTATTTCTTTCTTTCACATGACTGTTTTTTGGCATCATTAAAATTATTAACAATTTTTTTTACTATTTTAAAAGATAAATGTCACAATCGAGTCATTTTACATCCTATCTCTCATAACCTCAATGACCTAGTTTTCAATGACAGAAGTAGCACACTCCAGAACACAATAATATAACATATAACAAATAATATGTATTCTGAGGCAACACTGTATGAAAAGTGGGCTAAATTCAAATGTTAACAAAAATCACTGGACCATGAAATATAAGACAAAATATTTCTCTGTAAAAGTTGTAGTACTTTACATGACAGCATAAATACCAACTTTATTAACTATTCAAGTAATTGTGTCTAAGAAAATGACCTGAACACAAACCCCAACATGACTGTTTAGGTCATATAAAAGGACAGACAGACAGACAGATGGACAAAACAGACTGACAGATTGAGATAACTTAATGGAGGTGATGACTAAAACCCCAAAAGCTCAAGTGATCATTTTGCATCAAGTTTCCAGTAAGCTGATATAACAGAAATATAAATTTAAATTTTCTATGCTGTAAAATTATGAACCTTAGTTAATAATACTCTTTATAAAAGCGATCAATTTCATGTCAGCATCACCACATTAGATTTAGATGGAAATGACTGAAGTGTTCACAAATGTTTGTGCATTTTAACATATTAATAATATTTTTCAGATTAAATTCAGATCAAGGTGCCCAAGTGGCTCCTTGGTTTGCATGCTAAACCTGTATCGGTTCAAATACTATTAAAACGTCAGCCTAGGTCAGATAGGTGTGGTCTTAAGCAAGTCAATTTACTCCCTTAACACTAACTAATCTATCTGTGCTCTTGTGCCATAAAACAAGCTGAAACCAGTCGACTCAATCCACTGTTAAATGAAGATTCTCCCACATATTAGAATATAGTTCTTTAAGTGCCTTTTACCAACTTTTAAACTGAGATGAACTATTCAATTAATGCAACTTTGAAGTGAGCTGTTCACACTAACTGGTAAGCTTTGGACAATCGTTCTGCTTACTTATAAAGTTCACCTCTACTGAAAAGCATCAAACAAACTAGCATGCATCTTGCTTTTAGTTCTGATCACCCAAAAGCTTGTTGATTCCAATCTATATCTATGAAGTGGTGCCAGATCAACATTGGGAAAGAATTCAAGTGTGATTGGATACCTATGTATTGGCATCAATGTAGATTTTAATAAAATAATTTTTTATCAAATCAATTTTTAGCAGTATTGTTTTTATTTGGTTAAATCTGGAAAGGGGTGTGGAAATTGAAGGGGAAAATTATCATCACCATCAAAACATTATATAAATCTTTATCCAGTCACATTTCCTCCTCTAAATTAAGAAGGTTATTACAGAATGACATTTATATTCCTGACTCAATATTTTAGTATCATATTTGCCCTAATTACCATAAAAAGACACAAAGTACATATCAGAAACAAAATATAGAACATACTGAAGCAATTCTCTAACAAACCTGAAAAAGCTGTGACAAAAATCATAGTCATCAAAGGATGACAGAATCGTCGCAGTGTAGTCATCCGTTTGGTGTCTGGTATCTGAAAATCATATATTATCCTTAGTTATAAAGTACTGACTATACACTTTGAAGAGTAAGACATGAACAATTTCAATCATTCAGACTGATTTTAAATCGGTTTGATGATTTAAGTTCAAACAATCTTAACACAGAATAAGATATTTTATACATAGGTGAAAGGAATCATGACTATAGTCAAATTGAACTGGTTATGAAAACAATCATTGCCATTAATTGAAACGGATGCAAGGTTTATTTTACAGTTAGATATTATCTGATCAGATGTCCTATGAAATGACTTATTAATATGACCATAACTAATTGATCAACTGCAACAAAGGATCTATACTCTAGCATCTCTTCCATAATGATATGTTGTGTACCTGCGGGAACCCATTGAAAATATTCTTCACAGAAACTTGTGGTTTGATCAGAAAAGATTTAAATGTAATTTTCAATGAGAAACAACTAATTAAAAATCAATACATTTACAAACAATTTATTTCTCTTCAAACAAACAAATCTTGCCATAAGAAATATCATAGTTTATATGATATTAGGGAAAAAACTAAGGTAAACTCCTGGCTTAATAAATATTGTTCAGTACTGTGTTTAAATTATCTGTATGGAATAAGGTTAGTTCCTAGTTTACCAAATACTGGTCAGGACTGTATTTATAGTGTCTGTAAGGAATAAGGTTAACTTCCAGCTTACTAAATAATGGTTATGAATGTATTTAATTTATCTGCATGGAATAAGGTTAACTTCAGGTCTACTATATACTGACCAGAACCGTGTTTAAGTAATCTCTATGTAATAAGATTAAGGTAAAATATTGGGTGACATTGGTATTGTTTTCATTCTGAACTTGCCCCATTTTCTAGGAAGTAGTAGTAACTCCTTATTTTGGGGACATAGGTTGACTGCATGTTTAAGTTCTCTCTATCTGTACTTTAAATTCAATTCTCATTAGTCCAGCTTGTCTAATCTGACCTTTACAGACAAATATTTGCTAGGCTATAACCACTCATTAAAATATAAATAAATTTAAAATGTCCAGCACTAAATTGAAGTCATATACAAACTTTGGTTTCTACATGTAACTGAGACTCGGCTGACAGTAATACAACTCTTGATGATCAAAAAGCTCTAAATTTTTTTTTAATCCAAGTTTCATTAATGGTATTCTCTGCACATAGCTGGGGTGTGTTCAGTCACAGCAGACCTTTGCATTATTATTACCGAAAAATTAGTACACAACTAAATAATCAACCCTTTTGTTGGCATGTTTAACATGTAGACAAATGCTCATTTCAAGATGGTATAGCATATAATTTTATGATTTAAACCCTGCTCTTCCAAAATTAACAAATAAACATATATAGATTTTTAAAATGTACATGTTTTCCACAATGTTAATTAAATAGGTCAAACTACAAGTAAACTGTATGATGTTCAAAGTAATATGAATACATATCTAGGTTCTACAAGTCAGTGTTTAAATGTCTCAGATGACCAGTTTGTCTGCAAGTTAAACAACAGTTACATGTAAGCTACTTCTCTTGGCTGTTTACTTTTCTACTAGGCACCATTCACTGACAGCCTGTACAGTGGGACTGTTAGTTGTTGTAACCAGGCACCATTCACTGACAGCATTTATAGAATGACTGTTAGTTGTTGTCACCAGGTACCATTCACTGACAGTCTGTACAGTAGGACTGTTAGTTGTTGCCACCATGCACCATTCACTGACATCCTGTACAGTGGGACTGTTAGTTGTTGTCACCAGGCACCATTCACTGACAACATGTACAGTAGGACTGTTAGTTGTTGTCACCAGGTACCATTCACTGACAGCCTGTACAGTAGGACTGTTAGTTGTTGCCACCATGCACCATTCACTTGCAACCTGTACAGGACTGTTAGTTGTCACCAGGTACCATTCACTGACAGTCTGTACAGTAGGACTGTTAGTTTTTGTCACCAGGAACCATTCACTGACAGCCTGTAAAATTGGACTGTTAGTTGTTGCCACCAGGCACCATTCATTGGCAACTTGTACAGTAGGACTGTTAGTTGTTGTCACCAGGCACCATTCACTGGCAACTTGTACAGTAGGACTGTTAGTTGTTGTCACCAGGCACCATTCACTGGCAACTTGTACAGTAGGACATTTCACCAACCACTAGTTTGATGGCACCTAATTTAAACAGTGTTCCTGCCAAATAAATATACAGGGGAACTCATCAACTCTGTCCCTATGCCCTCAGTGCTCACTACAATCTCCCTTTGCTGCCCCTGTCCCTAACAGTCAAAGCTTCTCCCCTCTATCTCTCTCTATACCTTCAAATACTTCAATTATAACAACACATACTATCAGTGTTATTCTGCCTAATTTCATTTCCAAAAGACATTACACTATGTCATTAATCATTGGTTGTCAGTCTTTTAAGTTCCAAAAAATGCCCCTGTGATCATTAAGAGTGTCACCAAAGGCACCTATTCAGCCCTCTCTCCCCTTTCCAAGAAATTCCTTGTTGAAGCATCCATAATGCATGTATAAATCATCTGCTCATTTATTAAGAGGAATCATAAACCTTACCTTGAGTGGTGTCAGCAGGTGACTGAGGCCTGCCCAGAGGAAAAGTGCATACAAGAAGAATGCCGAGCCAAGGTGTACAGCCAGCCTATATTGACTGACCCTTGGGATGTTGGTAGATTGGGTTTGTTCCTGGAGTCCACTCTTCACCATGTACCAGCCCATAAAACCCTGTTTAAGCCAGATAGTACTGATTTATGTTGTATTACTGCCATAAATACTTGGACATGATAAAATAAATTTTTTTTCCTGTCCCAGAATTTGATGACATTTTTTTTACCTATGTAAATATAAATTTATGTTGAACTTACCCGACCCCACTGCAAATTGCAATTAAATAATGAAAACATTTATTTGATAATAAAATGCAAGAAACTAACCTTGTATTGTTATCATTTATTCCTACTTTTTTGATCATGAGCATTAAAGAATAAAATAATCCATGAACTCTGTATAATTATGTAGCATAGGCATCCATACTGAAGCATGTATTGCTTATGTCTGATAACACATTGTTCATTGATTGGAATATTCAGAAATAAATGGTGTATACTGAAAGGTTTCAATAGATTATCCCAATAAAAACTGGATCCAACACAATTGCTAACAAAAGGGAAATAATCAGCTGATAGCTTGAAGACATCTGCCTTTCACATATGACATGGCATTAGGTGTAAAATAACTATGATTGAATAATATCCAGGTCAAATATATGACAGTATTTTGCAAAAAAAAAATCATATTTGAAAATACATTCACTTGAGTGCAAGTGACAATCAGTTCACTAGCAAGTATTATTAAAGCAAGTTATTGCTGTGGATATTATTTACCTGCAGACATCAATGCCCATTTCCATTAATTATAACTACTGTTGTCAAGCAAAAAGAAGACCTGGAGGTAAATAAACACAACTGGCAGTTGTAGTAAACTTGTTTGAACTTAACAACAGGACATCAAAGACAAATGTTATTTTTATTACAACGCAAGCTGACATGGGAAGCCAACTTTGGATACTTTGTAGCCCTGTAGAGAAAAAGTCAGCCAGATAAGGGATCAAGGTACTCAAAGGGAAATTCAATTGGCACCAGACGCTTACAATATACCACTTTCCCATTGGAGTGCAAGGGGCCTTATTGCTCACAAGATTCTCTCCACAATTGAAGGTCTACATTCTTTCTCTTGCAAGAGCCAGGCATGAAAGGAGATGGTCCAGGCAAGGGGTGTTTAAGAAAATTCAGTTCTGTAATAATATGCCAAAGTACATCTATTGCTAGATCCAGTAGATTATTGACTCAGGACTTGACTTATCAGAGATTAACTATCACAACTATCTTGCAATTCTGACTCTTATTTTCTGTATTATTCTGCATACTAAGAATCGTGTGGGGAGGAATCGGGTAGGCAAAAGCCCATAACACATGTTAGCTGATTAACAGTGCATCCACAGACCAAGCTTCTGGATTCAGAAATGAATAAAGATGGGCAATTTGTTGTTCCATCTTGTCACAAAAACTAGTTGGATGCTTCCAAAGTAAACAAATTTGATGAAAAACCAATGAATGGACTATTCTGTCTGAACAACCTGACCTAGCTAGGACAAGGAGTCTGCTTGAAATATGCTTATCTCAAGCTGGCAGCATGAACAGACAAACTGCCAAACCAGCATATCCATGTCAAGAGATTTGAAGCCTCTCTACTTGAAAGTCAAATCAGTTCTTACAGAATTAAAAAGCGTATATGATAGCCTTCATTTTGATGAGATTGATGTGAAAAAGCAGGTCCCCTGGTTCCCACTTTCCATTGACTATATCAAAGTCTGAATAAAAATTAATTTTCTTTATTTTTATTTTTTTCATTCACAACATTATTTATCATATGTCATAAACAATATATAATCACACTGCCCTCACTGTATATCCACATTATGTCAGTGAAGCTTGCAAAAAATATATTTTACACTTAACTCAATATAAAATACCAATGAGACTAATAAATACATAAGAAAATGTAATTATTACTAATACCACCTGAAGATTGCACTGATTAACTTGTATCTGTTTTAATAATTAGATAATTGACAAAGACAAAGTATTGTCATTTAAATTTGAAAATTACTGTCAATTGACCTTTTTATAAAAGATGTACCAATTTCGTGGTTGCTACAAGTCATGATGATACTACAAATAATCCTTCTATAGTCAGAACATGGCCCATAAATTTAATTACATAAAATGTAAATATCCACAAAACCATAAAAATGTATGACCATAAAGATTAATTATTACACACTACATTAAAACATAAACAAAACTTTGCCATAAATAAAGAAATTTTAAAATCTAGCTTCACCTGGAATCCAATGAATGCTGTGTAGATGGCAAGTCTGGGTTTCATGGCCTTGGAGATCCATCCCTTCTTCAAGAAATAGACTGCCGGTAACAAGAAAACAAGGCCTACTGCCCTACCCCACATGCGATGGGCATACTCCATGTAGTAGATAAACTTGAAGTCAGAAAGGGTTATTTCTCTATGGCTGCTCGTGCTGAAATTTTTTAAAATGATAAAATTGTAATGAAATCCATCTTGCAAAATATATAGGAGCCTCTACAACTAGTCCCAAAAATTACTGGGGGTGGATGGGGGTGGGCTAGAAACCTGGTGAACTTTAGTAAGAGCGAAATATACTCTGACATTTGATATAGAGGGTTTTTTTTAAACAGTATTTCTTTCATCTGGAAATGCCTGCTTAGGTGCTTGGACCAGCTCATAGGTCCCAAAAATGTATTGCTAAAATTTGAAAATGTGTAAGCAACTTTTTTTGTATTGGCTGCATACCTTTGAGTTATATTTAATGACTATTTATAAACTTACCTCAGGGATTCAAACTTTGACTTAAACATGATGAGAAAAACAATGCATTGACAAAAGTTGCACATAAAACTTGAGGTCCTTTTTTTGCATATTTACAAGTGGATATAGGCATAAAGAAAGCAAAATAATACAAAATATTTCATTTTTAACTTAAGCCTTCTGTGGTGTTTTGTTACAGTGATGGACTTAATAAGGAGAACTAATTATGATATTTAAAAGGTATACATGGTTCACATAACAACGTGAACAAGATGTTACCATCTCTGGAACAATTCTCAAAGCCCAAGTAGAAAAAAATGGCAAAAAGTATGGAGAATGAATCTCATTTTAGGGCAAGCCATGGATGGCTTTGGATATTCCAGTGCTGACATAAAAATTTTAAAAAATTCATTCTTGGGAGAAATACACTCAGTGAATCAGGAAGCCGCATGTAATTATCCATACTAGCTCAGAGATAATCATCCATGAACAATACACAGAGGTGGCAGAGAAATCAAAGAGTAACACAAAAAATGAACAGATGTTTTCAAAATGTGACATATTTGTCAAATGTGTCACAAACTGCAAGTATTATCATGTTCTAATTTTTGTCTTTTTAAATTTGTAGACCAATTTAAAATTTGTAGACCCATTAAATTCATGTTGGTAATGGTTAACTATTGTAAAAAAAAATTATATTTTACTTCTACTGTAATTAAATCTACCCATTGTTTGATTGACATATATATAAAGTAATTAATGCTGTAACTATGGTACAATATAAATACTGTAAGAGTGGTACACTATAAAGTGAATAATGCTATAGCTATGGTACAATCTAAAGTAATTATTGCTGTAACTAATGTAAATAATGCTGTAACTAATGCACAACATAAAGTAATTAATGTATTACTATAGTACAAAATAAAGTGATTAATGCTGTAACTATGGTACAATGTAAAGTAATTAATGCTGTAACTAAAGTGATTTTTTTTTTTATCCCTGTAATAGGTTGACAATTGGGTTGGGAAACCATCCCAAGGTCACCTTACAATCAAATATCACCTTACAATCAAATATTTTTTGATTCCTAATCAACTAGGGATAGTAAATATAATGTATATTAAAAGAAGAAAAAAAAAAAACACACACACACACATACACTCATGTACATATAGCACACAATCTCTTTAGATAGCCTACTCAATGTAACTAGACAAATACATGTAGGTGACACAGGATTTTGAAAATAGTGTTTTGTTCCTGTTTACCATCCAATCAATTGCAACGTTGATGATTATAACTGGACGTAATTGTCAAGATCACAGTGTCAGCATTAGCTAAAAAAAGAACAAAGCAGGGTACCAGACAAAGACCAAAAAATCATGTGAAAACACACTTGTTGCTTCCTTTACGACAGCATTTCATCAGCTCAACAAGTATTTTACCTGCATAATTAGATCGCACACAGTTAGCAACATCCGAATAAATCATTACCAAACCTTAACATGTCATCATGTAAACATAAATGATTATTTCAGAAAAAGTCGGTTATTATAGCCTATGACATCGGGTGAGGGGGGTGAGGCTTGTCGAATAATTTTAGGTAGAAAAGACTCGAATAAAACAATTTTATGTTGAAAAGACTAGAATAAACAACATCGTAACCA
The DNA here is from genome assembly GCA_016746295.1 of Potamilus streckersoni. Lineage (NCBI taxonomy): Eukaryota > Metazoa > Mollusca > Bivalvia > Unionida > Unionidae > Potamilus > Potamilus streckersoni. Next base: position 1,637,997 of record JAEAOA010001024.1, read on the forward strand.
ATAAAGAATTTATTCAGCAGCAGTGGGTAAACGGAACAAATGGAAACAGAATTGCATATGTACCTAGATTTAAATTACATTTTTGAATGGTTTTGTAATGTGCTTGACAATAACACCCACTCGCATATCATGCTTACACCAAGAATAAAAACTATTAATGCATATTCAGTTGAAATAAGTCAACTATAACAAGAACTGTTTAATAATTAATGTTGCTTTTAAACAAAGATATTAAATGCTTTAAAAAAAATGAAGTTTTCTTACTATGTACATTACATATAAGTCTAAAAAAAATTGAGTCCCCCTCTGGAAAGAAACCCCGCTTTATAAGGCCACTTTCCCGATGCAGAAGGGTGGCTGTATAAGAAGGGGACTACTGTATGTACAAATTAAACAGCTAAAAAGGCTGTTGCCCAAAAAGTTACCAGATGATATATTTTGTCACCACCAAGGGAAAAAAAAAATCATAATTTGCCACAATGGCGAAGCTCAGGACGATCCCTGATAGCACAATGTAAACATACATGACAACCCCTGGCAAGGAAAAAGCATAATCCAAGTGCGCAAAAGGAGTAATCTGACCAGAAAAAGCATAATCCACATATAACATATTAAAATTCAATGAACATATGTACAAAACACATGCATATTTTCCACAATTTTGGCGTCAGGAAGAATCTGTTTGAACAATGGACCAAAGCTGTATTATACCACTAGCTGTAGTCAGTATTCTATTAAGAGCTCTGTAAATAACCCCGTGCATTTAAAAAATTCGTTTCCACAATTTAGTTCTGCTGTAAAAAAGAAGTTACCTTAGTATTGGAGTTAGCAAAATGAGCTAATTCAAGGCGTTTTTGTTTTACACTGACCAATATTAAAATCATTTCCACACAGCCTGCAATGGGCATGAAGCTACCCTAAAATGGCACTGTATTGTGTTATTCATGTATTCATCTCTTAGTCATTTTTTCCAGGTTTTTTTTCTCTTTTTTCTTCTTCTTTCTAATCCATCTGTGAAATCATTTAAGAAACATTTTTGCTGTAACATACGCATCGACTAGAATAGGACATTTACCACCAAAATCCTACATAATGGTTCTGTACTTCACATTATTTTTAATGAAGAATATGTGAGCAAAGATTTAAAATTAGAAAACCAATCTGTTATGCCCTAAGCCAGACAGCTGCTATAAATAGAAACAGGTCTTCTTGGAAACAGGTCAACTGCTATAAATAGAACATAACACTAAAGAAATTCACCGTGTCTACAGACATGTACTTTTATGTCATAGTTACTCAGAAACTGTCTTTTTTAGAATATGTTTTGTGTGATTAGTGGGATGTTAATAAAAATAAGAAAACAATTTAATATTTTTGGGAGGGGGATATAGCGAAAAAGCATAATCCAAGTACATGCATAAGGCGTAATTTATTGAAAAAAAAGCGTAAAGATTACGTCAAATGCGTAATGGTTGGCATGTATGTGTAAAGTAATTTATATCTTAACAATGAAATACTATAAACTACATAATATTTTAACAAGGGAAAAATGTACAGTGATTATTGTTTTGCTCTGATCTGGCCAATAATAATGGAACAGTTCATAGGTAGCCATTATTGAATCCACTTACTACTTGTATTCTGGGAACTGTTGATAGCGCTTGAACTCCTCCTCCCACTCATGCTCACTCTGAGGTGGCTTCATGTCCTTGAGAAGACGCCAATCCACCATTGACAGACCTGATTCCGTTAACCTGCAGGTACACAGAATATCTCCAAATTCACTTATAAATGAAAGCAATAAATGTTAACTATGTTTACATGATTTACAATGACTACTACCATAAAACTATTTTCTACTAAAGTTATCATAAAACCTCAAGCCAGACCTATTTAAATACAAACAATAGCCATGGATTGCAATATGGGTCGACTGCTATGGAGCTAAACCAATCCAATTCAAACCAGACAATTTAAAACCATTCTATAGCCACAAATTGCCATCAGCACCAACTGCTAAGGAACTAAAAACAACCCAACTCAAACCAGACTAATTTAAATACAGTGTAGTCATTAACTGCCACTGGCTGCTAAGGTGCTAAGCCAACCCAATTCAAACCAAACCAATATGAATCTATGGATTGCCATTAGGGACAACTTCTATTGAACAACTGTGCAATAATCCAAATTATTGGATGAATGATTTTTTGAGTTTATGAACATCAGTATAATTCCTCCCACTCATGGTGTCAAAATAATCATCAACCAAAGGAGATCCATCTCACAAAACCAGACTGCATTACAAAGAAAACTGACTTTTTTAATAGTCTACAATATGAGACAGTACAGACTTGTAATCAAAGGGCAGAAGGTTTAATGTCCACCCAGCAAGTCTGGTTGCCTCAGTGTGTACTTGAAGAAAAACACTTAGCTCTAAATTTCCTGGAATCATATAAACAATATTGTGTTGAAAGTGTTGGTAAAACCAAAAAGCACTTATTAATAAAAGGGAAAAGTAAATATAGTTACATTTTAAAAATGCATCAATCCTAAATAAGAAGGCAGTATATTCTAAGCATTTTTGATACAGCGTTCATATACATTACCGATACTTGTATCCTCAAGGTTTGCTTGTCTCACACTGGGTATATAATAATGCATTTTAAATGTCTATTTACCTGATGCATTCCAAATCTGAGGTTAAACTTGAAAACATTTTTTTAATCTCTTGTCTTATTTCCATAATTATTCAGGTAATTTAAGTTAAATACTTATATGTTTTTCCTTACTGGCTCTGATACTGTTAGTCCTTGAATCATCCATGTCTATGCATTTATTTTAAAGAAACTATAAATGAAGATATCAATGACAAACTGCCAAAATAAAGAATCATGTATTTTATGTTCAGGTTGAATTGAAAACCAATCACATTTATTTGTTCCCTTAACACAGCATATTAAATGTGTTTTAATTCTTATATCTTTTTAAGATATTCTACTCTTTGATGAATCATTTTATTAAACCATTTTTATAATTATAACTTACTGCATTTGTATGGGAAAATATGAGTGAGTTTCTGCTGTGTACTTCTGCATGACCTTTGGGAATGCAGTATTAGTCTGAAAAAAAGAGTTCATATTTTCCCATATACATGCAGTAACCATTTTATTATACACTCATTTCATTTACCTACCTAAGGATTAATAAAAAAAAGGAATACACTATGAGAAACAAAATATAAAGTGAATTTATGATGTATTCCAAAACAAATAAACAAACAATGGATTTATCAATATACAATAACAATATTATTGCACACATAGCACTATCCAGCAACCTCTGAACTTTACTGAGTGCTTGACATTAGTTTTTAAAAAATTCTCATTTTGGTCTACTTAAACTTGAAATTTGTAGTTATATTTTAAATGAAAGTATATAAAAAATAATTGAAGTTGGTCTTGAATTGATGGGTTTTGTTTTTCTGTTGATCCAACTTAGTTCTGCTTTTCTGCTTAACCTGGACTGGATTTAGTGTGCCAATTCAGTGCAGTAAAGTTATTGTGATTTTAGTTGGAAATGTAGTCGAAATTACACTACAATTTCAGTGTGTATCAGGTTTTCCATGATATGAATGATGTCTTTCAAAGTAGCAGAACTAACTAAGAAAGTACATTCTGAGGAAATTTAAGATGCATAAGTAAGTATATTTATTACCATTCTTATTAACTGATAAAGAAGCTATATATTCAAGCCCTGTCACTTATATGCTTGTTGCTGGAAAGACACCAGATATGACCCGTATCATACAGTGTATGTCTTCTATCACTAGCTTAAAATTGTATCAAAACAGTTAAATGGGATAAATTGAAAAGCAGCTGTTATGTGACAGTCCATTTAGCCAGTAGAAATAATACTTTTTTGCCATTTTGGTTTATTGATTCTGAAGCTCATAGTTTTCTACCATTAACCAATGTTGCAATTTTGTGTTGAATTTAGTGTTTTGACTGACTTGTAACATGGTACATGTCAGATGGATATGCCATAGAATGTTTTTCTATGCTATATTTATGTATTCAGATGGTACTGGTTATAGTCTGAATCATTCCATTTATGAAAAGCTACAAACATCTCTCCTAAAATTAACTGGTTAAATTATCAGAATGTTATTTCAATACTGCATCTCTCAGGTTTGTTGTGGACATTTGTGAATATCACATTCATTCATCTGCTTATCTGAAAGTTTAATTTGTGACTCAGTAAACTTGCCCACATCATTCACTTTATCATCTCTACTTTCAAACAAACAAAACAGCTCCTTTAGTTCATCCACAAACAAATCCAATAAACTAAAACATAAAAAGTCCTTTCATCTGATATCTTCAAAACAAAAGGTTTTCAAACTGTTATCATACCTTGTGACTCCGCCTAATACTACAGCACCAAAACACATGCCGGCACATCCCAAGAGCCATTTACCAATAATCTTCTGGGCCTGTAGTGGGATTTCCGGGCTAAGAGTTCCAACATTCACTGCTGATGTAGTTGTGAGTCGAGCTTGCTGAACTATCTTCTGCAAGATGAGTACAATATATTTAATACATGAAGCTACAAATGTTTGCGCATACAAAATGTTGGAGACCTAACAAAATACAATATGTAAAAACAAAAAGGTGTTGCCACAAAAATCTCCAACCTCAATACTTTGTCACCAATTTTTAAAACATTTTGCCATTTTCATAATACAGTACTATTCATTTATCTTGAAATCCTTTGGACCAAGGTAAAATTGTCAACAAAACTGGACTTTTATATAAGTAAGGGAGATGTGTGTATGAAAATAAATTGAAATTTTACATACAAGTGAAATTTTTATATACTGTTGTAAGTGGTCAAAGAGAAATAGTCTGAAATGCACTTGTATATTGACAACTTACATTTGTGTAAAAAAAATCCATGAATTCAAGTATTCTATCATATGTTAGAAAATACATGTATCAATCAAATCAGTTAGAAACACAACTAAAACACACATATAAAAAAATGTTAGTCCTCGTTTGATCCATGTCCTGTTGTCAATAAATATTTTCTCCAAAGCAATTCACTCTGATTATTGTTGTTAGTAGCACATTGCTGTATAGTTGTTTATATGCTACATTTACATGTATTTAAATTGGCCTTGATTTGAGTTAACCAGAGACAACTACCTTGATGCAGAGGCTACCAAGGAGATGAGGCTATTTATCAGTACAGGAAAATCAAAAGAAATTAAAAGGTTTCACATTTTTGCGAAATGTCACATCTTCATTTAACTTGATGGCCACATATGTATTGTTTCAAAATATTGGAACTTTAATATCAACACTGGTAGTAATTGTAAGCTTGAATCTTTTTTTTTCAAACTGGAAACTTTCACAGCACAATAAATATGTTCTCAACTCCAATCCACTATGAAAAAATGAAACAATGCTTTTATTTAAGTTTTTTGCTCACTTTCATTGATCAAAGGACATCGGCTTGCTTTGATGAAAGTTCATGTGTTATTAAATGCAAAGCTAAGGCGATCTTTGAAGGACCAAACAAATGCCTGTTTATTATTCCTTTGGCAACATCAAATAATTGTAAAACATTGAAGGAGATATCATTTTTTTCATTTGCTTAGTATACAGAACAATTGATGTATCAAAGGTAATCAGTTTTCTTTGATGTTTCAGCAATACTAATTTTTTCAGGTAAATTTTTCAAAGAGGAAACAAACTACCATTGTCTAGTAGATTGTAGTCAATTGGTTCCCACCTTCAGAGGTAGTCAACTTAAGCTGGTCAGGTAACATGATTATATTACAGCACACTGTACTAAGGCCAGACATCAGCTGGTCAGCTTACATGACTATCTGGGTTATATTACAGCACTTTGTACTAAGGCCAGACATCACCTGGTCAGGTAACATGACTATATTACAGCAGTGTGTACTAAGGCCAGACATCAGATTATGAAATAACAATGGCATGTTAGAGTGGTTTGTCAATATAAACAAAGGATTTGTTTCTGTAACTATAGATTCCAGCACAATTTTATATCCAAGTTTGTGGCTTTTCCTGTCATGGTGCCATTGAATTTCTCAACTCCAATCCAAAGACTGTATATACAATTTTTTAGCAGCCAAAAATGTTGTTGCCAAAAAGAATGGCAGATGGTATAGTTTGTCACCAATAAGGAAAAAAAGTCGCAATTTGTGACACTGGTGAAGCCTAGTCAATATTGCACACAGAAATTCATACCAAACAATGTAAAACTCAGGAAATATTACATATAATGTTTACAATTAAAAACACATCCTTAAAAATCTATCTAAGGTTATTTTTTTCATTTCATTTTATTTCATCAATAATCACATTGGGACAAGTTATGCATCAATTGCAATGCTAGGTTTGAGGTATTACACTGCTTCACAGAAAAGAGTTTTTGTACAGTTTTACTGTAACTCTAAGGAAAAAAACATCAAATTAGCAATACTTCATTTTGCACTGCAGTCATGACATATGAGTACCATTTGACAGGTGTGCAATGGCAGCCAATTTACTTTCTGATGCTGCAGTATACACCTAATATTAGATTAACTCCTCTTAGAAGTAAACTGGAATAGTCCAAACTGTAAAAACAGCCACATGAACATTATTTTTCAAAATACTACATTTAATTATCATTATTTTTAAATAATTAAAGAAAACTGGAGTAAATGCAAATTCAGTTTTTGGTTAATCAACCCAACCTTTAAATCTGAATCATATCAAACAATTAATTTTAGAAACATTGATACATAATAAATAGGGGCCCCGAGTGGCCGAGTGGTCTAAAGCGCTGTCCGTTACGGATCACTGCCATCTCACCTCTGTCTGCGTGAGTTCGAGTCTAGGATTCGTCGAATGTGGATATGTGAGGAAGCTTGCCAATAGCTTCTCGTGGGTCGGTGGTTCTTTCCGGTGATTTCCCGGTTTCTTCCTCCACCATTAATACTGGCCGCCATGAATAGCCTATCGTGTGCTGAAAAATGGCGTTAAGCCCAACAACAACAACAACATAATAAATATGAAATAAGGAAATGAACAAACATAATAGTATTTAATACACTAAGCAATGTGATTTAAAGAGAACTTTAAAACATTTTTTAAAAATTACTTAAAAGAAGCTAAGTATAATATCCCATATTATAAATAAAAATTGTAGATTTTTTATAACATAGGGAAATTTCTGTACAACATATTATAAATTTTATGTTTCTGATGCTGAAAGGATTTATCAAATGAGAGAATATGTTCAAATGTTACACAATTTGTGCAATTATACACTCTGGCAGCATCTGCAATGTTAGTAATTTTGCAAACCTGTATCAAGAAATAGCTACTTTCATTTATAACAATGCTGACATTTTTTAAATAAGGCTTAATGATTCTTATTAATATTTCCATTTTGCAAACAAATATTCTCTTTGAAAAGAGAAATCTAACAGTATATCCCTGACAATCATAGGGCATACCAAAACATTATGGAATCTCATGTGCACTTCATATACCAGTAAATGAGGTCATTTTACTAACTTTTATCTTTCCATGTCTGCCTGTCTGGAATACTCTGGAAATCCTGTACTGAGCCCAATGAATGTTTCGTTTTGCTTGATTACAACTTTTCTGTAAAGATGAGATATAATTATGTTTAGTTTACAAGTATATCAAAGGTTATTCTCTTATAATAATACTTTACTTATAGATTACTTATCATTTAGTCATGAACTATTCTCCATTATATTGTAAGTATTTCAGTCTTTCTACAAATTATTTTACTAGTAAATGACTTACCACCATGAAAACATCTATGTAATGAGCATTTCACGTACAATTGTTTGGTCAAGTAATATTACTTGACCATACAATTGTACGTGAATGCCCATTGAGTCTCCAAACAAATCTTGGAAAATGATAATGGAGTTATTTGTTGTCACTTTTCTTCTTGGTTTGGAATTATGTGTTACATATTACTATGTTATATGTGTTTATTTTTATGACTATAGACTGTGAGTCTTTATAAACACATTGCATATCTTCATGATAGTGGGTTGTATTTTGAACTGGAGTAACCATACCAGATAATTAATATTTAAAGTGAGACATACAAATTAGTATTCCCCCACTAGGACAGTTGCTTCTCCATACCAGATTAATAATATTTAAAGTGAGACGTACAAATTTATGACAGCTCTAAAATGAAAACAATGTTCAAATGGACAAAACTGTCATCTGATAGTGGTGGTGCACTACACAATTCACTAATTAAACTATGGATTCTTCACAATTAAACTAAAAGACACTTTTTTATCTTTCACATATTTTAAAAAAATAATTCTTTACTTTGCTTGGAAAATAAATTGAATTTATTATTTTATTATAACTATACAAATAAAGAAAGCCATTGATGACATTGGGCTTGTGTAATAAAAGTAAAGGGCCATATGACAGATTTAACTCAAGAACTACTAGTGACGTTGTTTTAGGGGCAGGAGGTTGGTAGCCTACTTCTGAGCTCTGTAGCATTACGGTCATGTGAGACACAATAATGTGGGTGGTATTATAGAATGGTAGACAGATGTAGCTTTACAATGATACCAAATAACATGGATGTTCTAGTTGCGCTACAAAATACTTTTTCTCCATTATAAAATTAACTTGTGTTGGCTTATTTTCATGGATTTCTTGCCTTTAAACACAAAAGTTAGAGATCCCCTGAGAGTTGTGCTGTCAGATTTTTTAAGGACTAGTTTTCTTTAATACATGTAAGTGCGTGTATGATTACTTAGTGCATCTTGGTAGCACTTAGTGCCTCTTAGTAGTGTTTAGCTGCTTTTAGCCTTACAACCTAAACAAATGAAGTGTTGCCAACAAATGCCAATAGGAATTATGTTTAAATCATTCCTGTGCAAAACAAATTCTGTAATTTTAGCTCTATTTTGATACGCTAACGTGAAAATTCATCCGGAAACAGACGATGGTATCATTCGCGATTTTGTGCATTATACCACTCAGTCCCCGAATGGCAATCATAAAGGGAGAAAATATAGAGAACACTTAGACTCATTCCCCTTCTTCAAAAGAGACAAGGAAAAATACTGACAATTATCAACCTTTTTATCCCAATCAATTAACTGAGAGAGAGAGAGAGAGAGAGAGAGAGAGAGAGAGAGAGAGAGAGAGAGAGAGAGAGAGAGAGAGAGAGAGAGAGAGAGAGAGAGAGTTACCAGTATGACATTTGCTGTTTGATTGTGGGAGAATATTCTTGAAAATATGCATGTTGGCGCTGTTCTGGTCAAGTGTGCTAACATTTTGCTTGACAATCTAAGTACACGCTTTGGCTTCACATGTGAATATGCTTATATAAGCCGGATGTTGTGACTGAAAGAGAAACAGGAAACGGAGCTATTAAAAAAAAAAAATCCCGGTCATGATCAGCTAATCCCAGAGTCCACAGCATGAAATATTAATGCTTTTTTTTTAAACACAAATATATATTTCCGTTGTAGTTGTGGGATATTTGTAAAAGTGCAACTGCATAACGTTTGTAAAAGTTTTTTTATAGTTTTAATGATGAAGGTTGTTGCAAGGAATTGTAATAAAATAGTCTTCTTAGATCAATAACAGTTTTGTTTAGAATTTAAAAAGAATAGCTATGTAATTGGAAGAATATATAATATTTGGGTTTCTTTTAAGTGCCTTACAATATAGGATTCAATCTGAAAATTGCGTGGCGAAAAGGGTCGGTGGAATAAAACACCGAATGTCAGAAAAACGCTTAGAGTAACCTCTCTCTCTCTCTCTCTCTCTCTCTCTCTCTCTCTCTCTCTCTCTCTCTCTCTCTCTCTCTCTCTCTCTCTCTCTCTCTCTCTCTCTCTCTCTCTTTGTTGTTTTTAGTTTTCATATAACGGAACATTGATTGTCTTTGATTCATATGCATATATTCGTTTATATAAGATAATTCACTACTTTAGGACAATTGAATCGACATAATTCGATGTCTTAAATGCAACGAAACGAAGACAATGCCACTAATTCGTTTTGAACCAAAATTATCGATAATTACTTTTTTTAAAAGCAAAAATGTCATTTTTTTATCCTCACTTTGACGAATTGTGACGTGCGCATTTTTTTTAAATCTGTAAGTTAGTAACTAAAGGAAGTGTTTGTAAAATAAATTGATGCACGTTGACAATCGCGAGTAGAATATTTGAAATACATACAAAACACATTTCTGAGGGAATTTTTATTTCAATTTCAACTGTAATTTCTGATTGACAACAGATACATACATACATACATACATACATACATACATACATACATACATACATACATACATACATACATACATACATACATACATACATCACTCCCTTCTTTCTTTTATTTAAAAAGGGGTTTTATAAATTATTTTCACCATGATCAATTTGTACACAAAAAGAATGGGATCAGGAGCGACTCATGTTCGCGAAAGTACCAGCACCAGCATCGAATAGCAGTAATAATAGTAGTCACATGTTTTACATTAAGTAAATGGTACATATTTAAAAACTGTAATGCGCATTTTACCTGCAAGTAATAACTATAACTGGATACATGTGTTTAACAACAGCATTTTCTCATAATGGCCGATATTACTAAAAGCAAGTTCTGTCGGTACAGAAGAGCTATTTCCCTTGTGACCAGTAGTGTATTAATAGAGGGTTGTAATATTTTTTTTTTATGATCTAGATGACATCCTCAATCCCTCATGACTTTTTAATCATATTGGATTATAATCAGTGAGAGTGAAGTGACCATGAAAGAGGACAGATTAATATTGAATAAAGTCTGTGGACCTAAATTAGTAACCACAAATCCTCTATACTACTATGGTAGCTACGTCTTTGATATATATATATATATATATATATATATATATATATATATATATATATATATATATATATATATATATATATATATATATATATATATATATATATATATATATATATATATATATGCACACACACACGGAAATTACTCGATTTTTATTGTTTGTAAAACAGCTATCACATGGTTTCTTATTTTCTTATATTTGCTCGAAGTTTTCGGTGATCTTCCATAGTCAATGTAATGTTGCAAAATTTTGTAGATAATTCCGCAGAACATTCTGTCGTGGTCAGCGTGACACGTAATCATTAAAATTGACATCTGGGTTGGGCTCACAATAAATTTATGCACGCGAAGCACTGAATTCCGAGAGAGATATTAACGTAAGGTCATGCAGAGGTAATAACAAAACTAAGATGGATCATAGAAAAAATTTGGGAAATCTTGGATCATTTGAAACAGGTGTCCTAAAATTATATTTTCCAGAATAGTTATTAAGAAAGATAGATCAAAGAGGATTATTTTAACTTCGATTGGAGTGTTCAAATAATGTCGATTAGATAAAGTAAATCCTGATTGGTTAAATTAAGTAAAGTGGTGTGTTCCGAAACCATTTTATCGTTTAAGAGTCATACAACGAATTTTTGGGCAGTCCAAATTTTCTGCCGAGAAAAAAAAAAGTCTACGGACAAAGATAACTATTAATAAGTAATTATTGTTAAAAAAAGGAGTCCATGGAAAGCTGGTCTGGAAAAAAGTAATATAAATGGAACCAGAGAGGAGACAGCTGAATTCTCTGATGATAAGCAAGTATGGGCTTAGGAGGGCTCAAATGAGAAGAAAAAAAAAAAACGCTCCACACCTGTACTGAACAGTGGAAATAATCACATGTTACAACCAAGACGGTTACTAACCAGAGAGAGAGAGAGAGAGAGAGAGAGAGAGAGAGAGAGAGAGAGAGAGAGAGAGAGAGAGAGAGAGAGAGAGAGAGAGAGAGAGAGAGAGAGAATACTACAAAGCCGACCAATCGAAAATATTGATTTCGAAAAGACCGAAATGAACCAGGTGATGCTGACATACCAGCAATTTGAGTTCGATCAGTCACTCGATTAAATGAGGAAATTCATTTTATCGTTCAATTTAATTTATCGTAAATTTTATTAAGTCTGTTTATAAGAGAAAGTGAATCATTCATCTGGTGATAATCTCGAATTCAGCCACGCTAATTATTTTATCCTCTATTCAGCAACCGAATACAGTTTACTAATCGTATTGAGACTGCTATTTACTGCCGCGAGATGTTCTGAATAAATACGTAGTCGTGAATGTAATCGTATTGAAATTATTTTGTTAGTACCACTGGAGACATCTGCAACAATTGATAAGGCCCCTACAATAATTCAGATTGTTCGACCTATGCTGGTTGTTGTTACCATGATGCCAGTAACGATACGGCCTAAAGTTGTTGTATGTGTTGGCTTCCGTTAGTCTTGAGAGACGATGGAAATGCGCCCATGAGAGGTGTCCCAGTTTGTAATTGTGCAGCGTCTTCTGTGGCTGTGGAGCACCACACGGGAGTGGCAATCCTTGCTGAAGTTGCTGTACTTGATGGTTGAATCAGGTCTTGGTTTTAACTGCATCCTCTTCCTCTGAGATCTTTTCTCATCAGCAAGCTGTCATAATTTTTCCTCGTTGGCTTTCAGACCAGTGAACAGAGCATGTCGCCAGCTCGACCTGTCGAGGGCAAGCTCTTCCCAGGTGTTGACATCGATCCCAAGAGCTTTCATGTCGTGCTTGCAGACATCCTTGAAGCGAAGATGTGGCCGTCCGATTGATCTTCTGCCAGAGGCAAGCTTAGAGTAGAGAATGTCTTTGGGATCCGTCCGTCATCCATTCAACGCACATGGCCCAGCCATCTGATGCGACGTTGGTGGAGGAGTGTGACCATGCTTAGAATTTTGGCATGTTGAAGCACCTCGTTGTTTGTCACACGATCGCTCCAGGTGATCCCGAGTATGTGACGGAGACAACGCATGTGGAAGGCACTCGGTCTTTTCTCCTGAGAGGCATACAGCGACCAAGTTTCGCTGAAGGACAGGAGAGTGATAAGCACGCAGGCACGGTACACAGAGATCTTAGTGTTCAGTGTCAGCATGCTTTTGTTCCACACTCTCTGCGACAATCTAGAGAGAGTTGTTGACGCCTTTCCAATCCGTTTGTTGAGCTCGGAGTCGAGTGAGAGGTTGTTGGTGATGGTAGAGCCAATGTAAGTAAACTCACTGACTACTTCTAGTTTGTAGTTGTTGATGATGATGCTGTGAGGGTCCGCGTCCTGAGCCATCACGTTGGTTTTCTTTAGGCTGATGGTCAACCCGAATTGATCACATGCTTTAGCAAAGCGGTCCATCAGGCGATATGGTTCAGCTTCTGTGTGAGTGACTATAGCAGCATCATCTGCAAAGAGCATGTTTCTAATGGTTGCTTTCCTTACTTTGCTCATTGCCTTCAGTCGTGCCAGGTTGAACAGTCTGAACAGTAGATCCCTTCTGTGGACGTCCCGAAGGCGTACTTAAGCAGGACAGCGAAGAAGATGACAAAGAGCGTGGGGTGAAAGGACACAGCCTTGTTTCACTCCGCCGTGGATGTTAAATGGGTCAGACTATGAGCCATAATACAGCACTGTGCCTTTCATGTCGTCATGGAAGGACTGGACTATGCTTAACAGCTTTGGAGGGCATCCAATCTTCCTCAGGATTTTGAAGAGACTGTCTCTGCTGACCAGATCGAATGCTTTGGTGAGGTCTATAAAAGCCAGAAAGAGCGGTCTGTGTTGTTCTCTGCACTTCTCCTGCAGTTGCATGATGGAGAAGATCATGTCGATTGTGGACCTCTTTACGCGGAACCCGCACTGAGACTCTGGATACACTCTGACAGCAAGCGTATACAGTCTGTTCAGGACAACTCTAGCAAAGACTTTACCCACGATGCAGAGAAGTGATATGCCCCTGTAGTTCTTGCAATCACTTCTGTCGCCCTTATTCTTATATAGTGTTATAATGTTGGCGTCTCTCATGTCATGAGGCACTGCACCTTCATCCCAGCACTGGCAAATAAGTTCATAAAGGTGTGTGAACAGTACACTGCCGCCGCACTTGATGACTTCTGCTGAGATGCCATCCTTCCCTGGGGCTTTACCTGAGGTCAATTCCTCTAAGGCCAACCTTAGTTCTGCCTCAGTAGGTTTCTCATCCAGTTTGGTAATACAAGGTAGGTCTTCAATGGCGTTGAGGCCATCGTTGGTCACTTTGTTCTCTATGGAATACAGTTCGGAGTAGTACTCCATCCAACGCTCCATCTGCTTACCCTTGTCGTGAATGATATTGCCTGCAGAAGACTTTAGTGGAGCTATCACTTTCATCGTTGGACCCATTGCTTTCTTTATGCCATTGTACATGCTTCTGATGTTTCCGTTGTCTACTGCTGACTGGATGCTCTGACAGAAGAAGCCAGTATTCATTGGTGCACTGCCGTTATAACCTCTGCACTTTGCTTCTGGTAGACCTGTATGTATGGAGTGTCTTCTGGCAGGGTGAACGCTTGTATTCCAGGTGGGCATTGCGACGCTCTTCTATTACTGGCATGAGTATGGCGGAGTTGGTGTTAAACCAATCGTTGTTCTTTTTCTGCTTCTTGCCAAAGATTCTTGTGGCTGTGCTGTACACAGTATCTCTGATGTTATCCCAACTCTCTTTGGCACTGCCGTAGGGAGGTTCTGATCTGAACGCCTTGGAGAGGGCGTAAGTGAATTCTTCAGCCTTGTCTGGATATGACGTCTTGCTCACAACAATGTGTGGTTTACCCACTTGCCTAGAGTGGTGGATCTTCTTTGGTTGAAGCTTAAATTTACAGCAAACTAGTGAGTGATCGGTGTCGCAGTCAGCGCTGTGGAATGTACGAGTAAGCTGCACACCCTTCATGGCTGAACGTATTGTGATGATCAAGTCAAGCTGATGTGTGTTTGGATCGGGGATGACTCCAAGGCACTTTGTGTTGTGGTTTTGTCTGAAAAAATGAATTGGTGAAGCTGAGGTTGTGGTACGAGCACATTTATAGTAGACGTTGCCCGTTTATATTCATCTTCCCAATGCCAAACTTGCTGAACAAAGGCCAGGAGTCATGATCGGCACCCACCCTAGCGTTGAAGTCGCCCAGTAATATCAAGTTCTCTTCCTTTGGAATTTTGTCGATGAGCGAGTCGAACTCGTTGTCAAACGCATCCTTGGTATCTGTGGTGGCACTGATTGTGGGAGCGTAAACACTGATCAGGTTAACTAGCCCGGTTGTGGTGTGGAGGCGAAGAGATAGCAGTCTTTCGTTTCCTTGTTTGCAGGGTTCTATCATCGTCAGCAGAGAGTTTCTGACAGCAAAACCAACACCATACTCCCGGACTTCGTTTGTGCTCTTTCCTTGCCAGAAGAACATATAGTACTTTTCTCTGAGGGACCCAGAGTCTGGTAGAAGTGTCTCTTGAAGCGAGGCGATATCGACACGGAGTCTTGGGAGTTCATCGTTGATGGCTGAAGTGTTTGGAACATCACTGATTGCCTGGAGATCATCTGAGAGCCCAGTCAGCATAGTCCAGACCTTCCAGGTACCTAGCATGATGATTGTTGATTTCCTTGTTGCTTTTCTATTGTTTTTTTTTTCTTGGTGCTGTAGTTGCAGCCCGCTTGTCAGGTACTTACGTATCTTAAGCCCTGCGCACCCAGCAAGGCAGGCGAGCTGTGGAGGGACGGCACCTTATTGGCTGGGGGCTGCCCAACTTGAGGCGGGCGATAGCTGTCCAATGAGACCTGTTGGTCTCTCCCACCTAGGGAAGCAACCCCTGGCGTCTAACTTTACGCCAATCGAGTGGTGACTTATAACCGGTAACTGTTGCTTCCCGTGTTGTGTCAACGCTGTGAAGCGAAGCTGGAGTGTCCTCTCCAGGGCGCAAGCCTGGGCATGGTTATATGGAGAATCAGCTGTTGCCCATGCAACTGACTTAGACTCTCCACGCAGCTGATGGATCCAAGGGAAAGGACAAGCCGATACGTCATGGCACCAGCGACGTCGCAGTTGTTGCCTAGATGACACTAAAAGCAGTGACAATCCGCCTTAGGGACTCTGTCTCCAGATTTTCTGTTGGGGTTTACTCCCTTAGCCTTTCCCATGTATAGGGTATGGTCGCAAGGCAGCGATGGTTTGAAGTCAGAGTTTGCCTTCTCCTAGACGGGCTACCACCCAAGGTTAACGGGCCCCGTCTGCCCGAAACATCTGATTTTGATGCGCCAGAAACTCGCCTGCCATCCCTTCTCCAGTTAATTTAAACAGGTTCTGCTGGGCTTAGTAGTTAAGCCACCCGTGAATGCCTGGAGCTGGATTTGGTTGTCAGAGGCTATCTCAGACGCAAGCCATTGGGGGATTTCATGAGGAAGTGGGTGCTTATCTCCCACATCCGCCCCCGGCATTAACAACCATTGGAACCTAAAGATCGTAATAGCATCGATAAGTAAGACACACTTGTTTCTATTTAATGATCAACACGTTGTTTTTTTTTGGGTTTTTTTGGTGATATCATCTTGCAGTTGTTGTTACAATTCGATTTTTTAAACGTCCATAACATTGAGGGTCGGTAATATTTCTTTTATTGATAGCGTAATTGCGTAGTATAATTGTTCAACAGGGCGACCTTGATCAGGTCCTTCACATGCAAACACTTCAAATCAGTTACCTCTTTAATTGTCAAAACTGCTATTCACTCATACACAAATATCGTGTGGAATATTTAAATCTTGCTTTATGGGCCTGCCTGTCACTATGTTCATTGTGAACCATGCCGACTACGCCACAGAATAACGTCTGAAGTGATCGTTCCATCTTTACGCAACTGCTGTTATCCGAACAATTGCGTCCTTGATCAATAACAGTCGAGATCTTTTTTGTCTCAGTTTAGTCAAAGTTGGTATAACATATTCGTTTATAAATGTAGCCGTTGTGGATTCAGTGGTGAATTCCACTTTTTGGTTTTATAAAGTGATTAAATGTTTTCACACCTGGTGGTTTAGTCAACGATTTACCGCTTTCGTATGCTAATGCATTCAGTCCCGGATTTAGACAAAGCGAGGCCCTAAGCTATAGAGGCCATATTTGGTATAAATTAAATTTGAGGGGCAATTCAGACTGAGTTCAGACTTTGAGGCCCGAAGCTGTAACTTGTTTAGCTTATGCCTAAATCCAGTACTGAATGCATTGACTTCGAGTTCGCCTTGCGTTGGTTGTGGTACATCAGGGTTGGTGAGTGTTAATTGGTGAGTGTACACATTAGTTTACCACGGAATAGAGTGCCTGTGTTTGGGGTACTTCGTTTAATTTCTTTGTACTCTCTTTGTTTTTAACAGTTCATCTATATAATCTCTAATGTAAAGACTTGAAATTCAATACCGTTTACGCTCGAGTTTCGTAGGTGGGATCTACAATACGATATGAGTAAATCAGTTTAGCACCGTTAGACACTGACACCCGCGAAAGAAGTTTGCTGTCTGCAGTGTTTGAAAGAACGGAATATTTTTTTTTATACTACAGCGAATGTTAAAAAAGCGACGAAATGCTTTGTAAAACAGTCCCCATTCATTGACAACACAGGAATCTGACATTATTCCGGTAACTAAATTATTATTGGCATTTGTAATATATTATGCCATTTAACAGTCATAAGAAAGAATATCACAAGCTCAAAGTGCAGGTGGTTGATGCATCTGACATGCATAGAAGTTTAAGATTTATCCTTGGACGAAGTCCTACAGTGTCAGACGTCTCCCTTGATATTTATGTTTAGATCAATGTCTTACTGTCTAAAAAACGGCTTTGAGTAGCGATCGACTGACGGGAATGGAGACCAAAGTTTTATGAATATCTCCCAAACATGACAGTCCATATCGACGATGTTACTTTTATTTCCACTCAGTTGCTTTGAAACCATTGAAGATTATTATATGATGAACAGTGAATGCAGTGTTATAGCCATGTGTTTGAAATATGAAATGCAGTGGCTTCAGATTCTGACCTACACTTAGGTTAGTCCTACAATATAAGACATAACACGTTTTTGTTTTGGTACAATGACTTACTACTCTAATAACGGCCATACATAGCCAGTTCCGAAGCCGTTGACATAGGAACGAGTAGTCAAAGTTTTAGGCAAACCTCACTTACTTTGCAGCCTTTATTAACACTTCCACTAATTTTTGTGTAATTAATATACTTCCTGTGCTCTCATTATCATGGTGGAATCAAAATTTGACACTAGCAAATGGACACGTTTTCATGTTCCCTTGACATACATTTGAATTTTTTGCAATGCGGTGGTAGTTGAGGTATGCCCATATTAGTTCATGTGGGAGATGTTTATTCAACGAAACATTGCTTATAGTTCCATTAGGCATAATATATGTTTTATTTGTTTCCTTAAAGAATGATATTTTAACCTAACCTGATTTTAGCATTCCTGACTTTCATCACTTTCTAGCCAACTGAAATGTAGCCAATGAAACTTGAAAACAGGTCCATTTCTTTGATAGAAATTTAATTTATTGGAGAAAAGACATCAGGGTAAGTAAAGTCTGACAAAAACATTGTAACTTTACTTTGTTACTTTGTAGAAAGGCATCATTTTTGGTTGCCAATCGTATGTCATATTCCAGGAAATTTGACTTTCATTATACTATCAACATCAAAACACGCTTCACAGCGCCATTAGTCAGGCTGTAAGACCCATCACCCATCCAAAAGAAACATATCTGGGTGATGGGGCTTACATTATAGAACTACACTTAGGTTACAAAAGTAATATGTACATGTAAAATCGCAACAGCTACAATGGCTACAATTAAAATAAATGGAGAAGAAACCATGGTAACAATTCTTTGAATCAAGGAAAATATTGCTTTTAGAGTCAATATCTTAAAATCCCAAATGGTTCATCCTTGATAAAAGTGGCTTTACTTTGGGAAAGTTTTAAAATTTTGATATGTATGATATTTAAGATACCAATACTGAGACTAGTTTTATAATTATTATAATTATTATTATATCATTATTATTATTATTATCCATTTGTCTTTTTGTGAAAAGCAAAGGGCATAATATCTGTTTCCATCAATTTGTTTATCTGTATGTTGCTCTTAGTTTCATTTCCACTTGGTCACTATAAAGCTGTTCAAGACTAAGGGATGAAATTTGGTACACATATTCATTGTCAGTAGAAAGTGTTACATACAATTCAGTGGTCTATCAACAGTTTCAAGATCATGGCTATGTTTTTTTTTCTTTTTTTTCATCAATTTTCTTTTCACTCCTCAACTTTCAAGTTTTTTTTATATTAGAAATAAATCTTCATATGCTCATACCTCATTATTAGATGTTGTGTCATGTACTAACACAAGGTACCTGTCTTCATGGTCAAAGTCAATATTTTATACTTTCCACATATGTTTCTTTCTGCATTAAAACTTCTGAGATTTTTAATCTTTAGGAATGAAACTTGGTAAATGTGTGCATTAATTTCAGAAAGCTCTCAATTCACATTTTGAGCCATGGTAGTGGGTCAGTTTTTTTAAAATGTTTTCCATCCTCTCTGTGACTTAGTACAGTTATACCTGATCATTATCAGGCATATCAAATTTTTTAAAGTCATGGTCATGAATCTATAGTACACCTGGCTTGAAAGGGCACTGCTTTGAGAAATTTTCAAGGTAGAGATTTATTAACAATATAATTGTTATTATATTATGACTCTATACGGTCTTAAACTATGTAAAAGAAAAGAGTGAAATCCAACAAGTTTTTTTAAAATTCAACAAATAATTTATTTCCTTTGAATACAAAGTGAAAATTTAAAAAGACTTAATGGTATTGTGAATGAAATCCCAAATAGTCCTAAGAGTTCTAACACCATTCTTAATGAATAAAGTTCTAAATAAATTCCATTGGTATTCCAAATACATGTATATTCCAATACTGAATATATTCCAATACTGAATATGTTGATATGACTGTAGTCTGGAATATGTCAGTATGCCTTTAGCCTCATTTGTGATGATGTGTTGACATTCTTTTGATGTATCACAATATAATCTCAAAATGTTTTTTTTCTCCAATCTCTATATTTCCAAATTATTGTTCTAGTCCAAGACTATTATTGATGAGCACTTTGTATTTCCATTGAATAATAATGTGAATAAAGTAATCCAACTAAATCAAACACTGAACACAATAATCAAACTGATTCTACTAAAGATCTTAAGCAAGAATGAGTAATTTCTCAAGTAATCAAGATTACAATGTATATGAAAAATGACAGTTATGTTCTTTACAAAAATAAACTTGATTTTGGACAAGTCAAGTACTTAATGGAATTATCCATAAAACATAATAGTGGAGAAATAGTTTACAACTAATATAAGTTAAATATATATAGTAATCTATACTGAGAGACCATCTGTTTGGAGAGATAATGATTCTTTGGCTAAATGGGTGGTCTTTCTAGATAAGTTCTACTGCATTTTAATTTTTTTTCCACACTTTACATTCTATTCCATAATTATTGAACCATTCAAAGTTAAGGGATGAAGCATGGTATGTCCAAAATCAAGTTCATTTATTTTGTAAACATAACACATAATACTTATTTATGATTGTGGGTTAAGTATTCTGATCATTATTAATGTAAACATGTTTTTCTTAATCTGAGTCTTGGACACTGGTAGTCTCCCCCCCATAAATCCATAAATAGTGTACCTGATATTTCACATGTCCTTTATTATAATTTTAGTGACAGACCTTATTTTTTGTTGACTTAAAATGTTCTACAAATGAACTCTTGGCCCACATCATGGTTTTAAATTTGTGTCTCATTTTTTCATATAATTTTGATTACTTGAGAAATTACTCATTCTTGCTTTAACATTTTTACAAAATCAATTTTACTGATCAGGTACAACAGGAAGTTGATTTTGAACAAGGTAAAGTACTAAATAGAACTTTACACAGCATAAAATCTTGTAGCAAAAACATACAAACAATATATGAGAATACTTGTGATTAGAAGTACATAGTAGTATTGGTTTAATGAAATAATTTTAATTGTTGGCTTCAAATTCTGGTTAAATATTTTTATTTCATTACTATGATGACAAAATGGTGATTGTGTGTGTGTGTGTGCTGACACCTTTTTCTTTCATTCATTTGAGTCTGCATGCACCTTATTAGGTGCATTAGGTTGTTCTATCTCACCAAAATAGCATTGATTTACATTGCGCTTGCCATGCATCTCAACTTTGGAATAATTTTGGCTAAATTTAAATTGTGCTAGATAATTATATTTTTAGATCAATAATGGGGTACAGTTCAGAATAGTTTCATACAGTACAGTATAGTATATACAGTATAGTATATTTCTAGAATTCTGGATGGCGGTCAGCTGTTTTCACTTTTCAGAGCATTTAGTGAGATGTTCAAAGACTATTAGTAAAGTACTGACCTAGTATAATTTTGAACTTAAAAGTGATGAAATGGACCAGAAGAAGAATAAGACATGACCCAGAATATTAAGAATTAGCAATTAAGTACCAGTGTAGTTCCTATTTTGTACAGATCTTGGCTATTTTAGAGGGAGGGTAGTGTACACAACCTCAAAATAAGCAGTTTAGTCCATTTTTCACTTCTTTTAGCCAGTACTCTTTCACTGTAATATTGTTCATAAAAACAGTGGAAGAAGACTGCCAGTTAGAGTGAGGTCAGCTTGTATTGAGACATCTTTTACACACAATATTACTATTAAATATTGAAAATGAATCCATAACTATAAAAAATAATTTTTTGCACTTTTGATTTACCCACCTGCATACAAAATCATAATCTGTTTCTGTCTTCTCATCCTCAAAAAGTATCATACCAAATGTAATCACCCCATTTCAGTCCATATAGACAGTTAAGATGAGAATCAGATACTTTGAGATACATGTATATTTAAATGATTGTCATGACTTTTGACAATATATCCACAGTAGTGTGGTAAAAAAATTATTATATGGAGAAATTGAGATTGTAACAAATTTTAGAAGTACATACAAATGTTTTAAGATTTAAAGATTTTTTAACATGTGTTTTACGTTTTTTGCAAATGTGAGACATCTAACCTTTTACTAGTATTTTCTGTATTTGTTGTTATTCATTGCTTTTTAACAACACTGTAATTTGTTATGCTATGCAGAGGAAATTAAAGCTTAGTACCTTTCACAAGGAAATGTAAAAGAAGTCAACCAGTACAGGGGAACTTGTATAAATTTACTTTGAGAGGTAGTTGGCGTAATGGATTTACTTTGTCCATCTATTCATCTGTCCTCCCCTTCTTGTCTGCAACTTTAGTATGTACTCACATTTCATTCACCTAATACTGCTTGAAATGAAGGTATGTCTAACACATAAGGGCATAATCAAATTGCCAAGAAGCCTTTGTCTTGTCTCAAATTTTAGTTTATTTCCATCTGTTGCCACCAAAGCTGCAAAGTATAAGTAAGAAAAAATAAGGATAAGTGTTTTGCCAGAACTGGCTCATTATGACTTAATTTTTATAGACCTTCCATATTCTTAAAAACTGACCTGTGCCATAATATGAGGTTATCTTTGTGCACATGCTCACAAAAAAATTAATCTGCAGTTTATGTCATGTAAATGGTAGAAGAACTATGGCATTTACAAAATAAAAATATTAAATTTACCAATCTGAATTAATGTTATGATAACATTTTCTTCATTAGCAGTTATTATTATTATTATTATTATTATTATTATTATTATTATTATTATTATTATTATTATTATTATTATTATTATTAAACTTTTCTTCTTATGATTATTGTTATTATTATTGTTGTTGTTGTTATTATTATTATTATTATTATTATTATTATTATTATTATTATTATTATTATTATTATTATTATTATTATTATTATTATTATTATTATTGCAGAACAAAAATGAATCCAGTTTTGCAGCCAGCCTTTAATCCTCCAAAACTGGATGACTTTAGTGACTTGTCTCCAGATGCTCAGCTCATATTGGCAAAATTGACCAAAAAATACCTGCAGATACAGGAGTTACAAAAACCACAAACAGGTCAGAAAATAACAAATTCTGAATTTTTGTGAATGTCATCTAATTATCATACAATGTGTTTGCCAAAATATTAATATGTTTAATAGATGAGTGGTTACTGATGATGTGTGATGTGGGGGTATTTATGTATTTTGTGTGTGTGTGTGTGTGTGTGTGTGTGTGTTATATTGCCATGAACCTATACAGATAAAAATACATTATAAATGAAGAATGCTTGCCATTTCCAGTAAAGGTTTCATGCCCATATATTCAGGGAAGAAGTGAACTTATAGACCCCTTTTAAAGCCTCCTATACAAATATCTCATTCAATAATACAGTCCTACCCACTTATGTTGACATCACTTCTGTTGACAAGCTGCCTATCTTGACAAAAAAGCAAAGTCCCAGTCCCTTGGTTTACTATTACTACCAAAATTGCCATGCTTATGTCAATGTCCAGATAAAAAAATAAAGATATATGTCCCTTGGTCCCAGCTTGAACAAATCCTTTATTGTCTTATCATTTATGTGAACAATTAGTTGATCTTGCCACCTAGCTTTAATTTTACTACCTTACCTTATCATTTATGTCTGTCAGCAGCCAGTTCTGACATGAACTTTATTCAACAATTAGTTGATCTTGCCAGCAGGCTTTAATGTTGCAGTCAGAAAAAAAAACAGGCACAGAAACAGGCTTTTGTTTGGTCCTATAAAGTTGGCCTCTTGTGGCAACTTAAATAAAAGTAATGAAATCTGATCTGATTCTTGCATATTTCAAAGTGATTGCTGAAAGTTTCCTTTTAAACTTTATTTTATTTACGATGTCTACCAACGGCAGTATAAATGCAGATTAAATTTACAGTCTGGAAACTAAATATCAGGCTTTTAAGAGCAGTCTGATTGTGGGGCATCTCACAATATCAGGCTGTTAAGGGCAGTCTGATTGTGGGGCATCTCACAATATCAGGCTGTTAAGGGCAGTCTGAGGGTGGGGCATCTCACAAAGATGTCTGAAACATTTTAAATGTGTTGAGCTGACATTGTTACAATATTGTATCATAAGAAACATTTTCTTTCAATACCGTATTAGCATAACAGCTGCATAGCTCTTGTTTGCTTGTATGTACTTTTCAGGATAACTTCTGTAACTAAATGCAAGTACTGTTTAATTCATTAACCCATAGCACTGCATTTACGGGGCAGGAGGTGGTAGCCTACTTCTGAGCTCTGTAGCGTTAAGGTCATGTGCAAGACAATAAAGTGGGTGGTATTATTGAAAGGTAGACAGATGTAGCTTTATGATGATACCAAATAATATGGATGTCTAGTTGCACTACAAAATACAGAGGGAAAAACGTCACTTTTTGGACCCAAGTTTTTTCCAGCCGAAATTTGCCCAAAGTCATGATCTGGTTTTGTGTCCGGATTTTAGACTTTTTGGTCTGAGATCTAAGACAGACTAGTCTAAATTGCACACAAACATGTGAACCTTTGCAAAAAGTAAGATAAGATGGGCATTTAGAATGAAGAGTGGTCTCGACACGAAAATGATGGGTCCGTTAAGCAAATAAAATAATAAAGTCCAGTTTTTACCCTTCTGCTCATGCTCAAGCAAAAGAGCCAATGAAAATCAATGTTTATAACACAAATGGACATTAAGTTAACTGAAAATGTCTTCCAAGTCAATGTGTTATAATGTATTCAGAAATATCTCTCAAAATTGATTTCCTACTCACATTTCAGGCGAAAATGATGAAAACCTCCAGGGGTAAACGGGTTAAATGAAATTGTTGACATGTTTCATTTCCACATTAATAGCCCCTTTCCCTTGGTAGGTTCAATAAGATGGGAAACAGACAGACCAAAATCTTGGCCAATTTAAGTACAAGTACTTAAAGCATGTAAATAACTGTAGTAATGCCAACATTGAATATCGTAATGCTTCCATATCAGAATATGATCAATGCAATATTTTATTGTGGATTTTATTACACAAAGGTAACCAAAATGTAATTTGTCAATATACAAGTGTCCTTCTTCATGTTCAGTGACAGAGTGGTCTAAAATGCTCATGGTTATGGATCACTGTCATCTCACCTCTGTGTGAGTTTAACTTGTATCTTTTTTCTTACCCACCCCACTTATCTCGGCATCTACCTATGTTGACAATATTTCCTCAGGCCCGAGCATGTCGACATAAGTGGGTAGGACTGTATTAAGCAATAATTTAAATTATTCAATAATATTAAACAGTATTTCAATTAGGAACAGTTTTATATTTCATGGTTAAGTGCCTTTTTTTGTCAATAAAATTTAGACAGTTTTCAGTTGACATACAAGTTAGATAAATATTTCTTGTATATGATGGACCATTTTGGAATAGTTTTAGAAATAAAATTTTATTTATAGAGCTTTATAACCCCTAATATAATTAAAATGCATTTTGCAAAATTTTAAACTGAGTGAATAGGTCATGGTAAAGCAGTATCAATGAGAAGTAATTGGAAAAGAGGACTACTTTTCATGTCTTTTACGATACCTAGTCACCTTGGCAACAAACACATGAACACAAACCTGATATCAGAATTAACTGTTAACCATCTTGTACGTGCAATATGCATCATGTAAGGACATTTGGAGAGGGGGTAGAAAATAGCCATATTCAATATAGTCCTTTAGAATGTTCCAGAAGTGGATTATACCATTTTGATGAATCAAGACTTAGTTTGAAGACTCTAGGTATATCAGTACATTCAAGATTGGAATTAATTCGGAACACCACTGGAACAAACTGCATTTTTGTACTTGTAGTAGAACTTTCAGGATTATTTGGAATTTAATTCACAATACTGTAAGTTCCTTGTTAATTTTTATGTTTTAACATGAAAATTAAATTATTTATTGAATTTTACTAAACTTGTTGATTTTGCTTTTTCTGTTACTTAATTTAAGACCACAGAGTTGTACCACACTGGAAATAGAAAAACATGTACAGTTTATCTCATAAAACCATATAATACAATTATCCAAACTCTGATAGAAAGCATCATGGAATAAGCACAGAGGCATTTCAGTATTTGACATGTTGATATTCTTTCAAATGTGGGTGAAGGTATATGAATTAGAGAAACCTTGAAACATTTGCAATCAACAAAAATGGAAGAAATGTCTATAGAAACCATCCTTTAGATTCATATTTTCATTGCCAGCAGCTCTTGCATTTTGCCATCATGCCCATAACAAAACCAGAGTGGTCTCAGACCCATTTTGATATTTTTTTGTTAGCCTTTAAATCCAGAATAACAATATGTGTGTAAGCAATTGAATAAGATTGTTGATTATTCAGAAGACAAAAACTTTGCGATAACTGAGTGCCTTTGCAGTTGTGTTAAATGTGCAGTAATGGTTGTGGATAAATTGTTTTAATATTCTTGGAATTTAAAATCTTGAATTCCTGGGCAGAGTTTTTCTTCCAGATTGATGTAGAGAAAACAAGTACTATATAAACTCATTTTTTTCTGCATGAAAACAACTTAATTTTAAGCCAGTAACATTACTTAATATTAATTAATAGCTTTAATTCTGTTGGGTTTTTTTTTAGGTCCAGGGATATCTTACAGAAGGAATCATGCTGGCAGATTTGGAAGGGATGCCGTATCTCAGGATTATCATAATAAATCAACCTCAAGCAGTACTCCTAATATGTACAATACTAGCACAGAAATACATATGCTGTCTCCTATTGAGACACAAGATTATCAGAAACTGTCTGAGCTTCCAAGACACTATCATGCTTCTAAGTCAGAAACATCTGATATTTCTCCACCTATAGAAACACAAGATTATGTCAGACTTTCTCAATCTCTAAAACAAAAGAAATTTACTGCTGAAAAAATTGGGGAATCAAAGAGAACACAGAACAATCCTATATCTCCTAGCTTGTTCTCACAAGATCTTCACGATATTGAATTTGTTCCAAGAGCAGTATTATTTGCTTGCCATGAGAATGTGGATTCAGTTCCAATGGAAATAGTCTCATCTCCAGAAAAGCAAAACAGGCATCTATGTATGAAAGTCAGAAAAGAAAATATTTTCAATTCTGAAACCAACAACTTTTTAGATGGTTTACATATACACAATACAGATTATTTAGCAACAGCTGGTAACCATAGTAAATGTTGTGATGTTCTTGCATCAAACTCAAATCTTTTAAGTATGACACATGACATTAATGACATTAATGGGCAAGATGAGAGACAGATTGACAAGAATGATTTTGGAATGGATTTTTCTTTAATACCATCAGAAGTAATCAGAGTGGAGGATAGATTTGATGACAAAACTTCAGGACAATGTACTGCTGTGGAGGAATTGTCTTCAGTGATAAAGCATGGTCAGCTGAAAATGGTAGATAGTGCAGGTTTGATTTCTAAGAACCAAATTTCCACCTCAGAAGTTTCGGGCGTCAATATGTCCAGCAGCATTTCTAAGAAACTTGCATATCTCAGAACTGTAAGGTATAAAAACCAGATTCTGAATTTAGTTTTATTGATAAATGATTATGTTATGATTGTTTAATACAATACAGCTTATGGTAGTTAAAGTGTCTGCTTCCATGATCCCAGCTTTAAATCCAGTTTTTATATTCTAGATGCTCATATTTTTATTTTATAGAAATGTGTTTTGGACTTTTATTTTCAACATACTTGAGAAAACTCTCCAAAAAATCTCGCTTTTTAAACCATTTACCATCATTAATCTTAATATTCAGACCCTATAATTTCTGGTCACCATTTTTTCTAAATTTTTAATAATTTACAAAAGTGCATAGAATTTTTAGACACCAAATATGTTCAAGTTGGCAGAAAAATTCAGCTTGGAACAATAGCTTAAAATTGTGTACTCAAAAATAGATAATTAAGTGATAACTGTCAGACCTTGAAACAGCTATCAATACTTGATTATAGCCTGTGTTCCTCTTTGCACAATAGATTGAATTCTCTTGGTCACTGTTACTGTAAGAAGAAAAATGGTTTTTGCATGAAAACTCCATGATCAAACTTTGTGCAGGGATTGCATTGGTGTCCTATTTATTTTGGAGTCAAAATGTCAAGGTTACAAGTGAAACAGGGTTTGCATCAGGCTGCAGAATTGGGAACATCTCACTAAATTTAAAATTTTGGCCAAAGGTTTTGAATCTGTTTAGCATAATGACACTAAAATAAGGATTGGGTGCAAATTTTGTATGAATCAAGCAAACCATTTTTGCTGGAAATGTAGAAAAAACTAGTTTTACTCCTTAAAATATTGCTTTTATTGACTACCATTTCAGTTGCTTGAAGAGCAATGGTTGCAAAGAAATGCTGATTATGAATGAACTGCATTAAGTTTCTTTAGCTGAATGTGATTAAACATTATTTGCACTCTTGTATCTTGGTACCAGTGCTTCTCATCAATTGAAAATAACAGGGTTTGAGAAATGTAACCACTAGATTTTGCCTTTAATTTTACAATTGAACCTTGCTAAAAACAGATATTCTCTGGCTTGCTCAAACTTTGCATTAACACAATTTCATCAGGATTAAAAAAAATAATTAGTTAAAGACATTAAATGAAATTATTTGTCTAAAAAATTGAATTAGGATTT
The DNA here is from genome assembly GCA_016746295.1 of Potamilus streckersoni. NCBI lineage: Eukaryota > Metazoa > Mollusca > Bivalvia > Unionida > Unionidae > Potamilus > Potamilus streckersoni. Next base: position 1,666,780 of record JAEAOA010001024.1, read on the forward strand.
GTAAACAGCTAAATTGAATGGTATTAAAGTTAAATGCATATTGTGTAGTTTTCAGTGAAACTTAAGGGAATTGAAACTAAATGTTTTGAGTTACATGATTTTGAAATACATGATCATTTTTGGGAATGCAACTATCATGTAAGTCAAGGGTTAGCTCTGTGTAATAATCTATCAACTGTTGGTTAATTTTCAGTGCATAATCCCATGTTCATGGTGTTCTGGACAATCATTTCATTAAATTGTACAGTTCTATTTTTGATTACACTGACAGTACATATTTAGGACCAGACAACAAGGGCTCAGGAAGGCCACTTGTCCTCTGCTTGTCTGTTTAAAAACTTTTTGTGTTATATGGAAAACTTCACTGGCTATTCTTGTAAAATATGTTTTTTTCTAATATTAACAAATTTGATATTAAAATGATTTATATCCTGAAAATATCAAGTTTAGAGTGATGACAGCAGGTTAAAACCCATCTAGTATTAGTGCCAATGTTTTTTTTTCTTACTAAGCATATAAGTAGTGTTGTGATAAGTATACCATGTTGAACCATGATATAACACAGACAGGTGCCTGTTGCAGCTCATTCATCCAGAGGAGGTATAGGTATGTAAAAAAAAAAATTGCATGAAATCTTCATAAGTGGATTTTTAAAAATCCTTTTCTTGTGTAGATAGATAGTTTTTAAGGACTTTATAAAAGTTTAAACATCCCTTTTCCTAGAAAAAAACTTTTGTTCATGCAAAGATATGCAGTTAGGATGAGTAGAGTTAGCATTTTTTTTTCTTGAAATTAAAGTATTTTATGAATTTCAGTAGTTATTCTTGCTTCTGGTGATATATCCTGTGATTAGTGCATGATAATATATCTAATTCAGTTGTTTTGGGAGAGTCTCAAAATAGAAATGTCTTTTGATTTTAAAAAATGCACATTTCCTAAGCCAAAATTTTCTTTAATTCCATTCAGTAATGGTCATTAGTGAACATTGAAAAACTGAATTTTTTTATCCATGTCATTATGAAACCTGAAAAAGACCTAGAAATATTTGGTTGAAAAAGTTGCGGAACCTTGTTCTTAATTCTGGCCAGAAGGTGTCATTTTTCATCACTGAATGATTCATTTCTTTTTTCTTGAAATTTATATATGCTACTTATAATTTTTTGATTTTTAAAAAATATTTTATATCTAATTACACATTTTATGTCAGTGAGTGCAGAAGATTGTTTAAATGGCCTTTCTATGGTAAGAAATGTACTGTGTATTTCCTTTCAGACTAACTAATACTTCCAGTGATGTTGGTGATTCTGCTACAAGTTCTAATGGTATGTTTTTAGCAGAATCTTGTCTTCAAAAAAGATTTGTTCTCCATGTGATGACTTCTAGATTTATGTAATTCTTATCATTAAATGCCACTGAAATGTACATGAAAATATTATGTTAAATATAAAATATAATATTGGCCATGCATATGAACATCTTGGAAATTCTAGTTTACAGACAGCTGTTTCAAAGTTAATTTTTACCTGATTCCTGAGAAAATTTTCTTTCTGGCCTATTACTTGCCAAAGATTTAAACATCATTAATTAAAAGAAATACAAACTTAAAATATACTTGAAACTCTAGATAGCAATATAAGTGATGGCAATTACAATCAAACCAGGTCACAAAAAAAAGTTCTCCTAGGGACAGGAGTTCACCAGGCAGTAGAATGTATGGTTTGTTAAATTTTCAATGTTTCATTTGCAGGTTTCTGCATCCATTTATAGAGTCCACCTACAGGCATGGCCTCTTAAACTCTCCTCCCTTGTACTATGGGTTTTTGCAAAGTGGGATTTCACAGAGACCTGGGCTTGTCTCCTGGTTCAAACCTTGTATGTGAGGGCTTTTACTCGCATACCATCACTTCACATGGTGACCTCTTTTCTACAGTCTTTGGTCTATTGAAAGAGGACTTTTTTGTCTCTGCTTATGCATCTGCTGAAAGATGTATCAATAATGTCACAGCCTGCAATTTCTGTGTCCAAGGAGAGATCTTTATATTTGCAGGGATGCTGTTTTGGAAATGTTGAAGGTCTTGCTGTGTTCACCAGGAGTGGAGGATGTAGTTCTAATGTGATCTTGGACCCAGGAAGAAACAGCTTCTCATTTAAGCAACTTGGAAATATGGACACTGTTTCTGTCCCTGCAGGGGTACCTTAACCCCATATGGTGTTATTGCATGAGGTTTAAAATATATCTCATGTTACTTGTACTAGTAATGTACCTCCTGTGGCAATAACCACTGAGGCCACAGGGGGTTATCAGGCTCCTTCTCTTTGCTTGGAAGTTTGGATCCTTCTCTGATGGGCAGCATTGGAAGAGAATACACTCCAAGTCTCTACTGGCAAGAGGAATATCCTGCTGAGGGGGTCCTCATGGAATTGCCTCTGCACCAGTGCATTGTAGAATTATATTTCCAACTGTGAGGGAGATGCTTGGTGCAATTGTTTGCTGTAAGACTGAAGAACTCAACTTTTATATCTCTTCTGTCCAAGATAGGGTCTGGGAAGTGGACATGTTAAGTCTGAAGTTGAACATTTGTTTTTTATGCTAAGTTCCAACTTTCTTATTAATCCTATATGTGCTTCACCAAATCACCTTCTTAACTCACCCTGATAACCCCCTGTGGCCTCAGTGGTTATTGTTCAGTGGTCTGTTTGACCTTTGAATAGATGACTCCAGGAAATTGTCACAGACAAAGGACCTGCTGTTGCAGCAAGAGGTCTATCCTCTACAACAGTCTACAGGTTGACCACCTTCAAGCTTGGCTTATTACAAGTAATCAGTTAGCCAGAACCTTTTTTTATATGCATGGAACACTCAATCTTGTTTATACTGGATTGAACCTTTAGATGTCTTCTTTCAAAAATGTCCTCATGTTAACATTGGTTTTTTTTGCTGTATGTATTTCTCAGGTTGCATATATAATGACCTTTAAAGGAATATGGATGTATGGTGACCAAAATATAGTGAAATGATTGCAATTTAAAAGTATTTGATCAGTTTTAAGAAAATGACACCCATTGTCAATGCTGAATGTCTATATGACCTGCATGACTTTTACTATACTCAGGTCCAAGTCAAAAAATGTTTTTGTGGGTTGGTGGTTCTTTCCAGGGATTTCCTGGTTTCTTCCTCCACCATTAATACCGGATGCCATGTATAGTCTATCGTGTGCTAAAAAATGGCATCAAGCCTCACAACAACAAAAGATGATATTCTCTATGTTGGCTGTGACTGGGATTTTGTTCATTTCAAAAGGTTTTTCTAGGTGGAAAAAAGATTTATTCTTAGTGTCAAAAATAAAAAAAAAAAATTTTAAAGATGTTTTTGAACCAATAAATTCTATGTCATTTAAAATCATTTTTACAATAAACTTTATAGTGGGGGCAAGTGGTTGAATGGTCTAAAGCACATTGTTACAGATCACTGCCATCTTGCTTCTGCTTGGGTTCGAGTCTCGGATTGGGCCAATGTGGGTATATAGAAAAGCTATATATAGATATATATATAGAAAAGCTTGCCAGTAACTTCTCATGGGTCTGTTTTTTTCTGAGGTTTTCCTCCACCACTTATACTGGCCACCATGTATAGCCTATCTTGTGCTGTAAAATATATTTAAATCTTGCAACAAATATTACACATTATTACATAGTGTATGTTCTTGTGAAACATGCCAGGAATATTTTAGATGTACTTTGAATTTTATATTATGCATATTTAACTGTATTGATGATTTTTCAAAGTACCAAATATTACATTTCAATTCCTTGTAATTTCAAATCTAAACATATTCAAACTTCCCAACGGTTCACCAATTCTTACAGGTGTATGGGTCTGTAATATCTTAGAGTTTAAATGTTATATGTTACATAGTATTTGAGATAAAATTCTTCAAACAAGTGTATCAATTTTTAAAAAAAATTAAAATTTAATTAATATGAGGTCTGATTAAATTATTTCCTAGTAAATACCTTTTTTGAGATCTTTTTTTCTTTTTCAAAATGTAGATTAAAACATATATGTCTGTATTTTATAGGTTATTATGATTTGAAATGAAAAATGTATGCTTGAAGATTTTACAATCATCCAGCCATTTAACATTAACTTTTTAGGATGTAGGAAAGAAAACAAGGAAAACTTTGCCAAGGAGAAACAGTTCAAACCTCAGAGGACTTTGAGCCAGTTTTGTACACCATTCAAGAAACAAAAGCTAGATAACAACACAGATCAACTGGTATTATCATTTCTTGAGATCTGACGAAAATTTAGGTTTCTTTGGAGGTTTTAAAAATTAATTAGTCATTTATGCTAATTCTTGATTTTGATGCATGTTTGTCTGGTTAGTCCAGTGATCCAAGTATACTGACACTGGATTCTGATGACAGACTTTTATGCCCTTAACCATAGTAATATGTGATTTTGTAAGTAAAAAAATTAATTTTGATCTGAATCTTAATAATACGAGATTTTGTCAGTTAAACTTTAATTTTGATCAGTTTGGGTTGATTTCTGTACCAATAATATCAACGATAAGTACGTACAATATTTCAAACAAGATTGTAGTTTGTGAAATATTTTGAGTCTGAAGTCTTGTTCCTGATTTAAAACTTTTGTCCTTACCATAGAGAAAAGTAACAGAATATTGAAAAAATGTGAATATTTTAGCAAAGGAATGCATATACTCAGATATTATAATAGGACAAGATCATATGAAATTAGTTTGTCATTCTTTGAGATATCCTCCTAAAATATGTATGTTGAGGATGAAAAATATCATGCACTTTGTTGTTTTGCAAGAATCCTGCAAACTAAAATATATAATATGAGAATGTTTTTTTTTTTAAATCAAGAGAAAAGATCTGGCCTCAATATATGGTTGGGAATCTGAAAATTTTCAACTGATAAAAAAAGATTTAAATGAATTTTCGCTTGTTTGCTTTTAGGTTTTTACTTGAATTTTGTAGCTAATAAATGATTCTTTTAGTTGCAGTACACCACTGATACAGTATGTGTCTCAAGCCTTCATGAAAAGAAACTGTTGGAAATCTGTAGCTGTATCAGAAATAGCAAAGAAGTGTTGTTAACATTACTCCTGGATGAGAATACCAGCCAGCTATCAGATGATGGGGCTTCTGATACAAAGGTAAGGTTATTAGCTATGAAGAAAAGACCACACAAAGGTATTTCTTGATCACATTGACACACAATTATAAAGTGTAATGAGTAAAATAAAATGTAAATTATTGTATGAAAGCAGTTTTTTTAAACTTTTGTACTAATTTAAAAAGATCTCGTCAATTTTTATAATTAGTCTTGGAAATGGGACTAGTATATTGTGGTAATGTAGCTTTTCCTCTTTATAACATATTAGAGTCTATAACGACCAACAGCATAATGTACCTAACCATATTACATTAAGAATCAGGATATGTTCAGTACCATGTTACATTGAGAATAGTGTAATATGAAGGACCATGGTATAGTGGGCACAAAAGAAACAAAAAAAAACTTGTTTTGAAAAAGAAATGAAGATATAAGACTGAGTTTCACCTTGTTATCTTTCAACCCATAATGTTATGCATTATTTCATGATTTTGGCCACCACATTATTTCCTGGTACATAACCTTAAAATACAAGCTTTAATCTAATGCTGCATCTTTAATGAAAAATGTTGCAGTTTGTTTTATGTTGTTTACCCAAAACATTATTCTTCATAAATACTGTAATTTTAGAATTGTCACAATAAATTTGCATCTTGTGTAGAATGACAATTTTAGATAATAAGCTTTTTTATCTATCATTTTTAGAGAAAGCAAAATTCCAAAGCCAGGGATTTAGAGAACACAAAGGTACTTTTTGTTTTTTCATGACATTCAAGAAGTTTAACGCACAAAATATCAACATAGTACATTCATGAAGAGTGTAAGTGGAATCGTTGTGTTGATTACAAAATAATTTGTCTTGATTGATTTTTAATCACAAATATTACCTGTTTTTCCAGATGTTTTGTTTCCCAACATAGAAATATCTTCAGAATGTTTGGGTGGTGAATCTATGCTTAAAATACTTTAGGCAACCAAACAAAGTTGAAGTTTTATGCCAGCAAGTTTTCAGATCTGTGTTCATGTTATTTGGAGTTATGAATTTCAGAGCATGGAGCCTATTAGATTGTTAACACTTTAATATTCAAATTGTTTATCATATATATATTTATATATATGGTTTTAAGCTCATCTTAAATTTCACATTTCTCCCTATTGGCTTGCGGATCAAGAAGGTTTGGATTTGGATTTGAATTTTTTTAGTGTAGCTGTAACAATTTTTCAGTCATATCACTACAATATCTGCAGTGTGGCTGATGTCAAGCACTGGGGCATCATGCTGCAGACATGTAGCATGATATCTCACCCAGTCATATTGTTTTGACACCAGGATGACCAGTCCTAACACTAACCTTGTAATGCTGAGCACCAAGCAAGGCAACTGTTAGTACCAATTTTATAAATTTTGGTATGACTAGGCTGGGATAAAACCCATGACCTTCTGCATCTGAGGCAGATGCTCTAACCACTGGGCTACCAAAGCAGTAGGGCGAAGAAGGTCTGATGTACTCTGTCATAAAAGGCAAATAATAGAGGTTATTGGTTCTGGTATGCATCCTATTATGGTGTTCCAACTGAGGTCTTAGACTTTTTAAAAGACTGGCTTATGCTTAAAATAAAAATGACTTTGCTTTGTTTGCATCTATCTTTGATTCTGTCTTAATGTTTTGTTTTAAAAACCTGTAGGGGGTTTCTGCAGTGCTTTATCTTTTTTTTGTGTCATGGGGGTCATTGATTTTTGCTGGAAAGAGTTTGACTACCTTAGTATTTTGGAAGAGTTTGACTACCTCAGTATTTTGGAAGAATTTTGACTTGCCATTTTTGCTAACTATCATTGATTGCGTGCTATGAAGTTTAGATTGTGCTGATGTGCCATAAGACCACAAATTCCATAGATACGTATTAGATTTTAAAATATATTTTTATGGTTTGACCTCTGATAGACGTCATAATGAATTCAAAGTGGTTAAGCATCTAACATTTTCATTTAATGTCTAAATTTAAGGTTTAAATAAACTTATAAGATGAATAAGTTAAATAATTGACATGGAGCATCTTCTGTATTTTTTGTCAAATAAAACTTAGATGTGCAAGAGAGAAAGCTATTTTAAAATTCAGAAACAGATGATTTTTTTTTGTTGCTGATAGGTTTTCTCCAAAAATGGGGAAATCAGTCCAAAATGCAATAAAGTAGGGTGTTTTCCTGGCTTGACAGAAAAGGCAGAGGTTGCTCAGATTTTTTAGTAATCAGCAAGTTCAAGCTTTGTCACTTTTCCTCAGACAGTTCTAACAATTTATGGATGTGTATAGCTCATTACTTTTGAGTACATTGAGCAACCAGTACTGTGTCAACCAAAGTTAGTCTGAAGTTTGAAGTTAATTAATTTTGGATTTATTTGATTTGGAGAATGCATTTTTGTACATTTTGCTAGCACATTAAGTAGCTTTAATTGACTTAGAAAATGCATCTTAAGAGCTGAAAAATATTCCAGGATTTGTAAATTTTTGTTTATTTTCCGTATAATTTTGTTTTGGTGTTTTTCCTTGATGCATCTCATGAATTTAATAATCGTCACATTTTGTTTATCTTTTGTTTGGTGACAAGATATCACCACAGTTTCTATGTCTTTTTCAAAGTACACATTAACCATAACATTCTCCTTTGAATATGTTCCCCAATCACATTAAAGTTAAAAATATAGGCTTCACATCCTCCGGAATCCAGCATTTCCAGAAAGATGCAAAATTCGTCTTAATGTCTATATGCCATGTAGACAAAAGAAAGAAGCTCTACCCATTAGCTCCCCTTCACCTCTACTAGATTAAGCCTTTGCAGCAGTGCAAATAAGATTTTGCATTGCCTGATCACTTTCTTTAAAATTATTCATGCTAGCAAACCATCCATTCATAAATGTTGGCAAATTGTACATTTTCTGGTGCCTGCAAAAGGAATGATAAACCGTGCTTGGATTGTTTTGTGATTGCTTGTTGGGATTGTTTGGTTTTTTTTCTTCATAGTTTTTACATTTGTGGACTTCATTTTTCTGACCTACTGTGTCACATGTGATAGTGTCACATACATGCATGCTGTAGTTTTAAATTGCTAGCAGTGTTGAATTTGATATTTATGATCTTACAAGTGTTGTTGAATTTTCATATTTCAGATTTCAGGTTGTACATTTTCATTCTAGTTTTTTTTTCCTAGCTCTACTCTTCATAGACAGGAGAGAGAGAAAGTCCTTGTCCATCATCTGTCTGCTCATTAGCACAAATTCGTTATCTTTGCTTCTACTAAACTACTTGGAGGATTGACATAGTCAGGTTGGTCTCAAATGAAAATGGTACCATTCAGTCATTGACTATAACTACTACAGTGCCAATCTTGAAAACCACGCTGTTGTTGATCTTCCTGAATGGAGGGTCATAGCAGCATGGGATTTTCACTTAAAGATATTTTCTGGTGCCTGGTTGGTCAAAAATGAAAATGGTGCTGATCTGATGTTCAGTATGGCCACTACAGCAGCCAGCTAAAAAGTTGAGAAAATTTGGATGAAATTCCTTGTCACCACTTTGTTCATCTACATATGTAATTTATGACCTATATTAGTATATGTAATTCCCCTCAAATACGAATTATACAAACTAAAAAAGTCTCAAACAGGATATTTCTTTCTGTGGGAGAGTTTTTGCGACTTATTAGCTTACTAAATGCAGCATCAGATTTCGTTCTCTTAAACTGCCACTCTGCAGATGCCATTGTTCAGTTGTGGTGAGAGAAATATTCCAAACCACTGAAAACATGGTCAACTACAGCAACTCCATATTCTTGAAGCAAATATAGTAAAATTGACCTGTATTAATAACAGTCTGTACAATAATTGTACAATCACCTATATATGTAATGGTTTATAAAAAGATTATGCATTCACCTATATATGTAATGTCTATAAAAGAATTATACAATAACATGTATATGCAACAGTCTATACAATAAATTATGCAATCATTAAACATGAAGCAATACTGACATCAGTCATTCAAAACAATCTCAGATATATGTCTGGATGTAAGAATTGAAGAATTTCATTACTTTATTTATTTCCAAAATCCACTTCTGTTGTGGTTTAAATTCTCATTTTAACCAGATATTTCTATATTTTAATTTTTGATATTTTTTCAAAGGAACAACTTCATTCATCTGTAAACGCTACACCCAAATATTTCAGTATTTTCTTTTATGGCAATAATGTGAATTTGACAAGATTTTGAAAACATTGCAGATTTTACTTAATTTGGATAACTTGAATGAGATCAAATAAAATACTTGAAGAAGGAAGCTGATCTTTTAGTAAAGGATGTTGCTTGGAGTTTACTTAATTATAATAAATGTGTTGCTTTATCAGTTTAAACTAGTGCCGCATGGGAGTGTGTGTGAAGGTGAGGTGAATGGTGAGAAGTTTCTTTTCTTTGTTCAGGAATTGATAGATTTAAGGGGTGAAGTAGATTATATTTATAATGTTAATATGATTGGGTAATTTTGGCTATACTCATAACAATTTGATCATCTTTCAATTGTGCTGTTGCAAAGTTAGTGGAGTGTAGGACTCATAATCCATGGAATGCACATTTGATACCTGCCCAGACCAGCCTCTGAGAGTCCTTAGGAAAAGTACTTAGATCCCATTTCCTCAGTGATGCAGTCAAATAAAATGCTACAAGTATCCTTAAACACCAACCAGTCATCTTTAATTCCCGACTTGTGTATTTGAGACATGGCACTATTTCTAATTGTATGTATTGCTTTTCTCCAAATTTTTTGGCATGTTTCTTTTTTTTCAGATTTTTGATATTGCTGTATTGTGCTTGAATAAGTTAGACAGGGACATGACTTCAGGCACATTGCCAGTGTATATATTCCCAAAAGACATGTGCGGAAATGTCTTTGATTTAACACGGTGATTATTTTCATTGCTTAAAAGTTGAGGAAACTGAGGGTTGGGGTGGTGATGGTTATAGTATGAAACACAGGTATAAACAGCATTTCTGTAACATTCAATCATATACAAGAGAGTTGAGGATAAAGGGCTGATGATACAGGTTTTGTTTGTCAATTCCAACCAAAGTAAACAAACAGTTAATTGTTCAAACATTTTTGCTTTGTATCTTTTATACATGAAGTTAATTTTAAGGACTCTTTGTCACATAATTTATTGCATATAGATATTATCAAATTGAGTTTTACTTCTAAATTTTCAAGGTTTTTAATTTATTAGGCAAAGATAAAAATATTCTTTCTTGAAGAACATTGTAAGTTTATAACAAATTGTATAATTAGAAATAATTAAATACAAAATGCGATTGATTTTCCATTTGATACACTTTTAAAAAATGTCTATACACATTTGTGTAGTGTCCTCTCTGTTGATAATTATATTTATGAGGTTTTTTTATTATGTTCAGAACTTTTTGGGATGAATTATTGAGGAGCGACAGTAGGAAAGTTTGTTACAATTCCAAGGAGCTGATGATTTCCCTGTTAAGGCAATATTGTTTTGATGCTTCTTCTGTATCCACTTGCTGGACAGTCCTTGACCCCATGGTGGCCATGTGGATCCTGGACCCTGACAGGCCAGCAATGTCCTTCCCACAGATTGTCACTACCTTAAATCTAACACAGCAGGTGAAGTTATTTTCTTTTTGTTGCTTATAACTCAGTAATTTACACCTGTCAGTTAATCAGACTACTTCATTAGTTACATATTGGCTTTGAATAGATGAATTAGATGGCTTTCAACTGGACTTTAGCTTGCTCTTAATTCAAAATTCCAAGTGGATTTTTTAAAATTTTCTCATTGACAATAAAATTACAATGTCTGATGTACAGTTTATGAACAAAGTCCATTAGATATTTAAGCACTTGTAAATTTAAAATGTTGACATTTCCAAAGTACCACTTCATAAACAAAATAACCTCATTTCCCCACAGATATCCACACTTTCCATGGCAACAATAAATAGAGATCTGAGAAATCTCAGTGCTGTCATGAAGGAATTGTACCAGAGACTGATGGCCCAAGATATGTGGGAACTCTTCTACAAAGTGGAGATGAAGCTGACCCCAGTCCTTGCAGCTATGGAAATCACAGAGTTCAAAATTGACACTTCCATACTTGGAAACTTTTCTGATATTCTGAAGGTTGGTTAATATTATTATGGGTAAGTTCCAATATGGTACAATTACCATTCTTCCCTTATGGTTATGCTCTACAGTTTCGTATTTAGCATAGGGTTAGAATTTTAAAGAAAAAGAATTTCCCCTGGTTTCCTCACTAGTTATACTGGCTATTTAAAAGAGACTTTGTATATCTTAGGTATTATTCAAATAACCTTTTATTCCCTTTATTTTGATGTATGATTGATGGTTGTAATATGGGTTAGAGAGTATACAGCTTGGCCTTACTCCAGATGTGCACCTTTCAAAAAAGTGTTAGCTCTACTTACTCATTTTCACTTCTCGAACTTCAGAGATAAATTGTAAAAAATAGAGCTGATAACTTTTTTACATTTTATGTATTTGGTAATTCATTCATTGCACTCTTAGAAGCTGGTATTTTCTAGTTTCGCAAAATTCATTTTCCATATTTAATTAGCTGTCAAGAATAGCGTACTTTAGACAAATTCAGGTTGATTTTTGGAGCACAAGGGAGAAGTCTTTTTAGTTAGCAGTGTCCTAAGAGCATTTAAAATTTCCAAAAGTACAATGGTGTCAGTGATGCAGCCTTGGGGCCAATGTATTAGTCCTTATGTGGCCCTTGTGGTGATTTGAGTTTGAGACCCCTGTAATAGAGTTTATTTTTCTGTGTTAATCATTTTTTTTCTCCAATTGCTTCTGTTACCATTAGCTTTTCTTTCTAATACTCAACATTGAACAATACATTTAGCAATAGAAAATACTTTTTGACCATTAAATAATTTGATCCTACAGCAAATTTGAAAAAAAAACATCTCAAGAATGGATATCACCTTGTCTATTTCAAGATATTCATCATTTATTTCCATTCATTTTAGAAAAAGTTGCTGCAGCTAGAAGAAAAAGCCCATGAATGTGTTGGTCACACCTTCTCACTGACAAGTCATCCACAGCTCAGACAGGTAGGTATACTCCATGCTCTACAGATGATATAGGTTTTGAAAATTTCAAGAATATGGATGATATGTAGAAATTTTGAATTTAGACATCTGTGGCAATATTGAATTATCTTCAGTTTTTAGGGAATACTGTTTAATTCTTTAGAGGGATATAGGGATGAATTTTGATGAATCGATCCTCTACTAAAACTGAACAATGACAATACATTAATAATGATTAAAGCTTCTTGAATAACAATTCTTCAGATGCAGAAATAAGATAATTGTTTGTGTAACCCCATCATCAGTATTGTGAATGGAACACAGTATTTTATCACATGCATCTGTTTGTCTCTTGAATGTTCCATTTGTCAATCTGCTCATAATATATCTTATGCATGCATACAACAGCACCTACAGCTTTCAATGGCTTGTACTAAAACAGCATACCATAATTTATATATTTTTTGTATATTCTAAAATAATTTTTTGTTCATTGTTTGTAAAAGGTGAACAACATAAATTATAATTATTTTGGTAGGTACAATGTACAGATAAATAAAGGACCCAACATGGAGGAGGACTCAAAAACATTAACATTGTCAGTACTGAATTTGATCTGTGTCTGACAAAATTGCACCAAAAGCATTAAATATTAGTATACAGTAATACCTGTTTTGAGAAACTGCCCTTCTACAAACAAAAAGCGATCTCCCAAGTCAGGTTGTCTCTCATAACAGGTTTGTACAAAAAAACCAGTTTAAAATATCAAAATTCAGCACTTTTTAAAAAGGAAAAATTATCACAATCACTATACATGTATTTTTTATACATTGTTCTTTTTAAAATATTACATACAGTTATCAGAAAATAATTTTACATAGCAATAAAGATAAACATCAATCATTAAATGAATCACAGTTGCATTTGAAGATCACATGTATTAGTATTTGAATTCAATTCTAAATAACCTTTGCTTTTTATAACACCTTAAATTTGAGTTTTACCGATGTTTAAGCATTCTCTCTTTTTTCAATTCTTTTTATCAGATGAATTCTTTTCTCCATTGTTTGAATTTGTCTCATTTAATTGGGGTTCTGTCATTGTTATTAAGGTGCTTGTTGTTTTTGTTATTACTGATTAATTGTAATTATGACTGCTCCAGTTTTATCACTTAACTCATACACTTGGTAAAAATTACAGACATGTATATTTAAGGGAATATTCCCTGATTGTATGGCTCTTTTTTCCCAATTAGTCCAAAATGATATGAGTTGAAGGATTTTCTGAGAGGAATACATAGTTTCAAGGGAGTTTGCTGGCAGTGAATTTAAAAATTTGTCATTCTTATCCTCACATTACATACCAGGATTGTTGTAACTTAGCAGTGGATACAGAACCTTGGTTGTTGGGCAGTTGTAATATACTATGGATACATAATCTAGTTATTGGGCTTTTGTAACCTGCAATTGATACATAATCTAGTTGTTATGCTGTTGTAACATACACATGCATGCCAAGTCTCCCGATTTGTCCAGGAGTCTTTTGAATTTCGACCCCATCTTTTGATCTACCGATTTGCTGACAAGGTCTCCTGAAAATAAAAAAAAAACTTCCAAGCATAGGTATTTCCAGCTAAAACAGCAACTCGAGAAATAAACCTCAGATGTAATTCATCCCCATTGTGAATTATATTCTAAATTACGTTTGTTTCCATGGAACAATATGCAGTGGAAGAAGGCACATCAGAATATCATTGACCTTTGCTGTTATACAATACGTAGTGAGTTCCGCCGGAGGCAAATCACCAAACACATAAAAATTGAGGCATATTTCCACAACTACTTCCGGGATTATTTAAAAAATTTTGGTGCCATGTCAAAACGTCCGCTAGCGGATTCAATGGAAATTATGCCTTCAAAAAAAATGAAGTATGTTTGCAACTTCAACAGTGCTTGGATAGGTGAATTTAAATGTGTGAACCTTAGCGAAAAGCGAGAAAGCTTTGCGTACTGATCTGCTTGCTACACACATTTGAACATTTCTAGGGGGGGGGATGATCTCAGAAGGCACTTTATTCTGAAAAGTACGCAGCACATTGCAAATGATAAATCGTCACATAATGTACCTAAAGTAATGAAAATGTTTGCACCAACATCAGCAGACAATGTCATTAAAGCAGAGGTTCTGCTTGCTAACTTCATAGCAGAACATAATTTACCATTCTTGGTTGCTGATCATTTTAGTGAGCTGTGTAAAGTTATGCTTCCTGACTCACAAATTGCTCAGAAATTTCACTGCAAAATAACTAAGGTAATAAACATTGTTAACAATGCACTGGGTTCAATGAAAGACAACCAAGTAACTTTACTATGCATGGAAAACCCTTTCTCAGTGATGATGAATGAGTCTAATGACAGTGGTGATGAAAAGAGTGTAGCAGTTTTTGTAAGGCTATTTGACAGTGACAGTCACAGAATGACAACCAAATTCTTGGCTATGCCCATTTACAATATTGGAACATGAAAATCTTTTCAACTGTTTTCAAGAAGTCTAAACAAACAGATATAACCTAGGGTTTAGTAGCGACAATGCAAATGTAATAATTAGAAAGAAAATTCCGTCCTCTCCAGAGTTTATGAACAGCAGCCATATAACAAAGTAATAAAGTTAAGTAATTATTATTCATTATAGTTATTTTACTTAGTTGTGGTACGATCTTCACTTTCGTGCTAAAAATTATTAGAAAAAAAATCATTTCACAAAATCTTCTTGATTTAGACCCAATCTCCCTGATTTTGAACACAAATCTCCCTGATTTGTTTCCAGAAAACTTGGTATGTATGCATACAATATGTTCATAACCTAGTTATTTGGCTGTTATAACATACAGTAGATACATAACCTAATTGTTTCCATTTCTCCAGGTTATCAAGGGCATTTTGGGAAATTTAATCAATGCTTACACTAATCTAATGTAAACAGTTTTGCCAACATTTACCATGAACATCCTAGAGCTACTTTTAGTACAGGTATATTCAAAACTGATGTATCTAGTAGAGATGATACTTCACAAGTAGGTTAAGGTAAACAGTTCTAGTCAAACAGTTATAGAAGGCATATTTCCCATGATTATGGACTTGTGATGAAACATAACAGGAGTCCAAATATGTGTTGATTACTTTGAACTCAAGTTTTACCTGTTTCAAATTCTTTAAACTTTTCCAGGTTTTGTTTGAAGAGTTGAGATTGAATGCCATGTTGCCCCAGACAACCAAACTGACCAAGACCAGTGTTGGGCATGAACCTTCAACCTCTGAGGTTGTCCTAAACCATTTGACAAAATATCACCCACTGCCAGGGATCATTCTGGAACATAGACAGGTTTCTTTTGCATTTTACAGGGCATTTTCTTGGGGTAAAATTGAAATTTTTTGTCCTTATGTTTGGTGTATCTTGCAAATTGTTACACAACATCAAGTCAACTCACTCTAAAGCAATAATTGACAAATTTACAGTCTTCCTAATTTTGACAAATTAGAGTGGCAGTATTTGTAAAAGAAAAGCTTTGTTCCATTTTGAAAATGTTGTGCTGGTGAAAAGATATGATAATCCCAGAAATCAAAATTAAATTTTGTCAATTTTATGTTTATACCCCTATTATATTCAATGAAAAAAATCTGGTTTAGTGTTTTCCATGTCTATACAATCAGTGTCACTAATTAAGTTGTGCCCAATATCATTTGAAAGACCTGTAAATTTGGTTGGAAGCTAAATATTATGAACATCTCAGTCAGGTTTGATTTTTTTTGTCTTATTTTATCAAAACTGGATAGAGTTATGGCCTGTTTGACTTGCAGCTTTTCCCATACATATTCAACATAGGTTGTACCAAAATGATAGGAACACTCATATTGCTCAGAACTTTGCATATTTAACCAAAGTTTCTTCAATTGTACCATATTGGCAGGGGCATCCACTTCATGTGGACATATTTCTAGTTATGGTACCAAAACTTGATATAGTTTATTTCCATTCTAGCTTCAGAAACTAAAATGTACTTATGTGGATGGGATCCTGAGTTGTGTGAAGAAAGACAAGCTTCTGACTCACTGGGATCAGACGGCTGCAGCCACTGGTAGGGTGACCTCCTTCCAGCCTAATGTACAGACTATTCCAAAAGTACCTGTTACCATAATCTTTATGAACAAAAGCTATGTAATAGGTAAGTTACTGTTCCAGTTGCTAGGTTTTCAGCACAATTAACAAAAATGCTGTTCAGAAGAACCTACCAAAATATCCTGCCATCAGAGCTATTTTTTAAGTAAATGTACAGTCCTAATTACTGGGTTTCTTTTATTTAGGCTGCTTCAAAAGGACAACCTCAGCATCTCAGTTGTCACAACAAAACAACATAAATATCGTGTGGAGAACCTGGACCACTCTATACCAAAAGCATCTCAAATTTTTGTAGGATATTTTCGAGTTTATTATACTTTGTAATTTCTCCTTCAAATATTTTGCCCAATCAAATTAACATTAGAAATACAGTGCTATCCGCTTATGTCGACATGCTCAGGCCTGAGGAAAAATTATCGACATAAGTGGATGTTGAGATAAGTGTTTGGGGAAGATGTCAGAACAAAGATACAAGTTAAACCACAGGAGTCTGCAGTTTTATCAATAAAGCATGACAAAATTTCTGACAACATGAAATCACCATAATGGTATTATATTATATTATTATAATACCGTTAAGGTGATTTTTATGTCAGAAATTTTGTCATGCTTTATTGATAAAACTGCAGACTCCTGTGGTTAAACTCGCGAGATGGCAGTGATCCATAATCATGAGCACTTTAAACCACTCTGCCACTGTACATGAAGACAAAACCAGTGAAAGACACTTGTATATTGACAAATTTGGTTACCTTTGTGTAATAAAATCCACAATAAAATATTGCATCGGTCACATCCTGATATGAAAATCATTATGATAGTCAATGTCGGCATTATCACAGTTATTTATATGCTTCAAGTACTTGTACTTAAATTGTACTTAAATTGGCCTAGATTTTGGTCAGTCTGTTCCCATCGTATTGAGGCTACCAAGTGGATGGGGCAATTCATGGGGACATGAAAACCTGTCAACAAGTTGATTTAAACAGTACTTGTATTTAGTTACAGAAGTCATCGTGAAAAGTACATAAAAGCGAACAAGAGATATGCAGCTGGTCTGATTAATGAAGGCACAATGTTGTATACATTGACATGTGCTAATGAGGTATTAAAAGAGAAAGATTGTTATGAAACAATATTGTAACAATGTCAGCTCAATATATTTAAAATTTTTGACAGATATCTTTGCAAGATGCCCCACCTTCAAACTTTTCTTAACAGCCAGATATTTAGTATCCAGAGACTATAAATTTAATCTGTCTTTACACTTCCATTGGTAGCAATCGTAAATAAAAGAGTTAAAAAGGAAACTTTCACAGCACAATAGACCTGTTTTAATCACAGATCACTTTGAAAAATGCAAGAATCAGATTTCTTTGCTTTTATTTAAGTTGCAGTGAGAGGTCAAATTTATAGGACCAAACAAAAGCCTGTTTTTGTTCCTGTTTTTTTTTTTTTTTTATCTGACTTCGACATTAAAACCTGCCAGCAAGATCAACTAATTGTTGAATAAAGTACATGTCAGAACTGGCCACTTGCCAACATAAATGATAAGATGGTAAAATTAAAGTCTGGTGGCAAGATCAACTAATTGTTGAACAAAGAATGGGTAGGAACTGGCAGCTTGTCAACATAAATGATAAGACAACAAAGGATTTGTTCAAGCTGGGACCAAAGAATTCTGTCAACATATAGTTTCTTTTATCTTGATGTCGACATAAGCATTACAATTTTGGTAGTAATAGTAGACCAAGGGACCGGGACTTTGCTTTTTTGTTGAGATAGGTGGCTTGTCGACAGAAGTGATGTCGAGGGTAGGACTGTATAAGCCTGTTACTCAGCGAATCCTGCCATACTAAGAAGATGAGTATTTTTCTTTTCTATCACATATAGACCAAGGGCAATAACTGTTGCCCATTACAAAACCTTGCTACCACCAGTTGTCTTTAGTTAAGCTTCACTTCTGTATAACTGTTGTACAAGACATCTGTTAATCCAGAAAATAACTTTGTTAAATTTGAATCATCTATACAGGATTTTGAATATTTTTGGACTAATTTTCATTCCTAACAGGTGGTAAATGTTATTTCTTAATTTTGTGAATATTTTTGATTTTGTTTTCTTTCTCACCTTGTTGAACTTGGCAATTTTTAAACCACATGGGTTTTGTGCACACTGCCCATTGCTCAGTCACCCAGTAATAAAAAAATGACTTTAATGGTTTAATGACTTTTTAATTTTTACATTTTTGATTTTTGTTTTCTTGTCATATCAGGGAAATCTTTCAGCAAATTGTAATAAATGCAACAAATTAAAAGCTAAGGAAGACACATATGGGTCAAAGTTATTATAATAACCATGTTCATGCATGATTCTGTTGGACAGAAATAATCTCACTGGATAATAAGAAATTGAACATTACTTGTCTTTTAATGCATGCAACATATAATTTTAAAAAATGGCTGACTTAAAAAAATGTATAGCTTGTCTTATAACATTTTGTTGTGTGAAATGGTTCTAACATTCATTAAAATTTAGATTAATTTCTGAAACATAAAGTATTTAAAATAATTCTATCACATAGAATGCATAGCAAAAATTATATGATTAAACTATATTTCACTATAATTTTTGCCTTTTTCTAGGAAAAGAAGATGAAGAAAGAAAAGTGGTAATCTTTGCCAGAGATCCATTCATAAGTCACGAAGGATATTCTTTTATGGCAGCAGGTTGCTGTTACCTTGTTTCATTTTAATTTTTTCTGTGATGATGGGCAAATTAGGCCTACTTATTTGAGACTTAGATGCATGATTAAGTTTTTACAAAATTCTGCTTTCATAGCACATTGTGACATTTTATTAACCTTGTTGATGTGTGTTGATCATCATCTTTTTAGTTTCTTAGAAAGAAAAGGGGTGACTTTAATAGTTAAAACTAACCACATACCTGAAACTTCTTTTTTATGTGAAAACAATCTTTAAACTGTTATTCCCACTGTGGTTACTGCTATATAATATGTAAAATCAAAAATAAAAATGGTTACTGAGACATGATTTTAAATTAGGTAGCATTATTTCTGTTGGCACCTACAATGCTGCATTAGTGACAGCACTATCTTTGATAATTTTCTGTGTTAATTTTGACATTTTAAAAAAACTTTTCATTTCAGTTTCTTCCAAATTTTAGATAGAGAATTGTTACTATTGGCATGCATTTACCTAGCAATTATTTAGGTCGGGTTTTTTGCTTTTTTTGTAGATTTTCAGCAGATTGAACTGAGGCTTCTTGCACACCTGGCCAGTGACCCTCTTCTGCTAAAAATCTTCAACAACCCAGAAAGTCCTGATATCTTCTTTGAACTGACTTCTCAGTGGCAAGTTCAAATACGATAAACATATCCATGTAATACACTATAGTTACTGAAGTAGCTGCTAGTTAGGAACCATATTTAAAGCATATTTTTTTTCTGTGATCTTAGATTATCTTTCTTGATGGCCACTCAGAATTTTTTGTGAACTGCTGTATTTGCAGACCTGCCAACCCTTAAGATTTGGCCATAAGTCTTACTGAAATAAGCTTCAAATTATGGACTTAGAGATTATGAAAATACAATTCTTGTCATTAAATTCTAATCCTCACTTGTCCATTTTTTTATCTGGAGCTAGGTTTTTTGGTTAAGAGTCAATTGAGTTTGGTCAGGGAACCAGACTAATTTTACTAATTTTTCACTTTAAACTGCAACAGTGATAATGACTGGACATCATGTCACATTAATTTGAGTATGCATTATGGCAGGTGGGATGATTGCTTTTTCCACATGAAATTTAAAAAAAAACAACCTGAAGAATACATAAAGTTGAGAGATAGCAAAACATTTGTCTCCAGGGGGTTTGGAACTGCAGTTTCCTAACCATTGTTGTAGGCCAATTGATGTATTTAACTGTTTCAAATTTTCCAGTCTTTTACAAGTCACAGTAATTAGACTGATTTTAAGAAATTTCCATCTTTTGTTTTAAAAAACATACAGGCATAATCTTCTGCAACCTCTTCCTTAAACATCCATACTCAAAGGACATAATCCTTTGTTTCACTGGCCATGATTCATTAACTGGTTGTTTAGTGCAAACAGCACTAGATGTTTGTGTCCTTATGTATATTACAGTATATGTCTTTATGCATATTAATAAAATGGTCATTTACAGTACTTAGCATAAACTTTAGAAGTTAAAACTGCTGATGATATTAGACATATCATAGCAGATTACTTGGCTCTGATTAGAAACAGTAACTTTTATTTTTAAGGAAATAGAGATTCACTATAACCTTTACCAGGCCTTTACACCTAAAGTACATTTATATTTTATTACAGAGATTGAAAGTGATGTGTTTGTGATTAGAGATTTAGAAATAATTTGTATGTTAACAAAAAAGTTTCTAGACTTGAGAAGTCAAATATTTGGTTTAGCAGAAGAAACAAAGATTTAATATATCAAAAGCACTCAAGACAGAAAAATATTGTATCCAGATGCCTTCTATGACATTTACCAGCTGGAAACATAAGAGAGCAGCATTGGATATAAATGGGATTAGTTTTGTGAAAGGTAGCCATTAAACATGTAGCCAGAAAAGCCTGTTTGTGTGTTCTATCTCTAATTCCTCATGTAGCCAGAAGACTGTTTATGGATTCTATCTCAATCTTTATTTAACTTCCAAGCATCTATTGGTACAATATGGTACTGGACACATCTAAGGTCTAAGTGTACTTTAAAAAGTTTTTTTTTTGACTATAATGTTTATTTGAATATAATGTTTAATTATGCAGCATCAGCTGCAGATCACACTTTTGAACTGTTTAAATGAATATTTTCCAAATTGACAAAATCTGTACTTGATATTTCATTACATAATGCCATCAATTGGCTAAAGATGGTCTTGTAAGGGTTGGCACTATCTGTACTTGGCCTGTTAACAGTCTTCTCAAATAAGTCTCAGTTTCCACCATCATGAACTTTTATTCAATTGAAATAATAATAACTATATTTCAACACTCTAAGTTATAATTTATCCTGTACTGGCTTTGTTTCCTTGCATAAAGCACAACCACATTGCTGCTTGTTATTTATCTTTTTTAAATATAAATTTAAAAATGTAATTGAGTCATATGTATATTTGTTAGAGTAGAAAGTCAATCATTTAATTACTGATTATGGATATGGTACCATAGGGACTCATATTTTAAAATTAAAAAAAATTATCAGAATTATTAATGTTCCTGGCATATTCATTGTTGTGTAGTGGGACAAGATAGTTGAGGTTTACTCAATTGACTTTTATAACATTTTTGTAACACTACAAATACATTTGCCTGGCAGGTTGGGTAAGCCAGCTTTGGAAGTCACTAATGCTGAAAGGGAACAGACAAAGAGAGTTGTGTATTCTATCATGTATGGTGCAGGTAACATAAGAGTTATACTTTGCAGGAACTGTCTTTCTTACCATGCCCCATTTGTTAACAAAACTAGCCATCCAGTTTTTTGCTAGATTTCCATTAAACTTGGTAAATTATTGTGTCATTAATTGAAGATTCACATAACAACAAATTAGTTTGCTCCAGATTATGTTGCAGTTATTGCCCTCTTTGTCCTGTATCTTAATGCAGTATATGACACAATCTTGTTAGCACATCTAGTCGTAGTTTTTGATGGATTGCCATGAAACTAGATAACTATTATGGTCATTACCTATGTATATCAACAACTCACTTTGCACCCCCAGTTTGTGTGCTCATGAATGACATGGCTGTTTGTGTGTCACATGTCTGAAGCCCATACTTCTGAGCTTATTTTAATCAAACATGGAATAGGGGTTTATATCATCAAAATCAGATGATTTTGGTAAAGAGTCATGTTTGACAGTGGAGTGGTCTTGCATTGATTAATTTGTCTTGTTACAACTCTGGTGCTGTATTTCTGATTTAATTTTGATAAACTTTGAATATATTTCTATCATATTTAAAGGTCTCATTTGAGTTTATTACTGTGCAAAATCCACATTTACTAATGAATGTGATTATATATCCATTAGCTGTACACGTTACAGTACTGTAACAATATCTTGTTACAAGACTGTAACATGGAAGATGGGCTTCTGTGATCCAAATCTTGGGTGTTTTTTTCCTGAACCTCTTTCAAAATTTAATCACTGTCATTAATCAAAATATATGGATCTCCAGTTTTCTAAAATGCTTACCCTTTAAAATTGTCTGTCCATAAAACAAAACAAAACAATTTACAGATTTGTCTGAATATTGTGACCAGACCACATTTCATTCATGGGTTTACAGTATTGGACATAATGTTCATTTAGATATTACTATTTCTTCCAAATATTTGTAATACCTAATGGACATGGACTAGAAAGCACAATTCAGTAATGGCTACCTTTGTTAGCTAATTTGCAACAAGTTGTGTCAGACAAACACAAATTATTAAGGAATTATATAGAAAGTGTTGTAAAACATCTTGTTCAGTAATGCTGAGGTTTTTTTTTAAGAAAAAAAAATAAGATCATGCTACCTTGGTTCCTTTTTGCCAAATTCAGGATAAAAATTAGTTCAATAAAATCTTATTCCAACCAGCCACTCCATGTTAGCATGAAAATAGAAACACTTTTATTTTTTTGTTAGGTCTAATAGACAATGTGGCATCGCAGTGATCCAAACTTTATTTTCTCTCAACACTTGCATTACATCTATGAATTTGTTTTTATAAGCTCACAGTTGTCATTTGCCTGTGTGAGCAATATCAGCCCACATGGGTCTCTTGTTAGAGTTACTGCCTTGTTTGTCTTGTAGCTTTATGCAAGGTATGACACAATCTTGGTAGCACAAATAGTCCTGAAGTTTCTTACAGATTGCTGTGAAACTGTAAATATTATAGTCATCACCTGATGATGTGTATATCAACAAACCAGTGTGCTTCTGCAGTCTTTTTTTTTTTTAGTTATTGCCCCTTTTGTGGATTGTTTTACACAATCTTGTTTACACCACTAGTGCTGCAGTTTTTGATGTACATTGGACAAATCTGTGCACCCATGTATATGTATAAGTTATTTTCCTTTTGACTTACATCTAGATGCA
Source organism: Potamilus streckersoni (assembly GCA_016746295.1). Lineage (NCBI taxonomy): Eukaryota > Metazoa > Mollusca > Bivalvia > Unionida > Unionidae > Potamilus > Potamilus streckersoni. Next base: position 1,690,371 of record JAEAOA010001024.1, read on the forward strand.
CCATGTGAAATTAATTGTGAAGGTAACTTCTTTTGCAGTTTTTAGTGCATTACTGTGCAAAGATGACACTATTTTGAAAAGATTTATTTGTTTTTCTTACCACTGATTCATTCCCATCACAAAGTAGAAGTGGAATGTGGCAGAATTGAGATATATTTTTGAGAGTAAATTGCCCACAAGTACTCTAATTAGGGCTGTTCCATTAAAACATACATAGGACCCAGAAATGGCATTTTAAAAGTGAGGTACTCGCCCATATATGCAATTTAGAATTTCTATTTCATTTTAATATGAACTCTGTGAAATCAAAGTACTCTGGCATATATTTTAAAATGATTGCCTTTCCTGGGTACCATGTATGTTTAAATTAGGCCTTAATTTTCTTATTAGTTTAGTTGCTTATGGAATACATTGAAGGTCATTTTTACAGCATGAACCATCTCTAATGTAAAAGTAACTTTCCCTATATTAAGCAATTCTTTGCAAATAGTAAATATTAGATCAGTATATAAAGCACATTTCCCATGGCAGTTGCAAGATTCAGTCAGGTTAATCTTAATGTAAAAAGAGAAACAATTGCACTTAACTCCTTATTGTAGATCATCATGGGAAAATTATGTAGTAGCAGTTAATTCTGATTATTGAATACTCTGCACCTTAACTGTCATCAAGAAACTTTCAGATGAAAATTATCAATCTCTGTGGTCTTTTACAATGGTTGACATGTGCTAAACATGGGTCAAGAAAAGGGCACTTTGAGTAGAATCATCATAATATAGAGGTACAGGTAGTCTTCAACTTATGACCACAATTGGTTCCGACAGACCAGTTGTAACATGATTTGGTCGTAAGTATAGTAGGCTATATGTGCAGTACTGTGAATTGATGTTATAAAAATCTTTAAGTAGTATTTTATCATAATTTTCTTTCATTATTGTTATACTGTATATATCATCATTTTCATTGTTCATTTTATGCCATTTGTATCATCTCTACACCATTTTGTTTCTTATTTTTACATTCGTCTGGTTTGTTACTGCAAGTAACTATGGATGTGTGGTGGCTCCGCCTACCGAGCGAACAATTATACTGCTGTATAAAAGCGAAATGCAAGCCTAAATTCTGTCTTCTGTTAGTCTGTCTGAAATTAAATTGTGAAGGCCGCTGTTGTCAGTAATTTTAAATGCTATATAGTTATGTATAATTTAGTTGCAGTGGACAACTAAAAAAACTGATAGAGTCGAACAATCTTGCTTGTGCTGTGCATATAGTACAATTTCCTCTTGGTAGACATCCTGGGAGGGATTTGATGAAAAATATCTAAGACAGATGGAATAACGGTTGAAATGGTACATGCAGAGATGGTAGTGCTCCCAGAAGCTGGTATGCACATTTGTACGCTGCAGCTAGCAATTGTGGTCATAAAGTCGAAAAGTCGTAAGTTGCATAGGTCGTAAGTCGAGGACTACCTTTATATACTTTTGTAATGCAATTACAGAATTGCATGTTATGAACTTGATTCAACATGTAATTACATGCAAAAATTAATGACTAAATAAATCATGATTCTGTTATGTAAATTTTAGGTAAAGAGAAACTTGCTGAATATTTGAGAGTTAGTGTGGAAACAGCAAAAGCCATGATGACAAGTTTTCAAGGTAATATTATCAGTGCAGATATTATTTTGGAAGGGTCATGTGCAATAGCTGAAATCAATGGATAATCAATTGAAGAGGGCAAGTTTAAAATTTTGCGCTCACCTGGATGTAAAGTATGATCCAGCATCTAGAATGTATTGTTCATTTTCCATTGGTAGTAGATGCGAATATGACATAAAAACAAATTGTGTGCCAGGAAAGCAATATTTCTTATGTCTGCCATAATTAAACAGAAAGCTTAAGCTGGGTAACCTGGGTGAATCTTGAGTGAAAAGTCATTACAATATAAGGTAGTATATTGGATAAAATGAAAGATCACCTGATTTTTTCACCTTTCATGACAAATTCTGTTTATTTTATTAATCAACACTGAGAGCCAGAATTTCTTTTGACATTTTTGAGTTGATCTGTAACAAATTTGGCATGAAGGGCCTGCAGGTTTAAACAAATGATGTAGATCTGCCATAATATATGGCTACTGTTACTAATATTGAAAATACTTTAAATTTTTAAAAAAATGTGTTAGATATTCCATTAGGTGAATTATATTAATATTAAGTAAAATGGAATAAAATTGTGTGGCTGATAAGACATGTGAACTAGAGTAGCATCCACTTGCTGTAGTGTTTGTTCTGCTTTTGTATTCCACTTTATGCAGTGATAAACAATGTAGCATATGGAAGACATTTTGATTCCAAAAGAAAAGAAAACACTCTTTGAGAATGTCTTGAAAAGACCTTTTAAAAAATCTCCAAGGCTGCATGGACCATGTAACCAATATGACAGAAAGCATCACTAGCATTGAAGACTTACACCCTGTACAAAAATTATGCTAATATGATATTCAATATGGCAACCATTGCTGTAATAAGAAAATCTTTAACCAAATTCTTCCCAAAATTGCTCAACAGAATTTGTCCAAATTCGTCAGAAAGCACACAGACATTGAAGGACTTTTCCAATTTTACAACTGATACCATTAACAAAATTTAAAAGCCTTTTAATAACTCTGCCCCATTGGCCAAAAAATGCTCGACAGATTTTGAATTAATTTGACAGTAAGCATTCTACTTTGAAGACATTTGGCAGTTATGCAAATGATGCCAATCTGTCGTCAAATGTTGCAGAACTATAAAAACAGAAAAACCTTTCAACAACTTTATCTCAAAAATGTTGCTGAGCAGAAATTTGAGAAAGTTTGGCAGAAATTTTTATCAATAATTTAGGTCTTTCAGTGATGCTGATGTGTAATCAAATGTGGATGCATTTTGAAGATCCATAAATATGAAACTTTAAAACAAAAATGTTGCATACATATACAGTAGAAATTGTTTATTACATTCTTGGATACAATATTTCCTCTGTTACAACATAAAATTCCTTGGCAAAACTTCTATGTATTCTAAATGTTTTATTATAATATTCTTTGTTACAATGTTTAATTTGGTTATAGAATTTAATTTATTTAGTCTGCCGCATAAAATTGATTCAGTAATAAGGTGCTGAAGCCAGATAAACAAGGGCTTGTCAAAACAAATATTTAATTTGTCTGAGAAAACTTTGAGAAATCTTCAATCCCGCTAATGAAATGTGGCATTTTATTTTAAAACTGTTAAAAAACAAAGTTTTTAGTCAAAATCTACAGCTTTTGAAAAATAACAGAAACCAGCCAGAACCAGTCTGTTGGGTACTGGAACTGTTCCAGTAGTAATTGCAACTTGTGCAGTGAGTAATGAGGGTAGGGTTAACACATGTACACAAGTAGTTGTTTATTGATTACTTTATGTTATAATCCAGAGAGGTAGGCCAAAGATGTTTCAAGTAATAAATTATCAGATGTGATCAGTGAAAGTAACTTTGATTTTTTTAAGCCACCAATCCTGGGATGCATCCATAAAGGACAGTGTCACATGTCTACACTAAAGAAATATAGTTTGTTCCACACTGCATCACATAATTTATCTTATCTGTAACTCAGTAATTTATCAGGTTAGCATTATTAAAAGTAGCTAAAATATCCAATTTATTGTACACTATATATTTAAAACAAATTAGATACTTTAACTACATTTAATGACACTGACCTGAAAATAAACAGAATTACAGATAGGATAAAATTTATAATGCTTTGAAAAACAAACGATAGTGTAATCCCATTCCAAAATCATCACTGTCAGTCACCAACTTCATCCATATGCAATTAACAACTTTGGTTCAGAGTTCACTTTTAAAGTAAATAGTTAAAGTGTTTCTATAATTGAAGCTAGAGTATGCCTTTAAATATGGCATGGCTAGATCACATGACTTACAATCATCTATAAATAAAAACTGACAAAACTCCTAACTGGTGCCACCCCCACCCATCGATATGGTTATTAATGGGTTTTGAAGATAGAGTAAATAAAACCATAAATAGTATTTTTAAAAATTCAGAGCACCCTGTATTTGTTTTTAAAAGGAAGTGGTCTCTTTCTTTGCCATGATTACGGTTTCCTCAACTAACGGAACAAAGCAGAAAATGACTGATAATAATAACATCTACATTGATAGATTAAGCTGCCTTCTTAGAGAATTTGATGTTGAGACAGTTAACTTTAAAGACTTTAAACAAATTTTACAGTTTGTAGGTACATGAATTCTGATAGCCTCATCTTTTTTTCTGGTTCATAGGCAAATTTGATTGGTAAAAACTGGTATAACGGTGTAAAAGAACCTCAGATAATCAGCAAACTGACCAATTTTCATGTACAATTTTGGTCAGTTACTTTTGCTACCAGTTACAGTCAGCACTAACTAAAGAAAATATATTTTTTTTTAAGTACAGTCTTGCATGTACATGTACTTAAATTGACCTAAATTTTGGTCAGCATAAGAAAACCATTGCCTTGCTCTGGCTACCAAAGGGATGAGGCTATCACAGTGAAATAAAAACAACTTTAAACCATGGACATTACAGTAACTTGAGTGTTGTTAAATGTGTGGCTTGCTCATTTAAAAGACCTCCAAGCTTTTTGTTCTGCAACCTGGCATGACTTTATTATTTTTTTTGTGCATTAGAAATGTCATTAATGTTTTTAGAAACAAAACTCCTCATTTTCAATGCTTCAGATGTATTATCATTGTTCTGCAGTACATTATCAACTAAACCTTGATATCTTCGGAACCATTTATGACAATGATTTTTTGACACCCTTGATATAATCAAGATAACCAGGTTTGACTTTAATACAAGAAATAGAAGCAGGATGTTCACAGGATTTTCTGATTTTTATAGTTACTGCTTTCAGCAAAAGGGATTTGGTGTAATCATGAAAAAAATTATAAGTGTAACTGTTTCTAGAGATTCTAACTAGGAAATAGCTTTGAACATGTGCTAATACCAAAGTAGAGGAGGGTCTTCTGACTTGATTTAAAGCAGTGAGACAGAAAATAATGTTTCTATTAGAACTGTTGAAATCATATGAACCAAGAAATATATTTAATGCTGATGAAACAGGTCTATTTTTAAAAATACTCCCACTACAGATGAAAGAGGATAGATGTCATGGTGGTAAAGAGAGCATGGAAGGGTCCAAAAATGTTAAGCTATTGGTTTTCACAAATATAAAAATCCACATTGTTTTAAAACTAAAGTCATTATAATTTGATTTCATGCAAATAAGTGTGCATGGATGTCAGCAGAAATAGTTATAGAACAGATATTAAGTTTTAGTAAGTAAATGAAAGCTCAACATTGGAATGATCTAATATTCATTGATAATTGCCTGGCCCATTAAAAAACATTGTATGATAAATTTTGAAATGTCAAAGTTGCTTTCTTTGCACCAGAAACTTCCTCTGTTCTGCAACCAATGTACAGTCTTCAATTTAAAGTCAAAATACCAATGTGCTCTAATCGAAAGATACCTCACAAGCCTTGGGGAAAAAATTGAGTTTGAAATGTCCAGTCCACAAACAGTATAATGTATTGTATATGGTGTGATATTTCCACATGTTGTGCTGCAAACCATTTGTTAAGGCAGGGTTTAGTGAACAGACAGATGTCATTACCTATGATGTTCCCCTTGCTATGGTGCTTTAAACACTAGACCTACTTGGGTCTGGTGACAAGAATGCTGATTTGTTGGATCATGTTAAATAAGATAATGACAGTCACATCTGTGATGCCAACAGCTGATGACACGATTTTTTAAATTAGTGATTGCCAAGAAGCTATGAATGATGCTGTTGGATTGACAAGGACGATTCAGTACCAGCTTTTGTACCCAGAAACCAGCAAGGTTTAAGTCAGCATAGTGGATATTAGACAGTACCTACAAGCTCAGTATGATACACATAACATTCTTTAAGAACATTTGCATGTCATTGAAAACATAACAACAAATCTCAGATTAGAAGAAAAAGATAACAGGACAATTTTTTCCATCCAAATAAATAAATGACTAATTTAATAGTGACTAAGTTATTGAACAAAGACATTTTCACATAAAATGTATTTTTATGATTTCCTAGCCGACACAAGTGCATGTATGTTGATACCTTTAACAGATGTTAGAACTTAATGATTTATCATTTTATTCTACACGATCATGTGTATTTATACAAATGTTTGTTGTTGTTTCTAATTTTATTACCATTTCATACAAGTTCTGACTGTAACATACCAGGATAATTTTCTTTACTGGAGTATTCACATAGTCTCCCAATTGTTTGTAGCCCTCTACCAGTTTAAATATGCTCACAGCATGAATGTTTTAAAATTGAACAAAATATAGTCATTTCATTCCTGACCTGATTGTCGCCATAATGTTCCAAACTGTCAACTTAATTGTTGGCATTTTTAATCAAATGGGAGTTCTGTAGTAACATGGTCACCATATTTTCTTGGTAGGTCTATTTTCATGCAACAGATGTGATGTAGTTTACCATCATTAATAATATAAATAACTCCATACATTTTGGAGCTGTGATTATTTGAATACACGTATATATGAGTTTCTTATTTGTATTTGTTCATTTTGTTTTAGAAATATTAAAATTAGACATTGCAAATGCTTGATGTGAATGACAGTTTTAGTGAAATATATTATTCTAGAAACCAGATAAGGCTGGTCAGAGCAGTCTGTCTTGCTGCTTTACATTGCGAGTTTCTATTTAGTTTGCAGTGCAAACAAGTTGACAATGTTGTGGACCTCAAGGCAACAATAAGGTTAGAAAATATAATGAATGAGTGTGTGTGTGTGTGTGTGTGTGTGTGTGTGTGTGTGTGTGTGTGTGTGTGTGTGTGATTTTGATTTTAAACATAGCTTTAAAAAAATTTCAGTCATATCACTATGATGTTTACAGTGACTTGGCTGTTTATGGTGTTGTCTAGCACTGGGGCATCATACTGCAGACATTGGGCATCATGTCCCACACAGTCACATTATCTTGACACTAGGTGAACCAGACCAAACACTAACCTATTAATGCTGAGTGCCAAGTGAGGCAGCTGCTAGTACCATTTTTATAAGTCTTCTATATGACTGCCATGGTTCAAACTGTGACCTCCCACATTTGAGGCAGACGCCTGAACCCCTCAGGCCACCGGATTTGATGAATGAAATAACTAAGTTTTGTGTACTTTTTATATCCTTGATGCTTTTTATTTTTAAGATTGGTAGAGGGGGTGCCAACAAATGGGAGAGTGTATGAATATTATATGTATATGTCCAGTGTCATTGACATGGACTAGTACATACATCATTTGATAAATAAACGCATTGGATACAGTGTTTCTCAATTATAACATTCTAAAATCCCAGTTTTACCTCTGAATCATAATAAACAATCTTTACTGTATTCAGTCAGCTGTGTTGGAAACAATTCAACTTAAATGATCTTACTGACCCAGATTTCTTGGCCAGCTGCTCTTTTATTTTTTGTAGCTATTAGGCAGATGTCAGTCAAGTGAGCAATCACAGGCATACTTCAACTTATATTTGGCTGTTCCAAAATTCTTAAAATACAAGCACTCAGATTTCTTTGCAATTAATTATATACATCTTGTGTTCTTTATTCAAGATATTGTAATTTGCATGCAACATTTATGCATCTTACTTTGAGTTATAAGAATATGGGATGATAACAGTATTTTTCATCTTCCAGCAAAGTTCCCTGCAGTGAGTCAGTTTTCCAAGAAATGTATTAGCTTCTGTCAAAAAAATGGTAATACTAATCTTACTACTACAAATAAGTGATAGAGTGTATTTACAGTACTACATGACTCAGTGTTCATATTACTACTACAAATAAGTGACAGAGTGTATTTACTACATGACTCAGTGTTCATATTGCTACCACATATAAGTGGAGTATATTTACAGTACTACATGACTGAGTGTTCATATTACAACCTCCTCTCTTTAATCTGCCTTAAATTATTCTATAATATTTATTGGCCTATGAGAATGATCAAAAACAATTTTCTTACTCTTGTTTTCAATGAATTACTGTTATTAAATGCATATAATTAAAGCAGTTATTTCAACAAACCAAAAATTACATAAAAGAGACAAAATTACTGTAATATCATTTATTTTCATGTCTTTATTTTTGTGGTTTGTGTGGGAAAAGTAATTTTCATGGGCACTTAATATTGTGAGTTTTTCCTGTTGAAATTTGCATATTTAATTTCTTGGATTAACTACAACAAATATAAAAAAATAAAGAATAGAGAAAAACAAAAACCATGCCGACAACAAAATGGCAGTCATTAGAATGGTTAGGACAATACTACTACACACTTGTGTGAACATAAATTGATTTTCTTATACTAGTATAATTTATTATTCTTTGATATCAGTAATACTAGCAGAGCCCCAGATAAGCTGCATATTTGCATAGATATGCAGTTTAAATAATGAAAAGCCCAATTAAAATAAAAATGAAGCTCACCAAAAGCAAATGGAATCCAATTTAAATATTTTTTGTAATGTGTATCCCATTTAAGCAGTTATTGATATAACATGCATTCACCATTTTCCATTTTCAATTTTCGGCTTTATTCATTTTATGTAAACAACAGATTGGTTCGAATTTCTGCTCTTTACACTGTGCATCATTAAATAGAAATATTTTTTTGGTAAACCAAAACAGACAGTGGAACCAATCACCAGAATGTTGTGCAGTGTTCCATTTGATGATTGTTCAGATACTATTGTTAATTTTGTTGCACATGAATTTGGGAAAATGGGGACACTGATATGGAAAATTGCACTAATTTGGCTACTGAATGGTCATCTGCAATGATGGCAAATATACAGGCGATGGAAAACAAATACAGAGCAAGTATTCTGTATTCTGAAACTATTCTGTACCAAAATAGATTGTATTGCATAAAATCAAATCCTGTGAATACTTCTGTTATTATTCTGGTAGCTTACTTTCAACAGACTTCACAATCCATATGCAAGTATTCTGGAAATTGTCTCTCTTAAACAAGTTGGATGAGTGTTCTCTTTGAAGTGAAGTATACTTTATATCAGTTTTTCAACTTTTCTTGCTTCTTTCTTTTGAATCACATCACATCTTTCTTTTGATGATAAAGTGGTCAGAATTGCAAATTGTTTCGATGACGACCAATAACTTGAGTATCTTGCTGATTTTGCCTGCTGTTGTTAGTGAGAGTAGGAGTGTGTCATTCATGACAGCCCTGCTTTCATTGTGAAGAATAGGCTGATGGACAATCAGGCATTTGTGGTGCAATTCCCTGCTGTTCTCTGGACACTTCATGAGAAGGTCATCTACAGGACCCAGTGAGAGTTACCTGGGCCAATGCATCAGTTGAGGGCCCACATCTTTTTACCATTCATTGGGAGGGCAATGAAGGGTATTTCAGTGCAGGCATTCTCATCATAGATAAAATGGGTTATCCATTACCCATTACACGTATTGGGAATTAACTCCAGACCAAATGATTTTGCTGTGAATCTTGGATCATGAAGTTAGTGCAGTCTCAACTAGACATTGCATTCAAGCCAATCTGTTCCCCAGCTAACATTTTACAAGCTGGGGTAAGGAAGCCAGTGTCATTGTTCTCCAGTTTTTATCTCCAGGATCTTTCATCCCAAATGGCTCAGCTATATGTAGTTGGTCCTATCACTGCTATGCAACGGGTTTCCTTGCTTTCCAGATCATTCTTCGGCTTTCAGGCTTTCTTGTGATTTGCAAAAGGTTAGTTTTTTTCACTTATAGAAGCCTATGGAGTCTTTTCTGCAGCTGTGGTATCATCTAGAAGCTACTTCACATACCTCAGAGATGGTCTTATGGGGATAAAGGGATGCAATTTCCTCTTTTTCTTATCTATTCTTCTATGGCATTATTATCAAGTAAAGTATTTGAAGAAGAAACTATTTTTTTCTACTAAAATCTGTTTCTTCAATAATACTAAATGGATTATATAGCAAATACACCCTCTCAGCCTCCCCATAGTAAAATGTCAGTCAGAAAGTATGTACACCACCCAAGTAGTAACAGAAGTATTCAGGGATTAGGTGCCAGGAAGATCACTCAATCTAAATCACATGTGTGTAGATAACTTTTAGCTTTTTAGCCAGGGAGGGCTGAATTTGCAAGACAGTAGTAACTTATGATTGGATAAGTATTGCTGAAGATACATAATTTGCTATATAAAATTAATTTTGCTATATTTGGTAGGATACACAACTACCATATTCAAGAGGAGGAGGAAGTTCCAAAATATCAATCACCCAGCTCCACATTTAAGTGCCCAGGCTGAGCGGCAAGCCATCAACTTCTGTGTCCAAGGTACTGTTATTTACGAATAAATGAGATTCAGCCACTTCTGATATCTTAAAACGTGGCACAAATCTCTGGTTGGTTTTTTTCATTCCTTGTATATGTATATAGTCTTGTCTTTTTAGTCTTACAAAAAGCATTTCTATCAGAAGTATCAGATAAAACAGATTTGATTTTCATTGGTCCTTATTAAATTGTTCCTGAATGTTTCCTGTATACAAAGGATTGTTGGATAGACAGAACTCCTATTAAAGAGAAATATTGTAGAAGGATTTAGACTCTATTCTTGTGTGGTTAATCTAAATAGAAACTTAAATAATGCATTTAATTTTTGTTAACTGGTTTCATAATCCAGCCCAAAAAGCTTTGAGTATATTGTTTGCTTTAATTTAGACAAAACATTTTTTTCTTTGACAACTTCCTTGGTGATATTCTTTATCACAACTGTATGGTGACAATGACGTAATTGAAATTGTTGTCAAGATTATCTCTAATGGATTGTACCTTGTCATGGAATAAATCTGAAAACAGGTCCAGAAGATCAACAGGAGAGAAGGTCGATGGAAGTGGTATACATTTATTCCTTGTTCACAATCTGAAAGATTGCAGCTGGATCTTTCATTGATCTATGCTTGTGACATTCTTCTTGGCAGCTGTAATATAAATAATGGTAGTGGAAAGCCAAATCCTCTCAGCCTTATTCTGTTCTCTTTTAGCGTTGCAAAGCTGGTCCCTAACACTACTATACCAAGAGAACACTTTTGAATTGATACTCTGCACTATGTTCCTGTTTAATTTCTGTCAAGCAATAAGCACAAGTACTTATCAAGTTGTACTGCTGTAGAAGATACTAAGTTGTTAGGTTTGCATGGATGCCATGCATTAGTTGAGTTCGGTTTATCATACAGAGGTTTCTGTTAGTAGCAAACAGAGATTATTATGACTTTATTTAAAGAGGGTAACTCAATTAGCCAAGAACTAATCTACCTTGAGGCCCTCATTCAAAGGAATTTACTTATTTTTGCTGCATCTCTGAAGCCACTGTATATATTGGGTTTGGAAAAAGGAAATAGAGTGGGCATTTTTAATCTCAACTGGAATACTATTCCAGTGCAAAGTTCCAGAGTATTGGAAACTTTTTAAAAATAATTCCTTATTTGGTTTGGGAATTTTGTAATGTTTGGTAGACATTTATCGCAGGTGGGGAGTATTTCCAGGTAGATTATACTTGAATAGTGATTGTTAATATTCCGGAGCACTATTATTGGCTGTCCAGTACATTAATTTGGCATTTCTTAAACAGATTCGGTCTTTAATAGGTAGTATTTTTAACTTGCAAACTAATTTTTCCTTGCTTTCTTTCTGGATTGATATTAACTTAAAAGCTCATTTTTGGAGACATGCCAGCTTTGCTAAGTTTTTATCATTTGAATTACCCCATACTGTATTACAGTAGTCTAAATAGGGTTGTATGTAACTGTTATAAAATAGTTTTCTGTGCTTTTCCGGGAGAAAGTGTCTTATCCTACTGAGAAGCCATAAACTTGAATTGACTTTTTTACTTATATGTTTGATATGTTCAGTCCATGATAGGTTATTATCTAACAAAACACCAAGTGGACTATCATGACAGACCATTTGCAACATTTTATCCCTCCATGTCAGACATAGTTCATCACTATCAAGTTTTGTTCTTTTGTTCCGTGTTGAGATAAATATTTTAGTTTTACCAGTATTAACCACCATGCCATTGCATTTGCACCAGTTGTCCAGTTTGTTTAGGGCATTCTGTAAAGAAATTTTTAGTTCTTGCTTTGTGTTTTGGATGTCTGACAATGTTGTGTCATCTGCATAGAGATCTGTAGATGATACTGAGTCCTTTAGTACAAGTAAATAAATAAAAAAAATATAAAACAAATAAACAGTAATGAACCCAGAATTGAGCCTTGTGGTACTCCACATCTGATTGTTCCAGGTTCAAACAGAACATAATTTATATAAACATGTTGTGTTCTCTCACTTAAGTATGAAGTAAACCATCTAACTGTGCTTTCATCACATTGGTAGATTTTCAATTTTTTCAAAAGGATTTCATGATCCACCATGTCAAAAGCTTTCCTGAAATTTACAAATACTGAACCTATTATTCTACCTTGGTCAAGTGCTTGAAGTCATTTATCAATTAGGGAGATCAAGGCAGTCTCACATGAATGTTTTTGTCTAAAGCTTTATTGATTAGGTTATAACAGAAAGTGTTTGGTTAAATATGATATGAATGAATCATGGACATGCTTTTTAATCAATTTTGACAAGTTTGAAGGGTTAGGAACTGATACACTGAGATAGTATACAATGCAGAAGTAATCTGAAAAGTTCATGAGACACCAAAGAAGACTGTTGAATATTATCATGAAGCCTATGAGTCTAAAATTTGACCATGTTTAACTGGGTATTGGCTAACTGTTGAGGTTGAAAATATTAATAAAATCTAGGAGGTTTGATGTCTGTGGGTTTCCATGGCAGTCAGAGTGAAAGCTGAAATTTCCAAGAATAGTCAGGTTGCCATCTATAGAATTTCCATAATCCAGGAGGTTGGGAAATTGCTCCAAAAAGAGAGCTTCAGTCACTATTTTTTTTTTGGACTAGGAGGAGGGAAGTAGAGGGAGAAAAAAATTGACAGACACTTGTAAAACAGGGGTAGATCCATGCCATTTGGCCTCAAGAATACAAGTTGTAACATGAGAAATGTCCCTTTAAACAATATGATATTATCATAGAAATCTGATATCATGCTTTGGAATTCATGTTATAACTGTATTGCATTATGCATTATGCATTCAATAATTTTATAATGTATTCATATTCTTGATAATTATGTAAATTTAAAAGAAATATATTTAAAAAAGATTGTTCTTTTCAGAATACAGATAATCTTAAAATGTCAGTTTAAAGTTAAAAAGTTTTCTCATGTCATGGCTATAATATTTCTCATTTCAGTGGTTATATTTTATTTTGATGTTATACTGTATTATGTGGAGAAAGAACCCTGATCATTCTGTGAGATGTGCAAGTGATCTGTAAAAGGAAGCACCTTAGTACACTTGGGCCTCTGTTGATTTGATGTTTATCTGCACAGCCAAAGTCATTTAGAAATGAGATCTCAGGTTTCAGCAGATCATTATTTAATTACACCATTTTCAGATGAAGAGAATCTATATGTGGCAGCCAATTTTACTGCAGAAGAAAATCCAAGTACTTTTGAGACACCAAACACAACCTATGTAGAACCATTGACCTTCCACAAGTAACTGGCAACATTCTCATTTACACATTGGAAACCAGTAATCACATGACAAGCACCACTTTGCTTTGGAAGCCCCTCAAATCTGTCACAAATAAAATAATAATAATAATAATAATAATAATAACATGACAAGCATCTTATACCATATGTATAAGTCTTGTATGAAAGACTAGAAGTGTGAGATAGAACCTGTGACAACTGGATTAAAAGTGCAGAATGTTACTGCTAGACCATCAGTGATGATAATGATGCTGTTGACAATACAGTTAACTGCAATTACATTGATTTTACGAATACTCTGGGAAACAATGAGTCATTGACTTTCATACATATTTTAAAATAGAATTTATGATATAAAAATGTTTGATTTGCTATATTTCTTTTTTTTAAATTATGTATTAGTCTTACTACAAGGCATAAAAAAAGATGTCAGTAACTGACAAAAAAAATGATATAGTGTAAAAGTAGCCAGAAATAATGCGACATCACTTTCACAGGCATTAATGATTTTTTTTCTGACAAATCATGCATTATAAGTTTACCAAAATATTTTATGAAAAAAATAACAAGGGAATCATAGCATCTGACCACACATTTAAAGCAATATAAGATTTCACTATTTTTATAATCAAAAGCAGCATTCTTGAGAATAAAGAAAAATAGCAAAACAGGGATCACTTTAGTAGACACACAATTTAGTAAGGACACAAATTCATGATTTCTGTATTGGAATAGAAATCCCTAATATAAAATATGTATTCATAAACATTAAATTAGTAGTTATCAAGGGACTGATCAATGCCATCTACCAATAATAAACCACCAAGAAAATTTGTGATTTCCCAGTATCAGAGACATACATGGCTGACAGACAAACAAACAAATGGACAAACTGAGTATAATGAACAAATACAAATTTATATTTGTAGTAGATTTTATGATCTATAAGAATTCAGTAGATTACCTCCAGCCAGCTGTCATTTAAATCACTTCTGTCCCCAACCCAATATTAAAATCGATTCTACTACCCACTAACCCATAGTCAGAAATTATGTTTTTAAAAAAAAAAATGCTTCTGTAGGGGGAAGTGTTTTTAGATTAAAACATATCTGATGGTGGATCATAATTTTTTAAAAATGCTTCTGTTGTGGGTTGATTGATTTTGAAAATGCCTCCTCCCCCAGGGATAAATGTTTTTCTGGAACAGCCCTAATAATAAACAAAACAAAAGTGAAAGGATTTTTTCATTGGTGAGATTTTATTTAAAATAATGGCAGTAAACAAAAATTATATGATTTAAACTTAATTATTCAAATTAAACTTCTTAACAAATATTTTTTCATATTATCAAAGCAGTTTTGCAGGGAATACCAGATAAAACCACTGCAATATCATTTGAAGTAGTTTAAATTTTTATTTCAAGCCTAATTTACGTGAAATATTAACCTGACTATTGGACTTGATAATCAACCACGTTTTTTGTTTTTGAAAAGTCTGATAAAACCCCAATGTTGGACCTGCATTTTTATGGAAACAGAAAAATATGATTTTGGAAGTAACTATTTCAGTACTGGAAAAGAACCTAGTTTTACTGTAAAACAAGTTTTCCACCTTTCCTTTGCAACGGGGTTCATATTCTAATACTATGGGTGGGAAGAGGTCAGATGTTAAATATAATTATATTTATAGTTTATCACAGTGCAGTAAATAGTAATGACAAATTGAATTGATTTCTGCAATAATACACAGTAGATGATAACACCTGCAATTGATGATTAATTTTTTAATTGCATCAGCACTATACCTGAGTATGTCCTACTCCTGGAGGGTGTACCTCCACTTACATGTACATGACACCACTTCCATGATGCTATGAATTGGGTGGCTAATTGTCATCTTAAGATCTGTTCCAGTGAAAGCACTTTTAATGTGGAGATGTTGCTATATAATGCTGTGTAGAATTTTGCAACTCCCTGAGTAATCAGATAGGATATACTTTTGTGTTAAAACTGACTTCCCAGGACACTTTGTTTAAATAGAATTAGTATTAGCTTGACATGAACGATTTTCTTTGATTTGATTGATTTGTCCTTCTATTCTAGCTTTTGGTGCAGATAATGATGATGTTATGAGGTCAATAATACAAATGAAAATGAAAATTTAAGGAGGAAATTCTCACCTTCCATAAACATTGAGAGGCATTTTTCTAAATATAAGGAAGACCTGACAAAGTAAACAGAGGTAAAAAAAAATGATCCACAATTTTCATGCATTCATTGGATTTGTTTGTCAGATCTTAGAGATATTTGTTTGTCAGATCTTAGCGATATTTGCATGAACTCTACAGATGTGCCTTCTGTGTGTGGCCTTGAACACTGTCATGATAATCATTATAGGGTAGTGTATGTAAGCTGCAGTCATTTTTTTTGGTCATAACATTAAGAAAGTAACATTCATATTATTTATTTAAAGTAAGGTTTCAGATGTGATATACAGCAGTAAAATGGATGCAGACTGTTTTATCATACACTTATGTACATTGACTTAAAAATAAAGCATAGATGACTAGGGTCTGAATGATAGTTGGACACAGATGATAAATGACCTGTAAGAAATATGCTTGTTATGTATTCAGGTTCTGCAGCTGATTTATGCAAGGCGGCCATGATCCAGCTTCAACTAGCACTGAACTGTAGGCATCATCTCAAGGCTAGGTACGTACGACAACTACTGATCTCAGAAATTTAGTAAGCAACATTTCTGGGACTGTTTACAAAGAAATGAGATTAATTAACATTTTGTATTTCTTAGGATATAATTTACAAGGAAATGGAAACGGTGAAAATTCTGTATATATTGGGACCTAATTTACAAGGAAATGGTACGAGCAAAACTTTGTATTTGTTATAACATCCAATATACTGGTACATAAACATATTGCTTATTAGTAAATATTATAGGTTACTCATGTTCAGTTTACTAAATTCACAAAAATTTCAGTAGGCATAAAAATTACAGTATATTATGCATTATCTAACCTTCCAATGATGCAGCTGCCTGATAGTTGCAAGAGAAATGAATTACTTAAAAGTTAATTACAGCTTAAACAATGTGTGAAAAGCAAAAAAGATTAACTGGTAGAGAGACAGTTAAAACAGCTTCATCCAGAAGTTTTTGACACCAAAATTTTGCACCATCTCACTTAGATGGCAAATATTGAGTAATCTACAAGAATCATTAAAATGGAGGAATCGCTGTAACCTATTTTTTAAAATGACTATATTCTAAGTCTGTTTGAAAATTAAAAATCTTACATCAGTAAATACAAGATTTAAAAAATCTTATAGTCATATATTTGACAATGGCAGGAAGAAAGGAATGACGAATCATTTCATGTAAATTACACTAACTTGCAAGATGATATCTCGTCAACAAATCATATCAAAGTGAATCTGAAAAGGAAAGGATGACCAGTGTGCCCTTGGAATCTGTTTTTTTAAAATGTTCAGTGGTATATGCTTGCATAAAATTCAGTAATCAGACCAAATGTTTGTTATTTTTGAAATGCTTAATATGTGTATGTCAGAAAAGAACCCAATATCCATGAGATTAATTTATCCAAGACATTAATTTGAGACTGAATGCATGAAGTTATGTATCTGAATAGAACTTGGTTACCAGTAAATTTGTGAAATGTTAAAAAAAAAAATGATTTTAATTCCAATGATGTTTTCACTCAACAGATTGTTGATACAGATTCATGATGAAATACTGTTGGAAGTTGCTGATGAACACATAAATGAGGTGAAAGGTATGTTAATGGTCTTTTCTTATTTCACATAGGATATATGACTTGCAGGTATAGTGGTCAAGGACAGTAACCACTAATCAGCTAGACTAGCTGATCTGGATATTTTTGTCCAATGGTATGTTTGCTTGGCTGCAGTACACAAAATCCCTGAGTTTACACTTGACAGTGACATAAAGTCTTTCCCATGCTATCACTGTTTTTTTTTTTTTAAATATTATTTTTCATATTCACTGTCAGTTGAACTATAAATACATTCTTATTTCGCAGTCCTCCCCATTTTGAAAAAAATTTCAGGAAAATAGGAAAATAGACTGTCTTTCAAAAGTGTGTGTGTGTGTGTTTGTGTGTGTACTTTGTGCACATAAACTGAATATTACTGAGCATACTCAAAACCTGTAAATAAACAAAATAATTTTGAGCTTTTTTTGTACATTGACTTTGAGTTTTGTGATTTTTTTCCAAGGCAAGTACTTTCATTTGGATAATGACAACATATTCTTGCAAAATGGGGTAAGAATATGTTAAATACCATTTTTCAGCATGAAATTTTAAGGCAACAGTTATGGCTTCCTTTTTCAGTTACACTGACACACACAAATATCTTACCAGTTACAAATTTTAAAATGATTTTCATTGGCCAGCAATTATCTATGCTTTAATCTTTAATAATTCATTTACACAAAATAGTTATAACATTGACTTACTCTAGTACTAGTTTAGTGATGCCAGACTTGTTAATTCTTGTGTCCAGATTGTGTTAGGAAAATCAAGATCTGTCATTATTGATATGAAGCTAATCAAGCAGAACAATTGCTTATTTAATGACATGTAAGTATCAATGAACATTCCACATTATTCATGATCTATTTGTCTGCCCATTACCACATATACTCAACTGCTGGGTGGAAATTCATGAAACTTCTTAGTTATGTTACACTTTGCAGAACAATCCCTGGGATATGCAAAGCATTTCAAATTTGACATGTACAAAAATTATTTCAAATATTTTCTTACCAATCTTTATAAATGCATTTAAAGCCGGAAGGCTCATTGTATATGCTATGGATTTTGCATCATGATGTATGTTGCATTATCTGGTTGTAAGATGAGGTGTGGGTGGGTTATGGAGTGGCTATTGGGATTAAAAAGCATGGGGATTTGCAATGGTAGCTGTAAGACCTTGAACAAGGTCATTAAGCAATGTATCTGTTTAATTATGGACCTAGATTGCCTGACAATCATATTAGCACCTGTAATGTATATGTAATTAAATTATTTGTTTGTTAGTTTTAATTTTTTTATATTTTTGTTTCATTACACTTTATTGTAATGATAATTTTCACAGGATTTGATATTTTTTTTCAGAACATTGATTCTTCTCTTTTGACCTGATTAGAACATAAAAAGTGTTGCATTATTACTATTTTTAGCTCACCTTGGTTGAGAGATTTGTAAACATTGAGTAAAAATGATTGGTTATTACCAAAACCATGTTTGGCTCAAGTACTAGCTTAATTATAAACAGCCTTTTTTAAAATTCATTTCCAGCATGAAAATCTGAGTTTTTAGATAAAGCTATTCTAGGCTACATGCTAAATGGCATTTTTTTAATTTACTGCACTGTTCAAATTAGTGAACATATAGCCCAATCATTTGATCTAAAATCGTGGGTTAAAACATGGTTTTTAATACATTTGTCAGTTGTAAAAATATACCTTAGGGCTCAAGGTTTTCTTGTTGCTGTAGTTTAAATTGAGTTTCTTTTAATTTAAAATAATTTATTCACCTGGAAAATACACTTCTTCATTGAAATTCATGGACAAAGACATTCAGTGAAAATTATTTGGCATTCTAAAGCCGGAATATTATTCTTGATTCACAAAATTCAATGAGAAACTGTTGATACATTAGTACAATACTGCATTTATCTGATGTCATCATCATCCATGTTGGAACTTCACTGGAATTTGAACTTAGATTCATTTAGAGCTTTGTAGTGATAGGACTTATATTTTTAAATTCCAGGATTAATTTTTGGAATATATTCACACACTGAAAGTCCTTTTTCACATTTTTTACCTTTTTTCAGGAAAATAGATTTTTTAAAAATTTACAAAGCTTGTTGGCTTTGCTTTCTTCGTTGTTACCTTGTACTAGCCTAGTCACATAACACACTATTATTGGTGGTGTAATATGCAGATTCTGCATCCCTTAATCCATATAGCATTTCATAGAATTACTAGATTTTGATATAAGAGGCAGGAACCCTGCAGCAATCATGTCCATCCATGCAGCAAATTTAACAAGGCTTCTTGGACATTGTATGTACAGCATTGTAAATACAAGACCTGGCAAAAGTTCTGTTGTCAGCATATCATATAATCATTTCTTGAAGATATAGCATCCTTTATCTCTGTCCTTTCAAACTTTGGTTTCAGTATTATAACTGTATGAAATATTATTTTATGGGCAGATGAGCTTATATGGTCCTTCATCCATCAGTGACAGCAATTGTTTGATACCATTCTGGAAGCCTTACTTTTTAAATCCAGTTTGGAATATAGGTTTGTCAAGATCTTAGAAAAGTCTGTTGATGAGCCATGCATATCAATGTGGTGATCATTCATCTGATCAGCAGAGCTTGTTATAACTGTAAATCAGATTTTAAATATAGGCTTAAATTATCACAATCTCAGATGAGTTTGATTATAAGTGAGGTTCATTCATATTATTGAAATGATTTTGCATCTGGTTACTCCAGAAACAATGTGATGTGATTTGATCAATCTGGGAATATGGGTATACATCAACAGCATTAGATGGGTCAGATAAAAAGCAATATCCACACAGATTAATATTATTTTGTATCTGATTTGCCGAGTTTGTTACTACTAAGGAAACCATATTTTGATCTGATTTGGTTGGCCTTGGAATATAGACCATCAGACCTCGTATGAGTTGGATAACAAACAAGATACACATATTAGATACATGTATCAGTAATGAATAAAAATCAACATCCATTTCTCTGGTAAAGTTTACTCCTTCTAAAGTTTGCAAAATGTATTATTCAAATTAATTAAAGTTAGATTAGTAGATTAGGCATGGACAACTTCCTCCAGGGTGCAGGCTGGAATAAGTCATTTTTAAAGCCACACTCTATGATGTAAATTAACTGATAAAACCAGGTCGTGGGCTGTATTTTACCTACTCCTAAGTAACAGACTACATTACCTCCATTGACAAAGACTGGATTGTGGTTATATATGATATCATGCTAGAATAAGCTGACCAGCCATTTATGTAGAAGTGTACTGATTGCATAGTCATATCAAGTAAAAATGGTGGACTTTTTACTGTATACATTCATAAACAAACAGACAAGGGGATATTATTTTCCTCAAACATATATTTTAATTGATAAAAAAATAAGATGCAAAAAATAAGGTATCTATACTGTTTCAAGCAGGTCAGCGTGAGAATGCTGAGAAGGCCCTACTGCTCATTAAATTTTTCTAAGGTTATTGCAAGGAATCATATCATCAAACAATGAAACAAAAAAGGATTAAACATTATCATTTTAGGCATTGGGAAGGGAAAAATTAAAGAGAATATGAAAACTGGATATCCCTTTTCATATGGATGAGAATTTGAATTACAAACATATATCTTCTTAAAACCTTGGCCTAATGGTTATTTGCAGTAAAATAAGATGAGAAATATCAAGTGAAATATAACGAAATATCATGTGATGAGAGCAAAAACTATATAAAGGATGCCCTATATACAATTTAAAGAACAGCAGTTTATTTGCAGAGTTCTTGTTGATATTATTGGATCTTTTGTACATATATACACACTTGATCAAGAGGCTTTTATCATCAAGATCTCATTAGAGTATGAGCAAGAACCATGCTTCCATGTGATCTTGCATTTGCATCCAGTTGGCTAAGCTTGGTCAACACTTAACCAAGTTTATATTAGATTTTGACCAAACATTGTAGTTTTAATTCATAATGATGTTGGATGAGTTTGATGCTAGGCAAGATCTAAGAATATTTATGAGGTAATCTTCTAATTGCTGTACTTGCCACCATTAAGGAGAATGAATTTCTCAGATTTTGCTCCAACTGGTAAATCAGCTTATTTTGTCATTATCTTAGGTTCTGTAGTGAGGTTAGTGCATATTAATGAGATTAACTTGCATCAGAGCTTGCTACCTAGCTCTCTAGATCTGGCGGTCTCATCCAGATTCTTTGAAACTTGGCAAGGTTTATATTATGTAGATATTCAATAATTTGGTTGAGAAAAAGAAACTATGCATAGTATTTATACCATTAACTTTGCAAAGAGGTAAAATGGTGAAGTCAACATGATACAAAGTTTAGAAGATACTGTTGTGTCTACAGTAATGCACAAGCCTGTTTAGTAAAATTTGTTATCCAAGGCAGGTAGGCAAAATAAAGCCAACTTGGGTCTCTTGGTAGATTGATGTGCAGCTTTATCTCAGTATAATCTTGCATGCTTTCTATCACAATCCTGCATACTTTATATCAGCATAATCTTCTGTGCTACTAGCTTAATCTTGCATAATTTATATTAGCATAATCTTGCATAATTTATATTAGGATAATCTTGTATGCTTTCTATCAGCATAATTTATATTAGCATAATCTTGCATGCTTTATATCAGCATAATTTATATTAGGATAATCTTGTATGCTTTCTATCAGCATAATTTATATTAGCATAATCTTGCATGCTTTATATCAGCATAATTTATATTAGCATAATCTTGTATGCTTTCTATCAGCATAATTAGCATAATCTTGTATGCTTTCTATCAGCAAAATCTTGCATAATTTATATCAATATAATCTTGTATGCTTACTATCAGCAAAATTTTGCATGCTTTATATCAGAATAATCATATATGATTTATATCATCATAATCTTGAATGCTTTCTGTGTATCTGGTGTAGTTTTAGTTTAACACTGATTTAATTTCATACAATAACTTTATGATTATTGGAGTACAATCACATGACAGAATCTCACAAGTTTGACTGTTGCCATTCTGTATCATCATCTCATGGAGTTGTCAGAAGTATACACTTTAGTGTTTGCACTGTTATTAATGGATGTCACTAAGACTGGATGTCAGTGAAGCTTGATTCACTGTTTTATATTGATCACATTTTGAATGAATATTACTACAAAAAAAAAATTGGGCCTTGAGTGACCAAGTGGTCTAAAGTGCTCAATGATTTGGATCACTGCTATCTTACCTGTTGGCATGGGTTCGAGTCTCAGGTTCAGCTACATGGGTACATGAGAAAGCTGCCAGTAGCTTTTTGTGGGTTGGTGGTTTTTCCTGGGGTTTTCCAGGATTCTTCCTTCATCAATTATACTGGCTGCCATGTACAGCCTATCTTGTGCTGAAATAAGGTGTTAAACCCTATAATAACAACCACTACCACCAAAATTCCACAACAGAATCACCCAAACATTCCTCTTTATGCATGAAAACTTTAGGACCCCATCAATCAAACTTCAGCAAATGAAGATTTGATGGCAGCCATTGGTAACAGTTCTAGCTGTTGTAATTATGTCATAAATGTTCTTGTGTTTTGTTTCAGACATAGTGAAAAGAGTGATGGAGAGTGGCGATAGCCTGTGTGGACACATGGTGAAGCTGAAAGTTCCAATCAAGGTCTCTGTCAGTGTTGGCAAGAGGTGGGGACATATGAGTGCCATATCCTAAAAACCAATGTACAATGATCACCAGGAAACAACTTTGTCAGAGCCATCTCCTAAGATTTTATGAATGGTCAATTTACTATTATTTCTGCATAATTTTCTGTATCGAAATATCCTGAACTGTGTTCTATTTATGTCAAAGAAACAAAAACTGCAATCGGTGTATTCAATATGGTTTCAAATGGCATCACCTGCATCCAAAAATAAACGAATCCAAAAAAACTGAAAAATCTATCAAATTTCTTATGCATGGGCTTCAATTATTCAGGCCATTCTTTTCTGTTAATGATTATGGTATAATGGAGAACTTTTTATAATACTCAGTGCTTAGAACATATTGCTTAAATTATAACTGATCAAAAATAACTGGACTGTTGGTGTCTCTGTACCTCTGTAAGAAGAAATCATGGGGAACATTGCTATTGCCATGGCCACTGAGGATTAGCTGACTGTAGACTCATCATGTTAACAGAGGAAAAAGTGGTATGGAATTATGAAAGCCCTTGAAGAGGAAATATCTTTATCCAATTTCAGGCCGTCTCCATTAATGCATTTTTAGATGCAGCACTTGATAACATTCACAAAGCTCTTTAAAATCAATTGTAGTGAATTTCAAACTTAATGGATTTTGGAAATCAACTACAAAGGTTGGGGAGATTACAAGGAGTTAAGAGAGAGCCAGCAGAATCTGCCTTCAAGACTTTTCTGTATACATACAGAATACCTGCCTACAAAAAAAACACATCACTCCAGTTAAAATCCTGGTGTAATTAGCCTTTGTATAAAAGACATGTATGGAAAAAAGTTATGTCTGCTTCAATAGAGCCATTAAAATAGATATTCTGGATAAAAATACTGTATCCTATTAAAATTATTTCCTAGATTCATTTATTATTTAAAATTGTTTTCATTGTTGGGATTGGGCTGCAGGTCAAATCTCAATATAGCATTTCCATCTATAGGTTAATATATAGATACATTAATGTTTACATAATTTGTTGTTAAAGTATTCTTCAGTGATATTTTTATGAAACTTTTTGACTTTACTATTCATATTCTTGAATTTTTTTTGTTGAATATTCACTTGCAAAAATGAGATCAAAATAGTTTTATTTTCCTGTTGTATTATATTAGTATATGACTGAGGACTTTGTCCATGAATGTTATCTGTTAGAAGTTTCTATTTTAGCTACATATACTTGTTTATATGGGGCTTTGTTCTCTATGTTAAGGGTAGCATTGTAATTTAATTGCATTTTTTCCAGTGAAACATAGTCATTGGCCTCTAAGATACATTGCACAATGTTGATAAAACTAATATGCATCTTTCAGGTTTTGCATGAGAAGGAACATATATCCAGACAACACTGCAATGTCATGTTAAAACATATATAGCTCTCTTTTGAATACAATGTGGTGATTTGATCCATTTACCCTTTCCTTTTTATCTCTGACAGAACTTCTAAATGGTTAAGATTTCATGCCATTATATGTTGTTAAGAGGAGTCATAGCTGATAGAATAGGCACAATAGTTCAGGTAGCATATCTCTAACCACCTATCCATATTGTACCAGACAGAATTTTACTTCTCCAGAAAAAGCAGTGACAAATATACTTGTTTAAAAACATTTTTAGTGATATTAAAACAAGCATTTAACTCTTTCTCCTTCTCCCCTGTTCTTTTGTCATTGTTGAAGGTGAGATGTTATTGATATAGAGATTAAAAGGATAATAATAATTTGGGCTTTAGATAGTATCTTTTAACCTGAGATATTTGCTATCTTATAGACACTGGGAAAAGCTATATTTTATACTGGTTAAAGATGCAAAGGCAATTGTTTAATCAAAAACTGGGCCACAATTTTGCTAAATTTCAGTCTTAAAAAAGTTTCAATTACCAGGTTCTTCCCAATATTAAACCTGGTCTCAATATCAGTACATAAATTCTTTCAAAAATCATTGAGTAAGTATGAAGACATACCGATACATCATTTGTTGCAATTCTATATTCCTTCCATAAAATATGGCATGGACTGAAGCACAGGCTGAAAATTAAATGCCAAGGTTACAATGAACTAGAAATTGTAAATTATTGTCATGTTTAAACTAGATTCTTAACACTAAATATATTGACCAATTTTCATTAGATTACTTGTGATGTTCCAATTTAATGAAAACTTTATACTTGATCTAAGCTTTAAAGTTGACAAGTGGAAAATAGTCAATATCAGTGTCAGCTATATTTTTCCGTTTCATCTAGTACAAGATTTGCATCAAATTTTATAAAAGGTTTTCTTTTATGGTTTCAGGATCAGTAGTTAACCTACTGTCCCACTTTACCCAGTCTTTGGTACTAAAACTATTTTAACCCTATATTTAAAACTTAAATAAGAGCTGTCTGTGCTTAAGCTGATTTAACAAATATCATTTTACAACAGGGATTGGTTAACATGTCTAACATACATGTGCTTTGTGAAGTAAATGCCAAAATATTGAATCCTGCCTGTCCATGTATCTTGCCATACATCCATGAATTAAAAATTTGTGTCACAAGAATCCTTTTGCACAGTGCAGGCTTGAAGCTTTTGAGAATGTCTGAAAAAGTACATCTGTGTAAAGTGATCTAGAAGATTAAAAATATCACTTATTAAGCTAGGGCAAAGATTGTTTTAGAGACTGAATAGTGAATAAGTACAAACTAGTGAGCCATGTAGAATTCTAGTCGCTGGTGTTAAGTGTTCCCTAGATTTGTTGGTGCAGATACATAAGAAAAGTTTTAACTATACAGCTGCAAGACTTCTCAATATCATAACTATGAATCGAGTTATTTATGTATTGCCTTTATAAATTTTTTGCAACAAAGCTGTATCAGGCATGTATTATAATTATTTTAATTTTTTTTTTAAATTACCATTCACAAAATACAGTTTAAATCTTTTTATTATAATGTCTTGAGATGATAATTTTATATGACAAGAATAACAATGACAGATTTCTTCATTTTCTATAGCAAACATGGGCAATGAGTTCACTAAATGCAGTCACACCTAAGAATTGTCCTATGTTTCATCACTTTCAAAATACACTTGACAAAATGATAAAGTTGATGAAGCTGACACCACATAAATAATGTCTATGCCTCATTAAAAACTAACCGCAATGTCAAACCAATACTTACAATTCTACATATTTCAAGACCGGATTACGGTACAAATCTTGTATTTATTTCAAAACTTTAACAAAATAAAATGACTCAAAAGGAAAACTATCCTATGGTTAATTTAAAAAACAATTTTGTCTTGTAAAATTTGTTTCTTCAGTAATACTTACCTAATCATCATACCTACTAGAGTATATTTTTGACAGTATTTTGACCGGATAATGTATCTGAAGATGAATATAGATGTTTTCAGCTGACATGGTTTTATTTAAATACCAAGATATTGTTGGGGCCCAGATGGCCATGTGTACAATGTGCTTGCCTATACAGATCACTCACACAACTCACCAGTCCATGTGAGTTATAGTCTCGGATCAACATACATATGCAAGAAAGCTTACCAGTAGCTTCTCATAGGTTAGTTGATCTTTCTGGGTTCTTACTCTACCTAAATGTACAGGCCACTATGTATATCATCTTTCATATGTTAAAAAATGATTTTAAACCTTTCAAACCAAACAAATAAAGTCTTAGATAAATTTCCAATATAACTGATGCCATCTTTGCCTGAAAGCCACATTATTGGTATAAAACTTCATCTGTTTTGATCATCATTATGATAAAGAATATAGATTCTGATGGGCAACAATAATATAAGCTACTGTCAATAGGTTGATGTAGGTATAATGAACAGTCATATCTAAATATCGTTTTATGGAAAAATACTCTACACTATTCTCTGGATTCACATTTAAATACACTATAAATGAAATGACAGGTCACAGACCTCTTTCATATTGAAAAACTAGGTGATAAAATGGCATATATTAAAAGGGGAATCAAGACAGATGATCAAATTGCTTGTATGTGTAATACCTGAAGCAGAACAACTATGTATCAGTAATTGTATCAACAGCAATTGAAATTTTAAAAAATATATATTAAGTGAAATTTCTTCTTTGCATTTTTAAGGCAACATTTTAGAAACAAAAATTTGGTACATAAACTTTGATTATGACAAGAATTGATGATGACATGTTTCAACACATTATCTCAGATGCAGTTTAAGAAACAAATACTAGACTATTTTACAGTTTATAGAATAAGTACTTTTAAAATGGCAAAGACAACACTTGTTGCTTTATTGATTGATGGATGATACATGAAGGGTATGTTGGATAGAAACATTTTATGGCCAGCTGAGGTATCTTCTCTCATTCAAGTTTATGATACCTTTATCCTCTGTGAAAAAGCCATATTGATACTCCTATTGTGAACGGCAGATGACATAATTAAGCTTATGTCATCATTACTTTAATATTACCAGGAGTTCAAATATTAAAAAGACAAATTTTGCTGCTTCATAAGCATCATTTCTTGCCTACAGCATATTCTTCATTACCAAATTTGTTATGCTCTATCTAATCAAATAACTTTTACAAGCTGGCCTGTATTATTAGAGCTACATCACTTAAGATGAGATGCCTTCTTTTACTTATAAATCAGAATTAAATTATGTGGGATGGAAAATCCAACCCATGGGACCACAGTTTTTACATGAAACTTGGCATTGCCACAATCCTATCTACTTGTGATTCTGTCTCTGAGTTTTCCTTTTCAACATACATATCAAATTATGTCAATCTCAGAAAAATCACATCACAAATATCATATATGATAACCTTGCATATAACAGGTGGATTATTGATAAATATTTGTTTAAAAAATGGCACACCTTAAATGCTTGCATTTTAAACAAAATTATCCAGACTCATAAATTTCAAAGATTTTCTTCCCAGATTGACATTTTGTAGTAACTTGCAGTGGATACATTTTTTGATTACCATTTTACAATGAGTCTGTTTTTTAAGCTTTTATGACTTACTGACTTGAATCATGTGAAATTTTAAGCATATGATCTTAAAGGAGAGAATTTTTATCACTACTTAAAAATAAACCTGATGCAAGAAACTAGCAATCTTGATAATTTTTTGAAAAGATGAGAAAGTGTTCTGACATACTTCCGGTAGACTATGGTTTCAGTATGCTGCCTATCAACAATGGTTCAATATATTGCCAACATACATTGGTTCAGTATACTGCCAACAGATAACAGTTTCAGTATGCTGCCAATCAACAATGGTTCAATATATTGCCAGCAGACATTGGTTCAGTATACTGCCAATAGATATTAGTTTCAGTATGCTGCCTATCAACAATGGTTCAATATATTGCCAACATACATTGGTTCAGTATACTGCCAATAGATAATAGTTTCAGTATGCTGCCAATCAACAATGGTTCAATATACTGCCAGTAGACATTAGTTCAACAGATCCAAGTAAACCATCCTTTATTTGGCACATAAACAGATGGAGTGGTTCAACAAACAAAATTAGAGTAAGATCACAGCAATGTTTAACTGTGACATCATCCTTTGGGACCTTGTATAGAAGTCAACATTGTCTGGTAATGCATATTAGCTTTACTCATGCCTTTTCTCCCTCTTTTTGGATGGATCATCAGTAGCATATATACTTGTCCTGGTTGGTATTGTCGGCTCTTCAATTTTGAAGACTTTTACAATTTCCTGAAATAAACGGACACTTCATGTTTATTTTGGATATAATGGACTGCCAAGACTGGTGTGATCATAATATACATTTATTTAGGATTTATCAGCTCTACTTCATTTAACTGCAGTATCAATGTTATAACCAAAAAAGTAAAATACTGGAGATCGCATCTAAAAATACTGCAGTCTGAACAAAAAGCTTGAAAATTATATATAAATAAAAACTTTACTCACAATGATTTCCTTTAGTAGGTATAAATGTAAATTGTTTACATAGTTGCATGAAAGAAATAAAAAATGTTTCAAAACAGTACATGAGTAGAAATGTTTTTGCCATCAAGCTCATTAATTTGTCATCTAACTTTAAACTATGTATCTAAAACTGTCCCATACAATATTATTTGCTATGATATATAAAATGCTGGCATAATTACTGTGAAGGAGTGTTGAAGATTGGGCAAATACAGTTTTAACAAACCTGGAAATATCATGGGGGCAACAGCTTTGGACCTTTTTCTCAAAGATAAATCATCTAGATTGTTTCACAGATACGATTAATGACGAGAAAACTGAGAGAAAAACCCCACAATAATGAATGCATCATTCAACTTGGACAAAGATCTTGTACAGAAGTATCTGATTCTTGGGGACGTAAGTATTGGTTTGCCACTGTACATGTATCATTCTACCTTGTTTCTATGATTTTGAAGAATATCAATAGCTGTTTCAATGTCATTTTGTTACAGCATTTCGAGAACCTAGACAGAACTGTCAATTTAAACTATATTTCTCAAGTTTATATAAAATTTTGAAGGAGAAATTTTCAAGTTTAATATATCACTATATGTGTGAAATTTTTGTGATGTACATGTA
Source organism: Potamilus streckersoni (assembly GCA_016746295.1). Lineage (NCBI taxonomy): Eukaryota > Metazoa > Mollusca > Bivalvia > Unionida > Unionidae > Potamilus > Potamilus streckersoni. Next base: position 1,720,312 of record JAEAOA010001024.1, read on the forward strand.
ATGTAAAGGTAGATTTAGAAGATAAATAAGTTTTACCCTCCATTGTTGAGGTGTCATGCTTACTCCTGTCTGTTTCCTCTTTAGATTTTCTTTTCTCCCTTCCTCTTGCTCTTTAACTGGTTCTGTCAGTAAAAGAAACAAGAAAAAGTTCAGTATGATGGATTTCATGATTATATTCTTTATTGTAGTGAACTTTTTTCACATTTTTTTCAAAGGCTAGTGGGAAAAAAACTCCACAGATCTGATATGGTTTGATGTTTTATAGAACAGCAACACATAAAGGTTATTTAGTTGTTGTTGTTGTTGTTAAGCTTAACGCCATTTTTCAGCACACGATAGGCTATTAATGGTGGAGGAAGAAACCGGGAAATCACCGGAAAGAACCACCGACCCATGAGAAGCTACTGGCAAGCTTTCTCACATATCTACATTCGCCGAATCCTAGACTCGAACCCACGCAGACAGAGGTGAGATGGGGTTATTTAGTACCAAGTTAAAAAAACAGTATCTTGTCCAGGAAGACAATGGGAGCTGACACAGGTTGATTTTATGGCAGAATTCTAAACTACATCCTTTTGGTCTCTATTATAGCATGTTAATCAGTGAGCCACCACAAAATGTGAATATTTGAATCAACAAATATTAATCTTAAAATGTACACAATTTTACATCAAGCAAAATCCACGAAGAATATGACTGCTCAGGAAAATAAACTTTGAAAAGAATGACCAATAGAAAACTAGGTCAATCAGAATTAGAAAGAGGTATGTAATGAATGGGTTATTAAATACTGTCTTGAGTTTAAACATACCTATTACTGGCAATCCATCATCATCCAAGTATATACTAACATGACCATCCTGTAAAAAAAAAATATGTCAGTAAGAGTCCCTTGAAGGCACTAGTACTCCACTAGCCAAATTTCCTGGCATACAAAATAAGACTTCTTTTTAACTGCTGAGTACTACTGCACTCCAATATTCTTGAGAAACTCCAACATACCAAATTTGATATGTTGAAGTTAACATATCCTTGGCCATTGTCAAGATTTACCACATGTTAAGTTTTGGTTAAATCTATAAGTATTATTGAGCTGGGGGGTGTATTTCAGTAGTAGTGTTCAAGGTGCTCAAGTAATTATGTTAGGTCTCACTACTGTGTTAATCATTCAAAATGTTATGAATTCATGCACTTGGAGACCAGTGATGTGCAAGAACTCCCACAAGTTAATTTAAAGCTGCACATGTGAAAATGTATTGCACAGTATACAATTTCTATTCAGATGTTCACCTTTACAATGCTTGTCACAGCTTAAGTGTTTGAAATATCATAGCACTTGTTGCTACTTTTCTTTTTTTTTAAAAATGTTTACAAATCTCGGTTTTTTGGCTTTACAGGAATGGTCATTATACTAAATTTGCCCCAGAATAAGCATTCTGTCATAGTTTGAACAAAGTATCAAGGATGTTTTACAAATCCATGTTTATAATATAGGCTACATAGAAAATCCAAAAATGGCTGCCACCCTGCAAAAAGATGATTTCATTCAGCAAATACTGGCTAAAGATAGCGATGAAGGCAATTTATTTTTAAAGTTAGGAAGTGCACCAGATTATTGGAGCTTGCAAGAATCTTAATGGAGATACCAGTGAGTGAGTTTGTAACCAAACACAGTATTAAATACAAATCTGATGTATATACTGCTTGGACGAAAAAACCCACAACCTGCCAATAAACCAATTATTTCAGCAGTATTTCAAAATTTTGGAAAAGCAGACTAACACGCTGAATAAAATTGAATATTTCAAAGCAGAGTTCATTTTCATTTCTTTTCTCATCACCATAAAGCCCTATCCAGGATTAAGATAAATGTTGGTATGTTAGTGAAAAATCTTATCTTGGGAAAGACAATACCTGTGAGCAGTGGAAACTTGTACATATAAAAAGAACAGACTTCAAACTCGTTAATTAGGCTAAGCTAGCTATTCATACTCTATGGTCTTAAACAAGAGAAAGAGAAAGAGTGAAATCCAACAAGTTTAATAAAATTCAACAAATGATTTATTTCTCTTGAATAGAAAGTGGACAATTTAACAATAACTTAAAGTATTGTGAGTTAAATTCCAGAGTCCTAAAAGTTGTATCACATGTATGAAGTTTTAATTGAATTCCAGTGGTATTCCCATCAAGTTCCAATATTGAATGTATTGATGTGCCTGTAGACTGATGTGCTATTGTGCTAGTGACCTGGATTGCAATGATGTGCTAAAAGTCTTTGGATATATTACAATAATAAAATCCAAAAAGTTCTTGTCTGAATTCACTATAATTTTATTGAAAACTTTGTAAATTCAGTGAATAATAATTTGAATAAATAATCCACCCATATCATAAACTGAACACAACATTAAGAATGATTCTGCAAGATATGAAGGCAAGAATGTGATAAGCGATTATTTTTCTAAACATAGCTTAGACAATTTTTCAGTCATATTGCTATGATGTCTGCAGTGTGACAGTTTATAGTGATGTCTAGCACTGGGGCATCATGCTGCAGACATGTAGCATGATGTCCCACCCAGTCACATTATCCTGACATCAGGCCGACCAGTCCTAACACTAACCTCTTAATGCTGAGTGCCAAGTGAGGCAGCTGTTAGTACTATTTTTGTAAGTCTTTGGTATGACTCGACCGGGGATCGAACCCACAACCTCCTGCATCTGAATAATGTTTTAAGTAAACAAGATTATGTAAAAACATTAAGACACAATAATAGAGCCATGATACTGGATAGTCTCCTTTATGAAACATTAAAAGTTGTCAAAAAGTTTAGGAATTTCCAAGTGGAAATCTGATGTCCCAGACCTAGACCAAAACAAAATGTTTATCTCCATTGGGGAAATTGCATTGACCTCATTTTCAGTTAGAATCAACTTTATATGGTGACAAGTATTTTAATGAAAATAATTATTAGGGCATGACCAACTTTTGATCCGGAAATCGGATTCCACTGGATAGTATAAACTTCCAATTAAGCGAAGTCAGACAAAGCAGGAACGACCGATTCGGATATTAAAAATAATAAAGTTGAATTTATATAGGGCATTTCATGGTTGCAATGGAGTTACTGATCGTAGCGCTAAAAATTACTTCTCTTAGTTCCAATGCGCATGCCCACTAAAAATTTCCAGTTCTGGATAGTTCAGAATCTTAGCTGTAGTACAGATCACTATGGTTAAACCAATGAATAAATGATATCTAACATATTTTACATTTTGCTATAGTCCTGCCATATCCTTCCCCTTTGTGACGTCGGTGTGATGTGCAAAACGTGTGTAACATGGTTTAAAAAGTTAATTTTAAAAACATTTTAATTTAGCATTTCAGATTAATCAAATCGTATCTGGAATTGGAAAAATTTCATGCTGAAAATCTGGAAATTCAGTAGAAAAATGCTAATCGGTTATGCCATAATAATTATGTTAATAGGACCATCCCTTAAAAAGGATGAAAAGATGTTCAAGATGGACATCAAATACATCCTATTGGAGGTCTGATCTGTGCCAAATATTTTAGCACTTGCTAGATATCATAAGTCGTTTAGTGAAAACTCCATATCACTATGATTATCCTTTTAAAAGATGTAACTATAACACGAAATTTCAAATAGCTACCATAGAGGCCATACTGGATGTCAGACCAGTACCCTTTTCATTTAAAACAAAAGTAGACATCATACAAAATCCCTTAAGGGAAAATAGCTATACAGTTTGTCACTATGCCATTCATGCTGGATGAGATCAGCAACATTTTCATTCAGTACTAACTTGACATGATAATTCTTTAAGACTGTGGAGTATCATTTTCATTTCAGATCAACTAGTCCTTGCAGTAATAACAAACTTGAGTTCATAAAATAAATTATTTTTATAATTTTAAATCATAAAATAGAGTAACTGTGAAGAACTGAATGGGGCATTAAGAATATCTGACTGCCATAAGAAACATGAATGTCACTAAGGAAAATTAACTCACTTACCCTCACAAGAAAAGACACATGAAAAATGTTCTCGACTGTCTGTCCAAATGAGTGGGGGTTTATCACAAATTCAAAGTAACATAATGGCCTCCCTGAAGTGAATAAAAAAAAACTAAAATGTTTTGGTTATATCGCTGGTGTTATTAAAACCTGTATGAATGTGTATGCATTTTTGTCAGTTCATAACAGCCTCAGTAAATACACACCCAAAGAATGAGTAAAATGTGTGGAGTTTGAGGTCTTTGATTTCCAGAAAAATACACTATAACTGATGTAAAATAAGGTACAAATGGTTATTAATGCATGATGAGATTATTAACAAAACAGAGTTAAATACATTTGTTAAAATATCAAATATGTACTTTAATCTAGTACATCAACGATTCTTTTATTATTATTATTATTATTTTTATTTTTATTATTATATAAAAAAAATTGTCCAGACAATACTTAATAAACCTCTAGGTTGTTTAAAATTTTTTGTAATTTGGCTCTACAATTTACTTTATTAAACTGGTACCCTGTCTACACTTGAATCAGTATCAATACCCAGTTCAATCAACATGATACAGACATGAACTGTTTGTCTTAACAAGATTAGCTCTGCTAAGTGTTTGAAGCAAATATGCACAATAAACTACATACTGCCTGAAGGACAATTATGTCACATATTGGTGATATGTTTGGCAACTGGTCTTCTACCCACATAAAGTGTTAATTTTAGTTAGTTTTCTAACTACCTCCTATTCAGGAATGCTTAATTGACCTAATAGTCCTACCCCTGCATGTTCAAAGATGCAGAATAGACACTGCATCTTCCCGCTACATACCTCACAATTCAAAATAAACTTGACACATCCTCCTGCTGCATATTCTGGGACGCTAAATATATATCCTAAGCATCTTCCCCCTGCATACTCAGGGATGTAGAATAGACCCAATACATCCTCTCCCTGCATACTCAGGAATGTAGAATGGACCCAATACATCCTCCCCCTGCATACTCAGGGATGTAGAATAGACCCAATACATCCATCCCCTGCATACTCAGGAATGTAGAATAGACCCAATACATTCTCCCCCTGCATACTCAGGAATGTAGAATAGACCCAATACATCCTCCCCCTGCATACTCAGAGATGTAGAATAGACCCAATACATCCTCCCCCTGCATACTCAGGGATGTAGAATAGACCCAATACATCCTCCCCCTGCATACTCAGGGATGTAGAATAGACCCAATACATCCTCCCCTGCATACTCGGGGATGTAGAATAGACCCAATACATCCTCCCCCTGCATACTCAGGAATGTAGAATAGACCCAATACATCCTCCCCCTGCATACTCAGGGATGTAGAATAGACCCAATACATCCTCTCCCTGCATACTCAAGGATGTAGAATAGACCCAATACATCCTCTCCCTGCATACTCAGGGATGTAGAATAGACCCAATACATCCTCTCCCTGCATACTCAGGGATGTAGAATAGACCCAATACATCCTCTCTCTGCATACTCAGGGATGTAGAATAGACCCAATACATCCTCTCCCTGCATACTCAGGAATGTAGAATAGACCCAATACATCCTCTCTCTGGATACTCAGGGATGTAGAATAGACCCATTACATCCTCACCCTGCATACTCAGGAATGTAGAATAGACCCATTACATCCTCCCCCTGCATACTAAGGGATGTAGAATAGACCCATTACATACTCCCCCTGCATACTCAGGGATGTAGAATAGACCCAATACATCCTCCCCCTGCATACTCAGGGATGTAGAATAGACCCAATACATCCTCCCCCTGCATACTCAGGGATGTAGAATAGACCCAATACATCCTCTCCCTGCATAGTGAGCAATGTAGAATAGACCCAATACATCCTTCCCCTGCATACTCAGGGATGTAGAATAGACCCAATAATCCTCTCTCTGCATACTCAGGGATGTAGAATGGACCCAATACATCCTCCCCCTGCATACTCAGGGATGTAGAATAGACCCAATACATCCTCTTACTGCATATTCAAGGATGTAGAATAGACCCAATACATCCTCTCCCTGCATAGTGAGGAATGTAGAATAGACCCAATACATCCTTCCCCTGCATACTCAGGGATGTAGAATGGACCCAATACATCCTCTCTCTGCATACTCAGGGACGTAGAATAGACCCAATACATCCTCTTACTGCATATTCAAGGATGTAGAATAGACCCAATACATCCTTCCCCTGCATACTCAGGGATGTAGAATAGACCCAATAATCCTCTCTCTGCATACTCAGGGATGTAGAATGGACCCAATACATCCTCCCCCTGCATACTCAGGGATGTAGAATAGACCCAATACATCCTCTTACTGCATATTCAAGGATGTAGAATAGACCCAATACATCCTCTCCCTGCATAGTGAGGAATGTAGAATAGACCCAATACATCCTCTCCCTGCATAGTGAGGAATGTAGAATACAACCAATACATCCTTCCCCTGCATACTCATGGATGTAGAATAGACCCAATAATCCTCTCTCTGCATACTCAGGGATGTAGAATGGACCCAATACATCCTCCCCCTGCATACTCAGGGATGTAGAATAGACCCAATACATCCTCTTACTGCATATTCAAGGATGTAGAATAGACCCAATACATCCTCTCCCTGCATAGTGAGGAATGTAGAATAGACCCAATACATCCTTCCCCTGCATACTCAGGGATGTAGAATAGACCCAATAATCCTCTCTCTGCATACTCAGGGATGTAGAATGGACCCAATACATCCTCTCTCTGCATACTCAGGGATGTAGAATAGACCCAATACATCCTCTTACTGCATATTCAAGGATGTAGAATAGACCTAATACATCCTTCCCCTGCATACTCAGGGATGTAGAATAGACCCAATAATCCTCTCTCTGCATACTCAGGGATGTAGAATGGACCCAATACATCCTCTCTCTGCATACTCAGGGATGTAGAATAGACCCAATACAACCTCTTACTGCATATTCAAGGATGCAGGATAAACCCATTGCATCTTCAGGGATGCAGAACAGATCAAAAGCATCCTCCCCTGCATACTCAAGAATGCAGAACAGACCAAATGCATACTCAGGGATGCAGAATAGACCTGATGTGTCCTCCTGCATGATTTAAAAGGCAACTAATGGAGCTAAACTGCTTACAACAGGACATGTTTCATGATGATCCAGCTCTTAGAATTTTTAATGAGAGTGTTGGTTTATATATAGAACTGGACTTTGTATTTAAAGGATTTTTACCCATTTTTGGTTTTGTTTCGTACACCAGAACTTTGGGACTTATCAACTTGCTTGGCATGGTATAGCAATATGCTATGCATCCATACATACACAAAACCAAGCAGAGTGAAAACCTAAAATGCTGATACAACCCAGAGTAGTGCACTCTTCCAATATTGCCACTGTGGTTGCCAGATTGGATGTCAGATCAGCACCACATTTCATAAGAAGTCTTTCATGAAATTCCTACGTCAGTTTGACCTTCTGTTGATAAGGAGTTGCAATAACAAAATTTTCAAAGATGTTGAATTGGAATCATTTTTTTTATAGGACTAATTAAAAATCAAGAAAAGTCTTCAGTGAAAACCCCATGCTGATATGATCATCCATTCAGATGTCACGCAGGGTTCCTGCAGACTTAACAAAAACAAATTTCATGACTTTTCCAGGGCCATTTCATTAAACTCAAGGACCGCACTATCTTGCATTGTCAAGTAAATGAATATAAAGAATGACATCTTTCAATCTAAAATAACAAATAAGTTAACAACAAATATTTTTAATATGAATATATTATATATTTACCTGGGCTAGCACACTTGGACTTTATGTAGTAATTCATGTCATAATCCAATGATCAATGTAATTTGTATTCAAAAGAAAAAAGGAAACAATTCTATGTAGTCTTTGTATGTGTTCCTATTTACAATATTAACAAAACACCTTACTTTCCAGTTGCTTTCTTTTATTTAGTGAACTACACCAGAAATCATGTGATACTTCCATTAGGGGAACTTACTCTTGTTATATGAATTGAAACCATTTATTGATTGTAATTTTATCATTTTATTTTTTCAGTTCTTGGTGCTCTATGAAATTTGAAGTAAGCAATTTCTTTAACTCCATTGTGACAAATTCCATGACTTTTCCAAAACTTTGCAAGGTTTTGATATATTCCATAACTTTTCAAGGCCCTTGAAATTTATTTTTTAAATTCAAAAAAAACTTTACCAGGATTCCATGACCTGCAGGAACCCTGGATGTGATAACAAGATTTTCAAGCTAGCTGCCATGGTGGCAGTACTGGACATCAGACAGGCCCTATATTCATTTAGGACCAACTAGACCAAGGGATAATGGGATAAATGTGTGTGCAGTTTCATGGCAATCCTCCAAGAGGTTTAACCCTTTACCTAATATAAGTGCTTTTTAGCAATTTACCTGATGTCACGCTAAGCACCTTTTGGCAATTTACCCAATGTCATCCTAAGCGCCTTTTGGCAACGCTGTAAACAACCGCTATTTTGAGCGGGTTTTCATAGTGCCACCTTCGGGGAAAACACCCTGTTAGATACTACATTCATTGGTGGGAATGACCATTTCATCAGATCACGTGGTCACTGTTGATGCCTGGTTGCAATCTGCTATTTAAAGTAAGTAGGTCGTAACTGGGTCGTATTCTCCATTAAACAAAATGGCGGTCTCTGATATCGTTCAATACTTGAAATCAGTAAAATCACAACTATGAAAGCTTCAATAACTTGTGGAAAGGCTGAGACTAAAATAGAAAGCCCTTAGTTTTTATAAATTATCAAATTACACTGATTTTGTGATTTAGAAACAGACAAAGAACTTGTAAATTTTGAGTATGGAAATTTGCCGCTGCTGTTAATCACGCGGCTTCACTGATTTGATAGTGAACAAGTTCTCTCAAAATTTTAAAGTACATACAAAATTCTTTTGTTAAAAATAATTATACAGCTATAATGACCTTATTTTACTTTACTCTTAAATCTTTCCATACATAATATATGTGTACCAAAAACATAAATTGGTTAAAATTGCTGTTAAACATAACATACACTTCACTGCTTAACAGGCCTATGCGCTGTCACTAAGCATCTTTTGGCAATTTACCCAATGTCATGCTAAGCACCTTTTGGCAACACTGTAAATAACAGCTATTTTGAGCGGGTTTTCAATGCGCCACCTTCGGGGAAAACACCCTGTTAGATACTACATTCATTGGTGAGAATGACCATTACGTCAGATCACGTGGTCACTGTTGATGCTCTGGTTGCAATCTGCTATTTAAAGTAAGTAGGTCGTAACTGGGTAGTATTCTCCATTAAACAAAATGGCGGTCTCTGATATCGTTCAATACTTGAAATCAGTAAAATCACAACTATGAAAGCTTCAATAACTTGTGGAAAGGCTGAGACTGAGGTAGAAAGCCCTTAGTTTTTATAAATTATCAAATTACACTGATTTTGTGATTTAGATGCAGACAAAGAACTTGTAAATTTTGAGTATGGAAATTTGCCGCTGCCGTTAATCATGCGGCTTCACTGATTTGATAGTGAACGAGTTCTCTCAAGATTTTAAAGTACATACAAAATTCTTTTGTTAAAAATAATTATACAGCTATAACGACCTTATTTTACTTTACTCTTAAATCTTTCCATACATAATATATGTGTACCAAAAATGTAAAATGGTTAACATTGCTGTTAAATATAACATACACTTCACTGCTTAACAGACCTATGCGCTGTGTAACTTTGCTACATACGAATCTAAGGGCTAAAAAGCCATACACTCTATGAGGGAAAGGGTTAAGTTGTTGTTGGGTTTAATGCCATTTTTCAGCACATGATATGCCATTCATGGCGGCCAGTATTAATGGTGGAGGAAGAAACCAGGAAATCACCAGAAAGAACCACCTTCCCACGAGAAGCTACTGGCAAGTTTTCTCACATATCCACATTCGCCGAGTCCTAGACTCAAACCCACGCAGACAGAGGTGAGATGGCAGTGATCTGTAACGGACAGCGCTTTAGACCACTTGGAGGAGATCTAACAAAGCACCAGACAAAAGATCATCCCAATAGCTCTTTTTATATACTACTTGTTTAGCTAATGTGTGTTAGTCAAAAATGTTATAACACTGTCATTTTTTAGTTGAATTAATGCAAAATCCTTTCATTAATTTAATAAATGTTTTACAGCAAAAAAATCGACAATTTTTATAATGAAAAATAATCCAACATCTAAAGCTTAATATTAAAAAATTAAGTTTAAAACATGTTGCCCTGATAACAGCAAGTATAATATAAGAACACGAAATGTAAAAGCCTTCATTACTGAATAAAACACTCTCACAAGTCCCATTATTAAACATGGCTGGCACAAAAGATATATAAAAATAATATAAATATAAAACAATAATTTTGCATCAAAGATTTTTTTAATTTTTTAAAAAGATTTTCTCAAAGAATGAAAGTTTTACCTCCATACTCTGCAGATTGCTCCTGTAAGATCCTGTAGACTCTATCAACCTCCTCTGTGGTGGCCTCATTCTTTTCCTCCTCTCCAAAACTTTGCAACTAAAATAAACACGATTTCATTCCAGCACAAGTATGACATTCACACTTTCTTATATTTACATAAAAAAGAAATTTGTTTATGTATGTATTAGCAGGAAAAATCACATCAGTGCAATAATGCCTATATATGGTACAAATTAAATGTAAAGTTCTTAAAATGCAAATATAAAGAACTGAACAAAAACTTTACAAAATCACTCTGTTTCACTATTTACACTTCTCTGCAGCTTTCTCCTAAAACTAGCTTCAAGACACCCAAAGTCCTGTCTAAAAACAGATCAACTAGATTTATGTTTGTAAACTACATGTCCCACTGCAAACAGAAAGGTAAAAAAAATTTTTAAATATTGAAACAATTGTGTTTAATGGCTTGAAAATAAGTTCAGGAATTTAAAAAACCTATCAAATAGTGGTTTTTGCTTGATCATGCTAAAATGTTCAAGAGTACTATGAAAGGCTTATTGGATGGTTAGCTCTGAAGATCACTGACAAATGGCTCCTGATTACCTCAACCTTTTCCATTTATGTGGCTTTGTACTAATCCTAATGTATAGAAACCATTATTTTTCTCATGAAAAATAATATGACCATGGTCATGGAACCTATACAAGAACAAAACTTATTCTGAAAAATAAGTTTCCTAACATTCGCCATAACCATAATCTTTGATCTTTTCAACCCCTCCAAATTTAAAAGCCTCTTCCATACCTTAAGTGCAAGCCCTCTTAAAGCTTTGGAAAAATTATGTGGCCAATATCTGAAATTTTTGTACAACAACCATGTTTTTTTCTCTAAAAGAACCTTGATGTTTCACCTTTAGACTCCCAAATCAGTAGACTTTGCTGAAACAATTTTCTTTCTTTAATCACAGTGACCTTGACTTTTGAGCCCAAACTTGATAGGCTTCTTCTTTACCCTCCCCATCTTTGCAAGCCAGCCATAAATTTGATTCAGTTCACGATGTACAACTAATGTTTGTGAATGTTTTGCTAACCTTGACCATAAACATAATGGCACCAAAATTTATAGACTTTCTTCCTTACCTCATGTGAAAGCCATCCACAAAATTAACTGCAGATGGTGCAAAACTTTAGTTATTGTTCAAAAACTACTTTTTTTTTCTTTTCAGTGATCCTGATATTTGATCTTTTGACCTCAAAATAGATAGGGTCCTTTCTTACACAAAGTGCAAGCCACCTACAAAGCTTGATCCAGTACATGGTGGTGAACTTGAATTATTTTACAGAAACTATTTTATTTTTCTTTCAGTCACAGTGACCTTCACTGTTAGGCATTTTTAAACCCAAACATTCTCCCATACTCCAAGTGCATGTGATCCACTTATTTTTGTAATTGGAAATGATGGACAATAAAAGCCATTGCATAAAAATGAAAACTGGTAATAGACTTTGTCAGCACATAGAAAAGTGGAACAAGAGTGCCATAAATAGTCATTGAGCTCTCATCCCGTGTTTGATAGTGCTCTTTGTAGATAACTGAAATTTGTGTGAATAAAACACTTTCATTCTATCTGTCACAGTGATCTTGACCTTTGATTCCAAATCAGTGGACTTCTTCCTTACACTGACCCACATTTAAGTCATCCACAAAGTTGTGGAAACTCGTTATTGTGGAAACCATTTGTTCTTTTAGTCAGTGACCTTGACCTTTTGGACCATGAAAACTTGAGTCACTGTGCTGAAATCATTTTCCTTCTTTCAGCTACAGTGAAAATGAATTCAAAGCTTCTGACTCAATGACTGATTAGTTCTTCCTCACCCAAAATGGAAGCCATCCACAAAAGTTTGGTAACTGCCAAACATAAACAAACAGATTTATTGTGTAAAATTATACATGGTAATTGATGGATGGAAGGCTGGATAAGTAGACATCACAACATAATATATTCTGCCTTATGGGCATATTAAAAAAAAATGGAAAAATTGTTGTAATGGCCAGAAAATTTAATCTATATCTGAAAACTAATAAGACTCAATTTTCATATGTCGACCTCAAATGATAATTGTTTAATCATTCAAAAAAGGATTTTTTCCAGAAATGTCCAAGTCTAAACAGTTTATCAATGTGGTTTTTTTTTAATTCAATATTGACATGAAAATTGAATTGTGTCATCTTAATATAGATACAGCCATACTAGAAAAAGTTTACTTTTTAACATTTTCATTTCAGAATCACGATAACAAAATTCTTGGAAGACGGATATAGACAGAACCAAATTAAAATGCCCCACAGCAAGCAATGGAGATATACAAATTAACAAACATAGTAACTATTTTTTTCTACAACTGTATTCAATTAATGCCTACAAGTTGTATCTCTAACATTGTTCTACATATAAAACATGATAAAAGGAATCAGACAGGCTGAAATAAACAATCCAAACTCATTCTGCCAAAAAACAAACAACAACAACCCAACTCAAAAAAACAGTCTAGAGATAGGCACTGTAGCATCATTAACACATCAGGAGTTTTCCCTTTGCTTGCTAGGATTAGCCCTATTTTCTATGTTATTTCTTCGACTGGAGAGTGTTTGGTATTTAACAGCATTGCAACACAAGACAGTGAGGATAAGAGAAAATGGGAGACCAAGACCTATCCTGGGTGAGTAATGCTATTTACGTTTGCTATGCACTATAGAAACTCCAGTCACAGCTTTATAAGCTACTTTAAGGCTAAAAAAAATCCAACTCTAACTTGATAACTTTTCTGTAAAGGAGCAAGAATAATTATGAGACTGTTTTTAATCCACAGTGGACGGATGGCTTATTGGAATGGTACCTCATGATACTATAAATTTTAATTTACTTATGATTCAAAAACAAATAAAGAAAATCTGTAAATTATTTATTTTTATTGTAACCTGTCTAGGAACAGTCTCTTTTCCCACAGTGTTATCCTTCTCCTTTCTCTTTAGCTGCCGTGGCTCTTTCTGAGGTCTAGCTCCTCTTTCAAATGAACCACACCTGAAATACAAAATGCCAACAAGTCCGAGTCTACAAATGTACACAAAGCAACTGTAACGGCATCAGAAAATAAAGCTATTTGATACAGGCTGCTGCTTAAATTTAGCTATTTTTTTAAAATTTATCACCCGTTACAATATGATATGTACTGTGACATGAATCATTCAATATATGTGTTTACAATTGGCTATTTAACAACTTTATGTCTTCAACATCAATTTCAGAGGTAGTATATCATTGTCTTGAAATTTTAAGAGAACCTAAGATGGTTCAAGTTATGTTTAATTTTAATTTGACAATCAAAATATGTGGGAAAGTGAAGAAAAAAAACACCACTGGATATTAATTTAAATTCAAAGACAAGTGAGTCTAACATTATATCATGTTATAGTTTAGGGAAATAAAGAATACTATATAAGTATAAGTACTTCTTTTTCATTTCATTGATATAAATTTAATAACTTTTATGATGACAACACACCTTTTTAAAAAATATTTTATGATGCATGTTGTTATCCCTAATGCAATAAACATCTTCTGGGGAGATCACTGTTAGTATTCCTCAATAAAAATGCATTAATGAAGTATAATGTCTGTATATACAATGTTTCAGAGAAATTAAACCAAAGGAAAATGTGAAGCCTATGGCAAGATGCAAGAATGTCAAGAGAATGTCTCACAACCTCTATGATGTCTTCCTAGTATTAATCAGTACTACAACAACAATGAAAATCATTAACAAAAATTTTAGCAAAACAGTTGATGCCACTACCTGTAAAAAAGTAACTGAGATATCTTTCCCTCTGCCATTAATGTGTACTTAAAAAATACATCAACAGGAAAAGCTGCCTATTAAGAAGCATATCCTGTAAACTTTACAGGTAATTAAAAAAATAATGGTTTAATGTTAAGTTCTGAATTCTAAACATGTTAATTTCACATCTACAATGCCTTAGCATAAAATCATTAATACAAAAATACCAACATAAAATGGAATGCAGGCGATTTTGAGAAGAATGGTTGTACAGATACTCCTAGTTTATGCCACCCTCCTGATGATAACCTTGCTCCTTGTGAACTTGTGTTGTCTCCCAGTGAAGTGATCTAACAATAAAAAAAGTGTAATATACAGTATCAAGTTTTATATGCCCTTCTTGGTCAATGAACCATATATTTTGGCCCTATGATTTCAAATGAACATACAGAAATTGTAACTAATACTAACTGAGTTAAGTACCTAGATTACATTCATGTAATTCAAATAGGTATAATTCATTAATCAACTACCATTAGAACGATAGTTTGTTTAGTTTTCAAAATGTCACAAAAACTTCATACAGTACAAAATATTTATATAGAAATCTTAATTAACCCTCTAAACAAGCAGTTTAACTGCTGCTGTTTCTCATCCATAACATTAGAGACCCATTTGGTTTGAATAGATGAATACCATGGTGTGAAGATACATGTACATGTGCTCTCATGTATATTTATATGGTTTTCTTGGAAACAATTTGGAAATGTTTTCAACTTAAGTCATTTTCTGGTGATGTTTTAAAAACTAAAAATAATTAAACTGTTTGTTTAAGTAACAGTAGATGAAATATTTTTATTTATTTTAATTATAATACTGTACACCTATCAGTCAACATTAATTAATGGGAATAGATTCTTCTGTGCTCATTTAAAGTCATATGACAAAATTTTAATGATCATGAAGGGCATTTAAACTTTAACAATGTTGGTGGTAAAACTAGGGCAACATATTCTTGTGGCTATGATACTATGAGTGTATTAAGGTTGACTAAGCGCATACCACAACTTCTTTCTTCAAATGGAGCTATAAATCTTCCGAGAACATCACTGACACATGACTGCACAATTTTGAGTCAAAAATTAAGTTGCAATCAAGTATGCACATTTCAAAGCAATCTATGATTCTGACTGAAGACATAATTCATATGTCCCAAAAACATCTTAAATGTTTTTACAAGTTTTACAATTTTACCAGTTATATAAACCTGGACTAAAATATTTGTCAACAGCTCAATCTGTTATTTCATCAAAGAGATCATACTATATGCCAATAAAAATGTGTTACAAAACAAATATTCCACATCAAATACTAACGATGCAGAGATACTAACCTATGTGCTTATTTATCAGATGCCAATCCATGTGCATACTTGTCAGATGCCAATCCATGAGCATACTTGTCAAATGCCAATCCATGAGCATACTTGTCAGATGCCAATCCATGTGCTTATTTATCAGATGCCAATCCATGAGCATACTTGTCAGATGCCAATCCAAGTGCTTATTTATCAGATGCCAATCCATGAGCATACTTGTCATATGCCAATCCAAGTGCTTATTTATCAAATGCCAATCCATAAGCATACTTGTCAGATGCCAATCCATGAGCATACTTGTCAGATGCCAATCCAAGTGCTTATTTATCAAATGCCAATCCATAAGCATACTTGTCAGATGCCAATCCATCAGCATACTTGTCAGATGCCAATCCATGAGCATACTTGTCAGATGCCAATCCAAGTGCTTATTTATCAAATGCCAATCCATAAGCATACTTGTCAGATGCCAATCCATGAGCATACTTGTGCTACCCATAACCACACTTCTCAGATGCTAATCCATGATCATACTTACCAGGAATCCTAGCATCAATTTTAGAATCAAGTCAGACCATCAAGAATGGATAACATGTTTGAAAAAAGAAACAAACCTTTACAATCAGTTTGCAGCAACTTTCTGTATGAGCTTATATATACACCTATATACACCAGTGAACACTTACAACTGTACAGTCAGCAACTTCCGTATGAGTGTAAAACCAGTCAGTAACTTCCTGTATAAGCCAATATATACCTGTATGA
This sequence comes from Potamilus streckersoni, assembly GCA_016746295.1. NCBI lineage: Eukaryota > Metazoa > Mollusca > Bivalvia > Unionida > Unionidae > Potamilus > Potamilus streckersoni. The sequence continues at coordinate 1,736,891 of JAEAOA010001024.1, forward strand.
ACTTATCCAAATCTGTAAACACCCAGCAAATTCCTGTGTGAGCCTATACACATATATAGGAGCATACACACATATGTAAAAATAGTAACAAATAACATCCAATCAGAATACATGATGTGAATTCTACAATTCCAAGTCTGAATGCCTTCAACATTGCTAAGCAAAAAAGAAACTAGCCATAGTCTACATGTTCAGCCCCAAACTTGTGGTGAACTGGTCATCAAGATGTATCCATATGCCAAGTAACTCTGGAGAACGGCGTCAAACAGCATAAATTTCTGATCCAACTTATTTTTTTAGAATGTTGTCAATTAAAAATGTAAAAATGTTGAATATCATCCTTGAACCACAAGCAGGCACAGGATAATTTTTTTGCTGAAAATGTTATAATCTTAAGCCAAGAATTTTCAGATGACAGTTATGATAAATGGTCATACCAATTTCTCTGCAAATTCTAGTGACTGGAACTTGACAAATTCTGTATGCAAGGCTTGAGCTTTCTTTCTCCCAAGGTTTGCTATCAGGTTCATAGCCTGGGAGTCCAAAACTGCCTCCCGCGGTGTCTTGACTAGAACAATAGATCAGAATTAGAACTAAAATAATTCTATAGCCCCAAATCTTTAAAAAATAATTTTCCCACCATGAAACAAGGTGCAAGATAGATTTGAATTTTTATTTTTTTAGGGAGAACTGACTTCTCCTTTTGGACAACACAGGGAGAAATGAGAGATTAACAGGGGGAGAAGTGGGATCTGATGAACAAGAGATGTGGGAGCAAAGCGAGAAATACAATGTGCATGTATATATATAGCTCAAGGCGAATTGTAGGCTTCAAACCAACAGATGTGGTGTTGATATCAATTATGCTGACAAATTCTTGCACATTCAAGTTAACGAGTGTTTTTTCATTTTCTTATTTGAATTATGGCATCCATTTCCCAGTATGCATATTTATATTTAACACTTGTTTTAAGCAATGGTTTATTTTCAAGTAGAACATTTTCTGAGATCCATATAAGTTATAAACACATTTGGTGCATGTTTAAAAACTATCATATTCATATTCAATTTATTTTGGCAATACGACTTAAAATGAGAACAATAGAATCTATTCATTGCAATGAATTTTAACTGAGTAACTAGACTGCAGTATTGTAATTAAGTTAGTATATAGCCTAATTAACTACCCTTAATTACAAATTTTTTCTTTTTACTTTCTGAAAAGTTCTTTATAAAATGGCATTTTACAAGATTTCTTAACTCATTTGAAAAACCCCTGTACCATGTACATGAGAGCAAATGCACACGCTTTGCAGCTCATACTGTTCATCCTAATTTCATTGTTGCCGATAAAACTTTATCTTAACTCTTCACAAACACACAGAAGAATTAAAGTCAGCATAAGAATGAACTAAACAGTTTTGTTTTTCAACCGAAACAAAACAGCCAACATGCAACTGCACCTATTTTTGAGAAAGAGGGGTTTTTGTAATGCTCGCACTCATATTAGGCATTGTTACAACAGTCCATTGATAGGACTGCAAATGTTACAATGTTATTGTTTGTCTATGTACTTTATGTAACATTAGGCATTGGTTAAATATTATTTGCTTTACTGTTAAAGGTTTTATTTCTTCGTATTTTCATAAAAAATTAGTAAACTCAGAATATAACCTTGACCATAATGTGTCTCTTGCATTTCACAACATAGCATAGTCCAATATATTTATGACCTACATAATTGCTTTTTAAAGCTAAATCTTTAATAATGTAATATTTATACTGAGCTTTTTACAAATTGTATATTTTCATGAATATAATTAGCCAATGGTTTACTAAAAGAGAAAATCTAATAAAACAGTACTTCCCAGAACAGTGATGTCTGCCATTATTTTCCCTTACAGTTCTGAACTGGTTCTTAACAAGAAAATAGTGTACAAGCGGCAGTTAAAATATTCATGTTACCAATTCTTTTCATAAAACTCAAATTACTAATTACAAGTTTAAGTTTTGAAACACAAATCTGTGTTTTTATCATCATAGGATAACTTGCATAAATTGGGACGTAATAATTGCTAACTTATTCAGTAAATGGTTAATGGTCAATCAGCAATCAAATCATATGCCTATAAATGTGCAAGAATTTGTCAGCATAATTGATATCAACACCACATATGTGATGGTTTGAATCCTACATTTCACCTTGATATATATATATATATATATATATATATATATATATATATATATATATATATATATATATATATATATATATATATATATATATATATATATATGATGACATAACAATGGAACTAATCTGGCCAAGGCCAGGAGCATCTCAAAATGGATGGTCATTCAATGTTTCTCAAAATAAAAATTACTTTCACTTTCCTAACAGCTGAAGTAAAAGTTTAACATTTTTAGGTGACTTAGTCAACCACTTGGCCTGGTAGCATAATCCATGATGAAAGATCAAAACAACCCTACCTATAATTTTACCTACAGGAAACACATTAAACGTTATGAGCAAAATGATCCAACATTAAACCAAAATTTGATCCTCCTAAGTCTTTCATATAGAAAGTGTTTTCATATACATTTACAAGGAAACTCCATATATTTGGTACAGTGTATTTATAAAATTAAAGTATCAACTAAACAGAGACTTATTCTGCCACATCCAATACCCAGCATAATTGGATCAGGGGAATCCTTGGTAGTTCGAGTGGTAGAGCATTAGACTTGACATCCAAAGGTCTCTGGTTTAACACCCACCCAAGAGTCTCTAGTCTGATACTCATTCAGCCCAAGTTGGCTGCCCCAGTATGTCCACTTGGCAATATAGAGTAATTAATGTTAACTATGCAGCTAAAATTGTCACACCCCCACCAAAGAAAACCTGCAAAAATCAAGTCATTTAAGCTCCAGAAAATCACTTATCTAAAAATGGCCTCTAAAATGGACAATACTGTGTTTCCTCCAGGGTATTTTAAAGACAAGATTGGCATAGGGAAATTGTTCATTTTTGTTATTGAACAAATAAGACAATATATTATTTATACTACAAGAATATGATGTCAGCTTCTTTTTATGATAATTTCATACAACAGCTTATATTTATAAACAAGACATACCTTCTTTAATGTAAACCCTCATGACATTTGTAAATTAATAAAATGTAGCTGATTAGTTAAATATGACACATCATTGACTCTTCTGCTTGTATTATCCTTATATAAGTGCTCATAAATTTTTTATTCAATGAAAGTAAAAACAAAATTCAAGTCTAACATTATGTATAGAACAAAAATTTCTGTGTTTGCAAAACACATATCCCCACACTCATCTGTCTTTCTTGTAAACAAGCTATAAGATTCTTGGCCAAATATCAATGGGTATGAGTACACAAAGGAGTCAACTTGCCTAAATATACAAAAAAAAAATTTCTGTCAAGCAAACAGTAGTTTTTAAGATATATTTTATAATGAGATGCTCAAATATATCAATAGGAAAAAATTTATTGCTACAGTAGTGGTGCTACTTGAACTGTCATATTGGCAATATCACGAATGGAACTTTTTTCCCATTTAAGAAATATATCCACCCTTGTGGATGTTATTAAAAATTGGTATTTCTGTTTCTGGACCCTATTTCATTGTCTTCTTCTGATCCTTCTCTTTCCTTTCTTCTTCTTTCTCTTTCTTTTCTTCTTCTCTCTCTCTCTCTCTCTCTCTCTCTCTCTCTCTCTCTCTCTCTCTCTCTCTCTCACACACATGTATCTCCAAATGGATGAATATATCTTAAAATTATATCCAAATTTTGGAACTCCTTTTTAATAATGTAGGATAACATAGGCACAGAACAGAGAAGAAATCCATGCAAATTGATGGGTTTTGCATAAAGATAAAAAGAAATTCTACATTTTTTTTTTAAGTGGAAACATTTTACTGTCCTGAGTGACAAATTCAAACGTAACACTGCAAAATGTTCCCACTTTGCTCATTAAATATTTGCTTATGTATACTGAAACAAAAGGTAGATATCCATATATATCATGTAGATTTCATTAATTTTCAAATTATGACCCAGGGGATATGTAACAGGGCATAATGATAGATCCTGGGGCCAATGACATTTCTAACAGTTTTCAAGCTATGGCCAGAAGCTAAATTCACAGAAAAGGAATACTGACAGATCAATTGGCAAATATCATTCGCTGTATGAATGTCTTTACACACCCAGTGTATTTATTGTTATATGGTGGGTATTTCAATAGTTTTAATGTTATTACCCAAGGGTCTAAGTTGAACATTTTATTAACATTTGGGTCTTTGATGACACATACCAAATCTAAGATATAGCACTAACTGGACTAACCAAATTTCACATGTCTAGTGTTAGATATTCAAGGACACTACATATGTATTCCCAATCAAACTTATTAAAACTAGAAATAAAGAGTACATGGAAAAATACAGCAACATTGTAGCTGTTTGTCATTAAAACTCTGGAGACCATCAAACAGTTCAGTCCAAGCTCATACAATGTATGATTTTGCAAAAAGAATAATTTTCATATTTCATTATGGAATTTCTTTTTTAGTTCTAAAAGATAACAATATAAAGAAAATTACTAAAGCAAATGCTAGCCATTAATGCACACTATAACTAAATTAAATTATTTTCTTCACTCACTGACTTTTCTACATTCTACTTAGCCAGATTAAATCTTGCTTCCCATTGGCTGAACCATGTCAAATTCTGGTAACATCATTTTTCAATATTTTATTTGATCTCATGCCTGTATAACAAACTACCTGGCCTAAACAGCTCTTCAGCCTCTTGAAGTCTTTCATTGAGTGCATCTGATGCTGGGTTAATCAAATCCTCCTGGTTGTCTGAAAGAGAGATTAAATAACTTATATATAATAGAACTAAACTCAAATTTAATCAAATGTTTACTCATTAAAACTTACACTAAAAATGTTAATGACAATAATTTAGTTTCATTATATCTATTAGACTTTTCTCTGCAAACTGACAATCACAGTGATAACCTGAATATGTTCTGTGACATAACACAGAAACAGTAATAAACAATTTACTTTCAGAATTGCATTATAGTTAATATATGTTGTGATATTCCGTCTTAGGATTTATTTACCATAAAATCAAAGGAAATAATGCCATATTGGAATAGATTATTGTGAATTAATTTAAATTCATTAGGTGCCAACTTTTGTGGCTTTAATGGGCAAGCTAGACCATTAATTTAAAGTCACAACTAAATATGAAGATGTTACATCCATGTCATTATAAAACGGCACAAATTTCTTATATTCAAATAACTCATTTGTTTGTTTAGGAACCAACAGTATTTATGTGCCATGGGAAAACACCACTCATTTGTTTAAATACCAACAATATTTATAAAAGTCGACAAATAATAGAAGTTACCGATTGCATACAATATGTCAGAACTGATGGAAAATTAAGACAGCTTTAAGCTTCAGTATGGAACACTGCCTGACAATGTTGGTCTCTGCTGTCAGAAAAAAAAGGCAGAGACCTAGTTGTTGGTCTCCTAAAAAGTAAGATACAGCACATGTTGTTTTTGTTTAAGTGGTCTGTCTTACTACTCAAATAACAGCCTTACATAGCCAGTTCCAATGTCGCTGACATTGAAACAAGTAGTAAAAGTTTCAGGAATATCTCACACACTTGGGAGCCTATATTAACACTCTTCCACTAATTTAAATCAAAATGTGACACTAGCAAATGAACGCATTTACATGTTTCTTTGACATACATTTGAATATGTTACAATGCAATGGTAGTCGAGGTATGCCAAAGTATGATCAAGTAGATTCATGTGGAGGATATATTTCTTGAACGAAATGAAATGTTGCTTGTTGTTCCAATAGGTATAATATATTTTTTATTTGTTTCGTTAAAGAACAAATATTTCAACCTAATCAGATTTTGGCATTCTCCGCTTTCTTTGCTTTCCAGCCAACTGAAATGTAGGCCAACAAAACTTGAAAACAGGTCCATTTCAATTGTCAGAATTTGAATTTTTTAGAGAAAATATATCAGGGTAAGTACAGTCTGACAAAAACATTACAACTTTACTTTGTAGAAAAGTGTTGTTATTGGTTGCCAGTTGTGTGTGATGTGATATCCCTAAGAATTTAACTTTTGTTACACATCAAAACAGCGCCATTAGTAACGCAGTAAGACCCATCATCCTAATGGGTCTTACATGGTAGGACTAGTACATCAGGGAAGGAGTCTCATATTGTATGACTATAATTAGCCAAACTTAATGAAACATGTAACACTATTTAAGTAATACATTGTAGTCAAATGCTACAACCCTGTTTGTTTGTACCCACCTACTGATGTCAATAACTAAAAAGTTTAATGTGATAAAATGTGCACAGAACTAAGTCAATTGAATCACTGATTATAATTTCTAACCTAACTGTGACCAGAATGGCACAAATATTGGCATCCCTGTGCACCTTTCATGCTTAATGGACTTTCCATACTATTATGGCACCATATTCCGTACACTATGGGGTAGTTTATTTCCATCCAACAGCATAATGATGTAATTCATCATATTCGGTAACTGACAGATAATTCCTTATATTACCATAACGTTGAGTTTGGAATTATATTCCTTTGCACACATGGACATATTAATGAAGCCACTTGTTAAAGTCACATGCAAAGTAATTTTTTTTCTCCATTCTTTTACTTTACACCTTAAATATCGGAAGCAGACGACATATGCATGTACATCTTTAGTCACATATACAACCCTTTCCTGAAAATAGACTTGTACAGGAACTGGAAATGGGTCTCAGGCATGTCGTTCTATAATAATGAAAACTTCCGTTAAGCATGAAACATGCAGACAATGACAGTGTTATGGTCATTCTACTAATAGTTTGGTTAGAAAATATATATCAATGAATGAATTGACTAAGTTCCTTGCACTTATTGATTGATTGTTGTTGTTGTGTGGCTTAATGCCATTTTTCAGCATAGGATAGGCTATACATGGCAGCCAGTATTATTGGTGGAGGAAAAAAACCAGGAAATCTCTAGAAAGAACCACAGACCCACGAGAAGCTACTTCCAAGCTTTCTCACATATCCACATTTGCCAAGTCTCAGACTCGAACCCACGCAGAGGTGAGATGGCATTAATTCGTAATAGACAGCACTTTAGACCACTAAAGGCCCTGTTTCCGTTATTGATATCGGTGGGGGGGTACAAACCAACCGGTTAGTAGACTATATTTACAGTTATATTTGTCTTGGACAATTATTTTACTTGCTCCAATGGTTCAACCACCTACGCCATCATAGATAGACTGCAATGAAAGGGTTAGGTGTCAGATAGAATCATAGCAATAACCTCTGCCATGCTGACTAATGCTTTCAGAGACGGAGAGTCTGCATCTGATACTGTACTGATGGAAAACTGTTCAACACCAGGAGGCTACAAGCGAAAACCAAGGTTATGACAGACAACATCTGGAAGTCCTTATTTGCTGATGATTGCGCCCTCAATGCTGGCTCAGAAGCAAACCTACAATGCAGTGTTGACAAGTTCTCCAGTTCCTGCACCATCAATACTAAGACTGAAGTACTGCATCAGCCGCCAGCCCCAGGAAAGCCCTATACTGAGCCAAACATCACGGTCAACAACCAAAAACTTAACGTAGTGAATCAATTCACCTACCTTGGCAGCAGTTTCAGAGTGTCACCATTTACGACAAGGTGAACCTCCGCATTGTCAGAGCCAGCACAACTTTTGGCAGATTGTATGAGAATGTATGGATTAGAAGAGGCATCAGCATCACGACCAAACTAAAGGTCTACAGTGCAGTTGTACTCCCCACATTACTCTATGCATGTGAAACGTGGATGGTGTATCAATGCCATGCCAGGAAGCTGAACCACTTTCACACCATAAGCCTCAGGAAAATATTCAACATCAAATGGCAGGACAAAGTCCCAGACACCGAGGTACTAGCCAAAGCAGGTCTCCTCAGCATACACACCATCCTGCTGCAGTCCCAGCTTTGCTGTGCGGGACAAGTTGTATGCATGCCAGACCACCGACTGCCTAATAGACTCTTCTATGGCGAGCTACTGCGATCCCATGGAGGTCAGAAGAAATGCTTCAATGACAATTTGAAAGCTGCATTGAAAGTGTTCAACATAAACCCCGACTCATGGGAGCAAACTGCTAGCGATCGAGTCACTTGGCGTTCCTATCTGCACAAAGGCTCCAAGCTGTGCAAATCGAGCAGGATAGCAGCTGCAGAAGTGGCAAGTCAGAAAAGCACATGTCAGCAACCCTCCTGGAGATGTCCCACTTATTCTATGTCCATTCTGCAACCGAACCTTCCGTGCAAGGATTGGCCTTTTCAGCCACCTGTGCACACATATAGAACAGAATCAGCCCCTCCAACTCACAGATGACTATAGTCCGATGCTACATCCCCGTTGGTTTGTACCCCCTACCGATTTCAATAACTAAAATGTTTAATGTGATAAAAAGTGCACAGAACTAAGTCAACTGAATCATTGATTTATTATTTCTAACCTGTGACCTGAATGGCACTAATACTGGTATTTCCTTGAACCTTTCATGCTTAATGGATTTTCCATGCTAACACGATGCCATATTCCATACACTATGGGCTACTTTATTACCATCAGACAGAATAATGACATAATTCATCATATTCGGTTGGATGACAGCTAGTTGGGAGGAGATACTGGTGTTTGTCAGTTGGTTTCAAGTAGATGTCTGGGGCTTGTCCTAAAACTCAATAACTTTGAATTTAATGAAGAAAACTACCTACAAATTAATAGAACTGCAATGGGTACTAAAATGGCCCCTTCGTATGCTAACATTTTTATGGGAAAACTTGAGGGTCAGCTCTTATCATCGGATGAGCATACACCATACCAGTGGGTATGCTTTATCGATGATATAGAAATGAAGTGGCAGTATGGAAGAGAAAGTCTGGATGACTTCATATCAAAGGCAAACAACTTCCATCCTTCAATAAAATTCACTGCAGAAATTTCCAACTCAAACCATGTTTTCCTAGGCACAACAACCAGACTGGTGGAAAACAAATTACACACAAACATCTACTCGAAACCAACCGACAAACACCAGTATCTCCTCCCAACCAGCTGTCATCCAAAACTCTGCATTTGGAACATTCCATATAGCCAGGCACTGGGGATATGCAGAATTTGCTCTGACGATGAAAGATTCCTAGAAAGGTCTGAAGAGCTGGCTAAGCATTTAATTTATCGAGGCTACGACAAAGACCTGATTGTGGATGCAATCCAAATGGCTAAACAAACAAACCGTGATGACCTACTCAAATATGGACAGAAAGAAAAGGCTGATAGGATACCATTTATCCTGACCTATCACCCAGACAATCCCAAAATACGTAAAATCATCGCAAACCACAGGCCCACACCGTGCAATCGTCAGACATACTAAACCTAATACTTCCGAGCAAACCTGTAGCTTAACGGAGACCAAAAAACCTAAAGAACATTCTAGTTAGGGCAAAGCTAACACCAATCGCTAGTCAAAACCAACCTAGTCAATCTGGACCCTGTGGCGATAAAAGATGCAAAACCTGTCAACATATGATAGAGACCAAGACATTCACTAGCACAGTGACTAAAGAAAAACTAAACATCCATTGTCCAAACAAAACGTGCAAAACAGAGGATGTGATTTATCTCATCACATATAAGATCTGTGGCCTTCAGTACATCGGAGAAACTGAAAAGCTACACAAAAGGATAAACCTTCATAGATCTGATTGGATGACAAAAAAGCTGTACAGAAGCCCGGTCGCAGAACACTTCTCCACACTGGCTACACTTATTGCTATTGCTAACAACCACAGCTGGAGTTCCAAAACCAGGAAGGAAAAGGAATCATACTGGATACGCAGCCTTAGAACATTGAAACCAAGCGGTCTAAACCAAGAAGACTGGAAAAAGAAAACTATGCACTAGTAGAATTTAACTTTTTTAAAATCTTCTTAGTATCCGTCAATTTTTACTATAAGAATAACCGGTATAGAATCAAATATCCGGGATATAATCTGCGTTACATAAATGTACAAAAAAAGTACAAATAGATGTCGCTTTGTCTTGTAGACTTTTATGGAATTGTACAGTTTTCAGTATCCGCAACAAGTCAATACAAGCTGGTTGTATTTATAGTTTTAACTCATTTGGAGACAGCCATGTAGAGGTTTAAAAACACAATGTTTTTGTGTTTGTTTTATATATCTTTTGTATTTGCCTTTGAAAAAGACTCATTAAGAGTAGAAAGCGCTCAGGCTAGTTAGTTACTAGTTTTGCACTGTTCATCGTCAGTTTATTGCATCTATATGCAATATCTATATGCAGTTTATGCTTTGTTCATTCATCTGTATGAGGCCACAGAAGTATCAGTTTCATTGATATAACTTGGGATGTGCTTATTTCTATTGTTCATAATATTTAATCTTATTTGCTGTCCTAGCACATGTCTTATTTGAATAATAATATACCTATGAAACAAATACAGTTTGAAATATGATCACAAAAATTGTTTTTGTGTATTAACTGCATTTCTGCAGCTATCCGATATCCCTAACTCTTCCTCCAATAGTTTAGTTTGAAAGCATACATTAACCAGCCCGATGTGTAGTATGTACTATAAGCTACTACATTTGTAGTACACACCGGTAACGGAAATTAATATGGAATATGTAACTACTCTGAATTGTGCTAATAATAACAACAATTAGTGATATTACAGGAATATTAAATTCATATACCTTACGCAAACACCAAAATATACAAACATGCATAAATAGATATTCACTTAAATTTCCTAGTGTAGATCACAAGACATAAAAAGCTGGATATGAAAGAATGTTGAAACACAGTGTTCCAACTTGTGATTTTAATAATTTTTAAACATTTGTGTGTTACATGAAAATAAAATTTGACATATGTTCCAAAAATTGTGTGTATTAAACCCATTTCTGCCACTATCCAGTATCACATACTCTTCTTCCAATAGCAGAAAAGGTCTAAAAAACGGTCAATGAAAGACAAAAATGATTTGACACACCTTTATCGCATGTTTCTTTGCATTTAGACCATTATCGTGCATAATTCATGATAGTTAAACTTAAACTATATAGCTGTTTCGCCGGCTGGTTTGCGCAAATCTCACACATTCTGGAACTTAAGATATTAAGAAAAATGTATTTATTAATAACTACAATATAATAATCAACTTAATAAATAAAAATTAATGTGTTTATCTTTAATAGCTGAGACATTAAACTCATATATATATTGCAATACATGCTGTTATTCATTAGTTTTTTTTTTACTTTCCAAAATGTCGCCAAAATTCAGTTTCCTGCTTCATTTTAATTTGATGTTGCATCACTTGATAAAAAGAAAGTACATATTAATTTATTATACAAATAATATTAAATTCAACAGATATGAATTATACATACACAACCAATATACACGCATATAAACATACAATATAACTGAAGTGCGTTTCGGTGTTTATATTGCGTTCCGGCGTTTCGGTGCGTTCCGGTGTTTCTATGCACCCCTTCCCTTAAGCATGAAACGCGCAAACAATGATGGTGTTAAGGCCATTCTACTCACAGTCTGGTTAGAAAATATAAATTAATGAATGATTTGACTAAATTCTTTGCACTTTTTATCAAATAAAGGTTTCCGTTATTGAAATCAGTTGGCTCGGTCTTTAGAGTGGTCGACTCGACGGACGAACAAGTAATAACCAAATGAACTTTGTCACTTTGTACGAGTTATTTCTTTCAGGCTATTGCTTTGACAAGAATAAGCTTTTGTCAGCCACCTGTGGTCTGATTGACAAAAGAAGCTTTTACTAGATTAACTGTAACACGAGCATTAAAGCTGTATCCTCTGAAATAGATGATCCTCAGTAATGCTACTGAATTACATTTTAAAAAAATAAATAAAACCGAAATTTATATTTTCACAATTCTTTACACTATACGCATAATAATAATGTACTGGTTCTTTACTCTGTATGTTGTCTATTAAATTTCTGTAGTTATCTCTAATCCGTCTTCTTTCCTCTGGGGTCTGCTTGTCTTCGTAGTCCATTGTAGCTGTCTGAAGTTTCTAACTTGGTGCTCTGAATTTCATTCTCTTACTTATGATGTCAAGCTGTAAAGTTCAGGTAACCAGACTAGTTTCCGCCCCTTCAAATTTCCAGTGTTAGGTGTGGATGTAAACTTCATATATTCTAGTTTTATCCGACTTCTAACTTCTAACCTTGTTTCTCTTTTTTATTGCCATTACTATTATTATTATTGTTATTATTATTATTATTATTATTATTATTATTATTATTATTATTATTATTATTATTATTATTGATGATGCAGCTACCACTACTACTACTATTTTGAAAAAAAAAAATAGTCCGATGCTACATCATCGTTTGTTTGTACCCCTTACCGATTTTAATAACTAAAATGTTTAATGTGATAAAAAGTGCACAGAAGTAAGTCAACTGAATCATTGATTTTTAATTTATAGTGACTGTGACCAGAATGGACTTATGCTGGCATTCCCATGAACCTTTCATGCATAACGGACTTTTCATACTAATACGGCGCCATAATCCGTACACTGGGGTAGTTTATTGACGTCCAACAAGATCGTGACGTAATTAATCCTATTCGGCAACTGTCGGATAATTCCGTAAATTGCCATGACGTTGAGTTTGGAATTATATTTCTTTGCACACATAAAATTATTAATGAAACCACATGTTAAATTCCCGTGAAAGGCATTTTTTTTTTTTTTGGTCATTCTTTTCCTTTGCTTGATTGGATACCTTAAATATCGGAAGCAGACGACATACGTATTTACATCTTTATACACGCATTCACCCCTTTGCTGAAAATGAACTGGTTTAAGAACTAAAAATGGTTCTCAAGCATGTCAGTCTATTACATTGAAAACTTCCGTTAAGAATGAAACGTGCAGGTGATGACGGTATTATGGCCATTCAACTCACGCACAGGTTAGAAAATATAAATCAATGAATGAATTTACTAATTTTCTTTCACTTTTTATTAAATTAAATATTTCCGTTATTGAATTCGGGGGGAGGGTTACAAACCAACGGGTTAGTAGAATAGGAATATACTTACAGTAGTAGCAGTAATAGTAATAAAGTATATTCACCATGTAATTATCTGTCTTGTTTGTTTGTTTGTTTTTTTGTTTGTTTGTTTGTTTGTTTGTTTTTTAAATCTGACGATGTTAATGAGCAGCAGAGAATGTGAACGACCAAAATTTAGTGACCCGGCGAGTAAACGGTACACGTCATAATAAAAAATAAAAAAAAATAGTCTAAGATAAAGTAACGAAATGAGTTAACCCAATTGGCCATAGAACACAATTAATTTGACTATATTGTCTCTACATTTGTTTCTCTGTACTGAACTTTCCACTGTGTGACAATCAATACAAATCATATGTTAATCTAAAATACCTTCAAAGATGACTTTACGGTTTAGTTCTTGTCAAGGGTTGACCTGCATTTTTTTGAGAGGCTGAATTGTAAATAAAACACCAGGCAACGGAACACAGATTTCACTTCCGGATCATCACCATGACCTTATTACTCAATGTGCACTGTCGCCGAAATACACAGAGACAACCACACCATTAGCTCACATTTTAAAGAATAAACAATTGCCTTTAAATCCTTGCCAAGAATACCAAAATCTAACTCTAGTATCAACACCAAACTTAGACAGGAAAAAGTGATCTAAAATAGACTGGAACTACATTCGTGGGTACTGAACCAGATTTTATTAATTGTGTACTGATTCCTGAAAGGGTCAATGTTTTTGTCAAACTTTTATATTTGCATTTTATTTTGCATGCCGCTACTATTTCAACTTCATACATAGAGTCTTTTAAAATTTCCTTGCAAGCAAAACATGTGACAGCTGTCAGAAAGTGTGTAGTGCTGGTGTTCTATAGGGTGCAATTTGAGATCCAATTGTTCTTAAGAAACCAAAACTATATTTGCTATATCTTCCTTAATTATAGGAATTTTTCAATGCAGTAAAAACCTAATTGTAATACTTGATAAGGCCTGTCTAAAAATATTCTTGAAATTAAAAAGTAGTGATATATTAAATTTTAATGGAAATTTAAATAAATATATAAATTTTAAAAACTATTTATTTTACAAAAATTAAATTTTCATACAAGTTATGACATTCAGTTTGACAAATTTAAGGCAGCAAAGTTGATTAATGAATGGTGTTTAAAACAAATGGTAGTTTAGGTCTGTACAACTGATAATATTATTTCCAGGGGTACTGAAGCATGATAGTCACAGTGATTTTGACAGCAAATTGCAATATGCCTATCCAGATGCATATAGGATTTTATTAATTATGTACTGATTCCAATTAGAGAAATCTCATGGTCAGCTAGAGGCTTTGGTTTAGTGTTCTCGACCTTGGGATTTCATTTTAGTAGCAAGCTTTATTTTTCATAAATGGTGTCACAGGCAAATGGTCTGTTCACTTATTGCGAGAAATAAAGGATCGTATACCAGAACCAAAACAAACAGGGGCCAAAACTAAACTAAACAATAAATTTGCTGAAGAAAGTATTTCCTACGTAAAAGAAGTTGACCTAAAAAATGTATCTGCTGTTGCTGTACATAGTATCAATCGTAGAGAAAAAATTATAAAACTCGAGTTAGCTAATAAAAATGCAAGTCGAAAGAATGGAATAAATTGATATTTCGTATACATGACGGAGTTGATCAGGCCAGAGATGATAAAAGATATATTAAATTTTTTAAGAAGATAATTGACTACATTTCACGACTGTCACCACAAGAATTAAAACAAATAAAACAAGAGCAAATACAATCACAACCATTATCGCCAATGGGACAAAAACAATTACAATTTTGTTTTTCAAGAACGAAAACGACGCCAACAACAAATGCAACAAAGACAACGACGAAGGGGAGTAACAAACTGAGGAAAAAGAACATTATATATTTTTCATCCTGATAAAGTTGGAAGTAGTATTACTACGAATTCCCACCTCGGTTGTTAATAATATCGTTACTTTCAATATTGAGGTAAAATACAGGATTCCGGTAACGTAGTTAACGATCTATCAAGAGACCTAGTGATTCATTCACAGGTAACATTGTTAACATTTTTATTAATAAAAAATAAAATTATAGACATTGGAAACCCAGCCGCAGATACAAACATCGAAAACAAAAGATACGTCGATGATCAAGAATCTAAGTTTGTGTTGGTTAATGGTGGCATAATGCTCGCGTTACTCAACTTGCGTAATATTGGAAATAATAATATCAGAACACCAGATTGGCTGAGAACTACGTTCCTAAAATTATTATCTGGGACGAGATATGCACGGCGTCATTAGAGGTATTAAATTATTTCTTGATTGGTTATTGACGAAAAACACTGCTGTAATAAAGTGGCGATCATGGTCAACCACCACCCTTTGTTGGACAGTCTCCATGTGACTTGTAGAAGGAAAAAACTGATAATCATAATCAATTGATGAACCGCTAAAAGAACTTAAAATGTTAATCAGACTACAACCAGATAAAATACAACAAAATCAACAAAATCGATCATATAAATACATTTTCTTTCAAACCTCTATGATTATTTACGGAAAAAAACAACACATAAATAACAGAGGGTGAGAACACGAACACATAAAAGCATTTGAATGTTTCGAACAAAGAGCCATGGATGTGGGTAGGGGAAGAGGACATACTCGAGGGCCATAGCTAATTATATATATAAATATATATATATATATATATATATATATATATATATATATATATATATATATATATAAATATATATTAATAACAATTAACATTATTCTAGAATATAGATATCTGCATTTAAGTATGCAAATTAAAAACATATATGTCGTCCAGGACTCTGTCGATAATTTCCGAGTAAATGGTAATTGGTGATGTTCGTTATGTTTCATACAAAGATTTTCTAGTTGCTTTAGTAATTAAATGTATTTCATTTTAAACTGGAACTTAACTTTTGTAATGAATTTAAAAATCTCTTTAGTGGTAAATTTATCACGTGCTTGTTTTCTGGACAGTATTTGAGAGTATTTGGGCAGTTATTTGTGTCTATTTTGGTATATTTGGGTAAATCGTGCCGCCGCACCTGGCTTATACCATAGGTATTAGACTTATAATTGGCGATTCATACATACACTCCAAATACACCCATCTATCTCTTATATATATATATATATATATATATATATATATATATATATATATATATATATATATATATATATATATATATATATATATATATATATATAGATAGATAGATAGATAGATAGATAGATAGATAGATAGATAGATAGATAGATACACACACAGTGTATATTGGTATATTCTTTGTGTATCCTGTATTAGACAAAATATTATGCAGCTCAGCTCATATTAACTCAATACACATATTAGCTAACATGTATAGTTCTAAATAGAGATGATTGGATTTCTTATTAACTTACCAGGTGTATTACATGAGAAAGACACGCCTCCCCAAATGATAAATGGATGTGCACCTGATTCTTACAGGCAGTACTAGTTGGTACAAGTAGACTGATATAAAAAAGGCAAAAAAAAAAAAAATGTACAATAAGACATGTATACATTTGAATACGTCGAATTTCGGTTTTATTCACTTAAGTTAACGAATAAAATGTATTCTGTGTTCTATGTCTTCTTGTATTTCATTTAGTTAAATGCATGAAAAGACGAAATTAAGCCAAGTAAGAAGGAACATTCAACTGGAAAAAAATATTCAATCAAATTAAAAAATACTTAATGCATTTATTCATCGTTGAAGAAAAGCAATAAACAATCAATATTATTTACGGTTATGTAGATCTATATCGTGTGCTTTACTTTTTAGTTCATGATTATATCTTATATTTTAAAAGTCTGGAAATTTTATATTATAAGTAGGTTTTTCATGAGCTTAGAATATTTTAGGCACAGATTTGTTTATGATTCAATATTATTTTTTTCTATTAGAAGGACTCATATATTGCCCAAGTGAAGAATGGGTATAAGTACGTGTTCAATAATTAAACCCTGTTTTTAAGATTATTCTTTGGGAATCCCTAACATTTGCGTTTAGATAAAATTCGAAAAGAATAATGCTTTTAAATTTTTATTGGAATTAAAATTAAAATCTTAGACTTTGGATTTGGATTAACACATTGTTGGATTTGGATTAACACATTGTTGGGATTTGGATTAACACATTGTTGGGATTTGGATTAACACATTGTTGGGATTTGGATTAACACATTGTTGGGATTTGGATTAACACATTGTTGGATTTGGATTAACACATTGTTGGATTTGGATTAACACATTGTTGGATTTGGATTAACACATTGTTGGGATTTGGATTAACACATTGTTGGGATTTGGATTAACACATTGTTGGATTTGGATTAACACATTGTTGGGATTTGGATTAACACATTGTTGGGATTTGGATTAACACATTGTTGGATTTGGATTAACACATTGTTGGGAATTATTGTGAAATCATTCAAAGACATTCCTGATTGAATCATTGTGGCACATCAGGACATCCAAGATTATTGAAATAAATTTGGAACATTATATATTTCTGGTCACAGACATTTAGGATTATTTGCGATTTAGTTAACAATACTATATGAGTCATAAGAAAATCTTTTTTAAATGTCAATAATAAACAACGGACCACTCACACACACATACATACACACACATACATACATACACATACATACATACACATACACACACATAAATACACACACACAATCACGCACATACACACACTTTCAAGCCAGAGAAATGAAATGTTTATAGCCACACTTCTATTTTTAACCTACCAACACACAAAAAAACCAGACAAATTTGGGCAATTTGACTACTCACTCTTTTCTTGTTTGTTTGGGTTAGCCCTGAAAAGGGCTGTTTTATTTGTGATTATGGTAACCTCTTATCGTCTGAGACTGCGTCTACGTCTGGCTACAAACTTTCTGACGGGATAGGGTCTGATGTTTGAGAAGGATTGTTTTTTTTTTATTTTGGTGGTGATTGTCGTTGTACGCAAGAGTTCCGCTGTTACCGTCAGAATATTTCAAGGAGGGTTTGAAGAGAAGGTAACGTACACAGCTGCTCAGTAAAATGGTCCACAACTGTTAGCTGCCTTGTCGCAAACTCAAATTGGCAATGGCAGCACCGATGACACAATACACCAAAAAATTTGGCAGAAAAAGACGATTTGCGTTTTAGGCACATGTTCAGCACACCACACTCACAATGGTTGCTTTTGTAGATCTTGCAGAGAAGAACTCGGTGAAGGAGTCATGTATGTTTCTAATTTGCATATCACTGTAGTGCTTGAGGCTGTGTTAAAGGGCATGATGGACACTTCTTTTTATAGTCGATGACTTGCGAAGCGTCGATCCATGAGTCAAATATCGGCGGATATCCTTTCCAATGTACTTTGACTTCTTTGGCACTTCGTTTACCCACTTTACGGGTTCTTCGATCGAGAATGCTTTTGATATCGTATGCTTCGTCTTCTTTTCGGCCAATCGTTATAACTTGGGCAAGTAAATATTAACACTTCTTCGTTCATGTCTTCCAATTTATAGACGGCAAGATGACTCACTCCGACCAGTGACACAAACAAATTCGATGGTCCAGTTTGGAGCTCCTGGTAATTTTTCCAATGAAGCAGCATTATCTCCACCTGTTTTCACTGAAACAAATCTAAACTTTTTGTACCCCATATCGTACACTAAGTTGTTACAGCAAAATTTTTAAAAATATTTTGTTGTTATTGTTTGAAGATCACCAGTGTTTAGTGTTATTCTTTTACATCAAACGCAATATGAATTCATATATCGTATATGTTTCTACAAAATGAATATCGTTGATTTTTTTCAGCAACTATAGAGAAAGAGCAGATTAAACATATCTAGCGTCAACAAATGCTATCAGGGCCATTATTTTTGGTCCATCTGGGTCTTGTAAGATGAAATTGCTACTTAATTTGAGAATGAGATGGCCTAAGCGGGATAAGTTGTATTTGGTGGCTCCATCCTTGGATGATCAGCGATGCTATGAGGTGCTTAAAGATTTTAATGAAAAAAATGAAATCATTGGACGAAGATTGTAGTGACGTTATAAAATTTATAAATTATCTCAATGATCTCAATCTGTTCATGATCTCAATGGGGGTATCAATAACATTTCTCGAAAGTGCGTTTGGTTTTGCCAATGCGCACCCAATCTACCATCGTCGGCACTCTACCTTTCTTGGGGACAGACACAGTCGGGGACGTACCAAACAGGCGCTCAAAGACGGTCATTCCTTGTCTGGAGTCACTTCAGGGGGGGGGGGGCACATCCGATGCTCCGATGGTAAGATTGGTTGTACGTTTTGACCAGTTGCGGTAAGACTACGATGTGCTTGAGAGTGTGTTGTTGCGTAAAATATTTCCACATGCATTCTTTCAAGGTGCATTGAAAACGTTCCACGATGCTGACTTTGGTTTCGAGATTCTCGGCAAACAAATAAATGAATGTTCCGTTTCTTTAATTATTTCTTTGGAAAGCTTGGTTCGGAAATTCGGTACATATGTCGGTTTGATGTCGAGAAGGGTGACGACCACTTTGTTTCAATGCGAGTTTAGGGGCTCTCACTCACTCATTTTCGATTTGGAGGTCAATTAAACGACCCATGCAAATTTTGAAAAGATGTTGATGACACAAAACAACTATTTGTAGTCACGATTGTAGGTAGCCTAATGAGAGATAAATTGACTTGCCATTCTTGATCGGTACCTTCCACTCGGGTATGATTTCTGGAAAATTTTTGTCGAATGAATTTGAGTAAGGTGTACGTGGCTTGTTCTAGTAACCATCGTTGCACGTTAGGTAAATGGACACTTTTGAGTCGGATTTTGTCAGCACGATACATTTTCTGAACTCCACCGTAACCAGCAGAATGGGATGGATAGTAAATGCTGGCTAACAAATTCTCGATCAGGTCTTTTTCAATTAGTCACTTACTCTTCACGGATGCTACTTTTGTTCGTGTGGTATTTTCTTTGATTGTAATGCTTTGCGTGTCGGACGAGCAATAGGTGTCGAGGAGGGTCTTTGAAAAGGAGTATCCTGTTCTCGTTTAACTTCTGTCTTCACCTTATTTTTTCTCTTCTGAGGAAGAGGGGGCTGCCATCAGCTTTTAATCCAACCAATTTTAGCTTGCGTACATTTTCTGGTAGAGTTTGGAACTTTTTTCCTTTTTCTGTCTTGGTCACTGGGGTCGTTGGTGGTAATGGTGACAATGATGAACTTTTCACCTGGGTCTTAAAATCTTTCAGAGTCGGTCAAGCTGTTTCGTCAAAAGCTTTCTGGTGAAAAAGTTTCCGTTTCTGACAAATCAACTATTGCAATTTGTGTTGTAACTGGGACATTTCGGTTAAATGAAAATTGGGAAGTAAATATGGAGTGCATTTATCTTGCCAACGATGGAATTCCTTTTATCGTTTGTAAGGAGCTAAAGTCAGTTTTCGTATTTCTATCAGATTCCAAAGTTCACGTCTGGGATCTTTTCACCCCGGAGACACCTTTTATCTTCTTAATCCTTTTTGTCTTTAAGCCATTTCTGAAGCAGTACCTCCCACGAGTTTTATAATCAGTGGTGCAAGTGTGGTTTTTAGTATGGGTTCTAACAACATGTGCACGGGGAAGTGGAAGAATCTGAAACTACTGGAGACACGGTCACCATTGCTGAAGGTCGTGGTTTGGAAATGTATGGTTTCGCACTGGCCTAAGTGCCTCTCTTGCGAAAAGAAGCTGATTTTTGGGGGTATTTTCTGGGGACTTTTCTTTTTCTGGAGCTGTGACCTGGTCTTGACACCACTGCTCTTTTTCTTCTGGCTACGTTGGGAGTGGCGTTTTTTTGGGGATGACTTTGGTGCCATTTAAAGAGGGAACGAATGATGACACATACTAGAGAACCAATACCTCCAGGTTTCAAAATGATTTGCTGTATGGGTTGAGTGTCGATGTGTGGATCTGCCAGTCGCGTTAAGGCTACTGTGTTTCTCTAAAAAAAAAGCGTTTGGTTTGATGTGGAATATGAAAGATGCCTTGCAGTAATTGACGTACTTTCACCGTAGACCATCGTATGACTTCTCTGTGACTGGCTTCTAAGACACAAGCACTTATTTGTGGATTTTTTGCGACA
The DNA here is from genome assembly GCA_016746295.1 of Potamilus streckersoni. Classification (NCBI taxonomy): domain Eukaryota; kingdom Metazoa; phylum Mollusca; class Bivalvia; order Unionida; family Unionidae; genus Potamilus; species Potamilus streckersoni. Next base: position 1,758,380 of record JAEAOA010001024.1, read on the forward strand.
GATACCGTACAATGCACGAACCAATTTGACGGAAAGATGAGACTGAAAGGATGTCATGTTGACAATGCGTGAGACAAACCGAACGTTTTTATAGATTTTTTGTTAAGTCGACGGGGACGTCTACACGGTAGGCCCTCCGTCGTGGCACCTGTGGTGAAAACGATGGGTGCGAAATCCCAAATAATATGGGGCAATGGGTTGTAAATCCTCGAGTAAATAGGCGTGTGGGGTTTAAGTGGCATCTTCGTACGCATGTGTCATCCAAGGAGTTCCTAAATGTTTGGCCATTTCTCTCAATGGATTTTAAACAAGACCACATAATGAGCATTGAGACTGGTGGTGCGTTGGGCTCACTTTGCTTAAACAAATTTTGGGTGATGTAAATGACACTGGCATTAAGATGATATCCTTTGCGCGTAAACCACACTTTAATTTCTTCTTCGTCTATTCCTAACATCGTGTCGTAGAAGATGACCAGATGGGTTTGACTGGGGTAGACACGATTCCGTCGTCTTCGCCAGCAATGCCTTTAACAAACATGATGGAACCCCTTTCACTCTCTCGTCTCGCAGGAGGCTGTAGGCCTATTGTCACTCTTTTGTAACAACGCACAATACGCTGAGGTGGACGATCGATCCAATAACATTTATGTTCGATCAAACGTTTGACAAATTAGGTTTTGCCTAAACCTCTTGATCCAGAAATTAACAAGATGGTGAAGATACAAGGCATCCCAACTAGCACGATCTACGTTTTTTTCGATGACTCTGAAAGTAGTGGAAGAGGGAGCATAGACAGCAGAGGTGAAGGGAATGTCACTTTTGAAACGACGACAGACAAAAGTTTTCACAATTCTTTTCAGGACATGTTTATTTCAAAACATTTTTATAGTTAAACACGAAAGACAAAACTACATAAAAGCCAAATGGTTAAGTACATCGATAAAATACACATAAAAACCGATCAAAGTGGAATATAAACAAGCCACTGTACAACATTTTGGTAACAAAGGTGTGGTGTCCTATGGACAGTTTGTGATGTTATTATAGTCTATACACTTAGCACAGTCACACAGGGGTCCTCCCAAAGTGGCATTTCGGGGATATCCATATCAATGGGGGTCCCGTCCTGAATGGAGTGGTTTTCCTCAGTGGTGGGTTCTTCAGACACTGTGGCTAACACAGGTTTAAAAGTTACACTTGTCACTGAACATTTAAATTTATGATCACAAATCTTGGTCATAGTTTTCGCTTCTTTTGTCCAAGCCTTGAAACACAAACTTTTCCAGTCATGTACTCTGACCCGTGATGGTGTAAGTCACAAACTACATACACATTGTCGTAAACATCTTCAATGACTAAAAGTTGACGAAGAATTGAAATAAAATCACAAGGCGTTTAACAAAATGAGCATTTCCTGTACATGTTTTAGCGGTACCTCACAGTACAAAGAGTATATAGCCCTCAAGGAATCGGCGGTTAAACAATATCTCAGAAAGGAAGTCACTAAGACACACACTACACTACGACCCAAATCCATTGGATACAGTTTTACTGAAAAGTGTTTGTAATCCGCCTCAGTCTGAATACCGTCATCGATTTCCTGCCACGGCAATTGCTGTATCACTAATGATCGCGGGATTGTAGCAAATTCTTTTTTAAAGTGTACTTTTTGCACAGAACTGATCGTACTCCATCGACATACCCAAATAGTTTTGTCACTAGTTTACACATCACACACCCTTACAGAATTTGCCTCTACAGACAAAATTTGATAGCGTTAAAGTTTTTGGTAATCCTCGAAAGCTTCCTCTGAAAGTTATTGAAGTATGGACACTATGTAATTAGAATCAGTAACAATCAAAGTCCGCAGACCCGTGGGTAGTTGATCAGTGTCTGACCATTGGAACTTTTTCAAATGAATTAGCCCTCTTATAACATTCAGGTACCAGTGGCTCTAACGTTGGTCACGTAACGAATGCAGCAGTTCTTTGCGTTGGACTTGTATTTTCACAAACTCTCGGTAAATGCATTCTCTTAACTCCACAGGCAAACTACAATGTTTTCTTGAAAGGATCCATCAAGAGATTACTGAGGTAGTCCCACTTAAGGTAGGTATTGACTGCGGAGACTATATCATGTTCCAGGTAAGCGGAGTCTTTCTGCTTTCACTCTTGAAGTGACACAACGAAACTGAAGCACTAGACTTTATCACCTTCGCCAAAGTATAAAAATCCAGCTTTGGATAATTCTTTAGGGGTAGGTCCTCTCACATCTGTAGGCTTTTTGTCTTAGAATTTTTGTTATCAACTTTCAAAGTCGTAGTATTCAGACAAACACACTGGGAATAAATGCTCTTCTTTCACATGTTCATTTCGATGATGGTACGGTGAAATCCGCAGTAGTTTGCTCAGCCATCGATGATATCCGTAGTGTTTTAGCTGCATGGTTTCACACTGAGGATAAAAAAAACCAGTAAGGATTCCACGATAACTAGTTGCATTATTTTCGCATCCGTCAGGTTTGACATGTACAGTATCACTTTCCATGGAAGGTGATGTTCTTCCATCGATGTCGATGAGGCATGGAATTCACTTGGAAGATCCGGAGATGGATCATCAGTGAAATCCGGGCCCGGAAGTATCTGTTGCAGTGGGCACATGGATGACACAGGTTGCTGGCTTAGAGTTGTGGAAGAGTGATCCTGGATTTGCGCAGAACACTTTTTCAGATGTGTCCACCAGTCTTTTATGTTCAAAGGCTGTAGCTTCATTAAGCAGATGGAACAGAAGTGACACTTTCCCATCTGTCAGGGTCAATGCCGAAGTTCTTCAGCGATACATTGAGGGTGTTCTTGTACCTCTGCTTTTGATCACCGTGAGATCTCTTGCCTTGATGTAGATCTGCATAGAAGACCTTTTAGGGAAATCGTTCTTCCGGTATGCGAACAGCCCATTGAAGTTTTGCCTTGCACATCATGATGTGGATGCTTGTGACGCTGGCCTGAGTGAGCACCTCTGTGTTTGGTACCTTGTCCTGCCATCTGATCTTCAGAGGGTTTGTGATGGAGATCACGTGGAAGTTGTTCATTTTTTTTTTAACATGGCGGCTATACACAGTCCAGGTCTGGCAAGCATAGAGGAGGTGGGGAGAACAACCGCTGCGTAGACTTTGAGTTTGGTGGCAAGCTTAATTCTTGTCTTGTCCCAGACTTTTGAATGAAGTCTGCCAAGTGCTATGTTGGTTTAGGTAATCCTGGCGTTAAACACATCGTCTATGTGGACTGCTATTGAGAGCGTACTGCAGTTGTATGTGTACCTGTGTATATTTTGGAGCTTTTGTCCATTTACAGCAATCTATTACAGGAGCTGTCTGATACAGAACCTCGTCCTTGCTAGTATAGATGGTGAGTCCAAAGTTGGTGCGCGCTGTGGAAGAAAAAAGAGGTACATGCTCTGTTGCATGCCTGCCTCCGTGCTAGTGTTGAGGGTACAGTCATGTGCAAAAAGGAAGTCGCGAATGTTCTCGGCTTGAACATGGTTTTGGCTTGAAGTCTCATCAGGTTGAACAACGCTTTCAGATACAGACGACCATGCCGCTGTTCCTGAAAGCATCGATCAGTATGGCGGGGACCATGAGGCTGAAGAGAGTGAGAGCAAAGACAACTCGTTGTTTCACACCATTCGTCACGGCAAAGGGTTCGGTAAAGTTACCCTGGTCCTGGGCTCTGGCAAGAATGCCATCATGAAATTGCTTCACCATTTCAGTGAAGTCTGGACATCCAAATTTGGCCATGATCTTCCAAAGGACTTCTCGGATGACAGTGTTGAATGCCTTAACCAGGACCATAAAGGTGAAGTATAGCGGGATATTTTGTTCCTGACAATTTTCTTGCATATGCCTGGCAGCAAAAATCATTTAGATGGTGCCTCTCTCCTTTCGGAAGCCACACTGACTTCAGGCAGTAGGTCATGATCAAGTTGCTGTGTGCGTCTGTTCAGCAGTAGCCTGACGAAGATCTTGCCTGCGATGCAGCGTAGAGAGATTCATCTTTGATTGTCGCAGGACTGGTAATTTCCTTTGCGTTTGTAAATGTCGATGATGGATGCATCTTTAAATTCCTGGGATATGCGTTTCTGTTTCCACATCACACTAACATCTCTGTTAGTCTTTCCACTAGCTTAGGCCAAGCTGGGATAGAGTCTGCTCCTGGTGCTTTCCCACTAGACAGGAGAGCAATGACCTTATGAGTTTTCAGCACTGTTATAGGGTCATCCGATCTCTTTTTGATCTCTACCTGGGGTAGATGGTTGATCGATTCATCGTTGATTGAAGCGGGGCTGTTAAGAACACCGTCAATGTGTTTCAGCCAGCCCAGCGATCCAGTATATTCTCCTTCTCGGTGGTGAGAGTGCTGCCATCAGAGCTCAAAAGTGGGATCGTGTCTGATGTTACTGGGCCATAAACATCACGAAGAGCACGATAGACATTTTTCATGTCGTGTGTGTCGACAAAGGCCTGAATATCGTCAGCCTTTCAACTCAGTCATATACCCTGCATCTCGTGTAGTTTTTTCTGCACAGCTTGGCCGACTCTGCTGAAGGCATCTGTTTTTTTTTTCTCTTAGCAGATTTGGGGATGGATGGAGACGATGATTCTCCTCTAGCAGGGACCGTATTTCTTCACAGCTTTCATCAAACAGGTATTGGTGCTATCGCGCAGCGACGCCAAGGGTTTCAGATGCAGTAGTGTACAGCAACGATTTGAAGGTCTTCTATCATTTCTCTACGTCTTTGGTATCAAAGTCTATGGTTCCCAGCTAGCTTGTCAGAGCTTTCGACACAGCTTGCTCAGCGTTGTAGACTTTCAGCGTGGAGACGTTGAGGCGCTTCGGGACTTTAATTCACTGTGACGCTTGGGAGGTTGAATTCCAATATTCATCTTGGATATCAGAAGCCAGTGGTCCGTCTAGCAGTCAGCACCACACATGACCTTGGTAACACGGAGATCCTGCCTGTCACTGGTACGGTTTGACGTAGACTCTCTGGGTCTGGATTCTGGTTCAATCATCTTATCTTCAAAATCGCTTGAACGAATCTGAGCCAAGACTTCAGCTACTGTGCGAGGCGAGTAGTCATGTTTCTACCTCTTACTTTCTTCTCCTTTGATCAAGAATTGATGAGATCGTTTCATCTTGATTGAAAAAATGTCAAATGACTACATTTCAAACGTATTTATCCTCTGTATATTATTTTTTTTTTTTGGCCAGTGTCTTGCCTATATAGAAAGTCTTCATATTCTTAAATATATTAATTTCACTCTCAGTCTTAACAGAAATGTAGAAGAGCCAAATCAGACCGAAAGATCAGATCAGAACTTTGCAAGGTGTCATACAAAGGTTTTCTTCAGACTAGACGACGGACTACTCCCTCTCCTTTCGATATAAAAGTCAAGATATTTGCAATTTCTGTCAGGAGAAAGGACACCGGACGTCTGAATGTCAACAACGTGAAACCAAGACAAACATTAAAAGAAATAAAGGTCAAGATACATGTTATCCTTCTCAAGAGAAAGGACATTGGTCTTCAGACCGCCCTAAAAAAAAAAAGCAGGAGCATAGGGTAGAGAGGGGTTTTCTAACAGGAAGAAGAGGTACCATCCGAAAAGGAAAACCTCAAACATGTCTAGAAAGAGAAGAAAAGAAGACGAGAAGAAACTGAGAAATAAGAGGTCAGTCATATGACAGTAAAGAAATTCAAGAAAAGGGGAAAGTGAAAGACAAAGAAGCAGAAAAATGAACTTTTTTAAAAAGTGATGTGCTGTGAAATTGGATTGTAAATTTGTATACCAGAAAGAAAAATGTGTATCTTGGTTTCTATGTCGGAGAAAGGGATTTTGAGTTTTAATTAATTTTGGCAAACATTGGGTAGTCTTTTTACGATACAGATTTATGTCACTTAAAATGACTGCTATGTGTTTGTTTTTATTTTAATAAAACAAAATAAATCCTGGAACTGGAATTAATGAGCTTTAACTACCTTATCCATTTTCCACGGCCAATGCCTACTTCTGGACCTGCTATCGTTGATGATTACCAGTGTTTGCATTTCGGGCGTAGAAGGTGTATGGACGGGGTTGGAATGTTTGATTCGGGAGGTCTTTTTCTCTTTGGTCGTATTTAAAGAAGTCTGATATAGTTATTTCAGACTCCTTAACTCTGCCAGAATGTCTAAGAGTACCGGCACTATTTGACTTTCACCGTCCTCCTTTTTCTCCTAGACCTTGTTTGTGTTCTTCTTCCTTTAGTTTTTTTTTTTCTTGCCTCTTCTTCTTGTCGCTGTGGCTGTTGACCTAGAAAGCTTTGTTCTGCATCTTTCTGTTTTTGCAAAAATTCTCCAATCTTCTTTCTGTATCTGTTTAATCCTCTACGTACTGTAAGGAAGTAGAACAAATTCTTATGAAAAGAGAGAAAATCCACTAAATCCCAATTAAAATTGTTCTCTTCTGGAAGTAGGATTGTGTTGGCTTAGGTAGCCTCTGATAGATATACCACCACCACTCGTAGTGAACCACAATTCATCGTCTTCTTAGTTTCCGTCATGTTCTAAGTCTGTCTCATTGATTCACTGCGCATATACGCTAGCGCACCTATATAGGAATGTAAAGTCAGAGTCAGTTCTCTTCGGATTGGAAGACAGACTCCGCACTATGAGTGAATTTTGAAACGCTGTTAATATTGATGAAAGAATTCAATCCGCTTCGATCCGCTCTTCTATTATAAATAATCATAGTTCACATCATTTCATTAACCTGTTCTCGTCACAAGATGTGGACTAACGTAGAATCGTATACCCTCTTATCGTCGATGTTGTTCAACCATGACTAACCCATGAATGTGAAATCATCATGGGCAATTACCCAGATGATTGATACAGCCCACTGTAAACGAAGAATCTATGCGGAGAGGCAAAACTGCCAGAAGAGAGTCTTAATTTACGACCCAGAGGTCAGCCTTCTATTCTAACTGAATTGGGTTAACAAAAAAAAGCCCTTTTCAGGGTCACTCCATTGCCTCGAAATAATATCTATTTTCTCTTGCCCAAACAAATTTAGTCGATATTTTGTGTGATAGATTTATAATCATAAATCTATGTTTGTGTCTTATGTCTATGTCTCTATGTTTCTAACCCTGTCTCTAACCACGTCTCTATGTCTATGTCTCTATTTGTCCCTAGATTAGCGCTTATTCAGGTCAGCCCTCTTGCCACACTCTTCCGCCTAATTGAGGTCAGCCACTGCCACATTGTTGCCAGTGTCCAGTACAGTGTCGTCTTTTCCCCATTTGACAACATTATGCAAACGACCAACTTTAATATTGGAGAGTATAAAACCCTAAATCGCCCCAACTCATTACTTATATATCAGGAAATGATATCCCGCCATTGCAACCGTCTTGACTTAAGCTGATCCGATTTATAATAAAGTCGGGATATAAGTCCCCCCCAAAAAAGACAACAATAAGCTTATAATATGGTTGACAGTCTAAGTCGCCCTTTTTAATTTTTTTTTATTTTGTTTGCATTCTTTTCTTTTCAAATGCAGTCTTTTAGTAGTATAAAAAAAATATCCGCATTCGCATCACAGGATGTTCTTCTATTAACCACTTATAACCATTAATCATGGTTACAGAAACGTCCAAATATTTGACCCTTTTTTTATTGTATAATGTAAGTAAGCTCTCAAGTACATTGAAGATTGGAAAAATGGCATCGCACGTAACAATTTAGTTTAATCGCATTTTTTTATTAAGTTTTATTTGTTAAATAACAAAATGAATCCCGGAACAACACCTGCTACACAAGAAGAGAACATTGTAGTCAATGTTATTATAAATAAATTAAAATCTCAAGGACTGTTCGACCAGTTTAGAAAAGAATGCTTAGTTGATGTAGACACAAAGGTGTGTACCTGAAGATTTTATACTTATAATGTATTGTTATTGTGGTCATGTAGGCGTAGTTACTACCATTGTATTATATATCAATTGTTCTAAAATGTAATTCTAATATAGTTTAACCAAAGTCGATTCAGTTTTGGTTATTGAATGCACTTTACCATAACTGTCTAGTCCTTAGTCCGAGTTTCCTCTGACCCTTGACACCCCATTTTTGATATTTGTTTTTTTTATGTTGGGGTGTAGGGTCAGAGTCTATTCCCTATCAAAAACTTGGAATTTGCCGACACCATTTGGTGTCGGCATAGGGTACTCGCCAACTATAAGGCCTAGAAAACTTAAATGACCTTGCATAGACCCATAATTACATTAAATCGATAGGGAAATCATTTATCTTCTCAGAAATTACAAGCATAACACCGATTTTGTCTTTAATCCGTTGTCAGACGAGACGTAACTACAGCGTTGATGAATTTTGACCTCGTTCGCACCATTTTAATTGCTAGTAACATGACTAACTAAATCTCGCAGCCGATGTGCATAAACGTCATAGGTCAAATAGTCACGTGATAACAACAAAGTGCGTTGATATGTAGTTTCTGCGTGATCAGTCAGCCTCTTTACAGGAAGATGCGACAGCGACATGTTTCGGGCTGCTGTTATCCTAATTAATATGTTGAATAATACGTTTTTTTTCTTGTTTTTGTATACATTGCGTGACTTTCATTCAATATTTTCGAGTTTATGTCTTCTTTCTGCAATACTGGAATGGAAGGTTTTGTGCATAAACCTATATTGCAACATGGCAGGTAAAGACGAATACACGGAAGCTCTTGCCAATGAGATACTTTAAGAAAAGGGATACTATTTTAATATTAAAGAACTACAGTATGATGTAATAAAATCAGTTATCAATGAAGGTGACACATTTGCCATCTTTCAGAAGCGGCATGGGAAAACGCGGTTTTTTGTTGTTATCACGTGACTATTTGACCTATGACGTTTATGCATATCGGCTGCGAGATTTGGTCAGTCATGTGACTAGCAATTAAAATGGTGCAAACGAAGTCAAAATTCATCAACGCTGTAGTTACATCTCGTCTGACAACGGATTAAAGACAAAATCATGTTATGCTTGTGATTTCGGAGAAGATAAATGATTTCCCTATCGATTTAATGTAATTATGGGTCAATGTAAGGTCATTTAAGTTTGCTAGGCCTGATAGTAGGCGAGTACCCTATGCCAACACCAAATGGTGTCGGCAAATTCCAAGTTTTTGATAGGGAATAGACTCTGACCCTACACCCCAACATAAAAAACCAAATATCAAAAATGGGGTGTCAAGGGTCAGAGAAAACTCGGACTATCTAGTCCTATAACATGATTTGCATCTTAAGTTGATGCTACGTTTGAATGCATAAATAACAGTGTTGTGTAGCATGTTCCAATCTTGACTAACATCGAAATGAGAGACCAAAGTTTCAAAAATATCGTACATACTTTGCTGCACATATTGTATCTTTTTATACAAATTAAAGCAATGTTGATTTAGGCGGACTTTCTCTGTATTGTTTTGAATAAATTCAAATTCTCACACAAGCAAATGGACGTGTTTCAAGTAAAGTTGAACTACATTTCAGCTGTTTGGAATGTGATGGAATCTAGAATGCTGAAATTGGTTACAAGAAACATTCTTGAATGTAAACCGATTTTGGCATTCCCAGCTTCAAAGCATCTGAACAGAACATGAAAATGTGTCTATTTACTGCTTTGAGATTTTGATTCCACCAGGTCATAGACAGCAAAGCAAATATAATAGGTAGATATAAATCTGTGGAAGTGTGTTTATATGGGTTGCCAAGTGTTTGAAATATTCTTGAACATTTTACCACTCTTTCCCTAACCAGTAGAGTTTGTAGCACACTACAAAAGGCTGTTATTAAGGCAACAAGACATAGCAACAAAACATAAACAGCCTATGATTCATCTTACATTGTAGGACTACCTAATTGTTGTGAAGAAACTTCCAGACAAAATTTTTGTATCACCATAAAGTTTTACAGTGGTGGGTAGGTAATAAACTGGGTGATAATGGGAGCACATATGGTTTAATCATCACTAAATAGAGTAATATGATTTTTTTTCTCAACATGCCATGCATAGCTATAATTTTGACATCACAGCACAGGTTTTAAATGACCACATGGCTTCTTTGTGTGTTTATAATGTAGTTTTAAAACATATATTGCTAAGATATTTGCAAATTTTTGTTTATAGTTATGTCAAACACTGGGGTATCATGTGGCAGAAATGTAGCATCATGTCTCACCATCACATTATCCTGATACTAAACCAAGTCTAACACTAACCTTTTAATGCTGAGAGCCAAGCAAGGCAACTGTTAGCACCATTTTTATAAGTCTTTGGTTTGTCTCAGCCAGGGTTTGAGCCCATAACCTCCTGCATCCAAGGTGGATGCTCTAACCACACTGTGGCCACACATTTGTCTCATGGCTTCTGTAAACATTATAATTTAACTGCTACCTGAGATGGGTACCAGCAAACTTGTTCCCTGTCTTACCAAATCTATGAGTATACCATTTTGTTTCCTCTGGTAATGAGGGATTCCCAACAATCAATTAAGTCATTTTTACCAAAGTATAAGAAATAAAAAAGTGATAATCCCTATAGGCATTAAAAAACATGCTGATAGATATGGTTTTATATACATAAAGAGAAACAAGCTCTGGACTTTAAATTGATTGTATCACAAAGTCAACTGGCCCATATATTACTTTTTATATAAAGTTTCCATCCGCATTTCTGACTGACAAGAAAATAAAGAAAAGTCGTATTAGATTTGAAGGATATTAGTAATTATAGCAGTGCATTGAATTAAAACATTCAGTACCAGTCCAGATGTAGAACTATATTGGAGTCAATATTCTTATTTAAATTGATTTAGGGGTGTGGAGTGGTAATGATTTGCTGAATTGACTGCATTAGCTCAACAGCATGAAAAATTGACAACAGCTTACAAATTTTTCAGCTTTTTTTGCATGATGCATAATGGTTTAATGACTTCTATATGACCCCTATTTTATACCAAGATTTTCACCAACTTACATGTAACCTTTTCATGAATGTGATGAATAGAAATGACAATGATGGAAGCAATGTGACTATTCACAATTTGTGTTATAATTGCATTGTAATTCAGAGTTTGATGTTCACATGATTTAGCTGGTTTTAGATTGTTCACTTATATACTGATTTTTTCAGAATTTCATAGTTTATGTCTAGCCTTGTTTGCTTCTGGTACAAAATGTTGCCAAACTTGCTGAGTGAACAAACTAATACTCAGATACAAAATTTTAAAAATATTTGCAAAATAACCTTATTTGAATGTTTGTAGTAGTTTTGAATTCTAGCATTGGTGGATAGGGCTGGCATGCTTATTTAGGAATGTTTCTCATATCTCAGATTGTTTGTTGATTTTGCTTGCTTTATCTTTTGGATTATTATGCATTTTGCTGTTGAACTTCAAAGTGCCACTCTGCAATTGGCCTTTCTCAGAACTTGATAAATGACCAGAACCTCTTTTAATGCCCTCGCTTGTTATAATATTTGGGTCACCAACACATATTTTCAAAATGTAGAGTACTACTTTCTTTGAGTATGTTATGGCACTATGTATACATCATTGTCTCATGAATAAGTTATTTTTTTCTCCATGGTCTATATATTTTATTGCAGTGCAAAAGTATCTGCTGTATGAGCTTAGTTTTAAAGTTAGATCACAGGGTATCCATGTTTGGTTTGAAGTTGGACCACACTCCATATGCTGGATATGGTTTCCTACATTCATGTCTGATAATATTCCAGAATATATGAAGTTAGGAAGTTCTGTCTTAAAGTGTTCACAATCTGCTTTCCTTTGCTGGTTGCCTGTGTGTGCAAGAGATTTCATTTTTATGGGTCTAAGGCTGGATTTGATGAGGACTGATTCATGGGCTTCACACATTCATTGTTTGATGAATGTACTTCATTGTTTGATGAATGTACTTCATTGTTGATTAGTACTCAAGAGGAAGACAAATATCATAGCTTTTAAGTGTTAAGTAAATTCAGACAATTTATGAAGCCTTGAAACCTCATTTTGACTTTGGCCTACATCAGTTAGTAATTATCACTAATGAACACCTATGGCTCCTCACTTGCCTACTTGTTGGAAAGAAGAATAAATGCTCCTCTTCCTTGGCATTGATATCTGTCTGTTTTGTGGCAGTTAAAGTTAGCTGTGAAGACCTCAGCAGAGTTAGTACTCATTTTAGTGATGATTTTGATTCAAGTATGCTTTTGTTGACTGTAGAATGTGTTGTAATTGTGCGGGCTTTCCATGTATTTTGACTGACTCACAGATTAGAACCAAAATCTGGTGAGAGGTGAAATTATTGTCTGAGCCAGAGAGGGGGTCAGGGTTGAACTTGGGCACCAAAAATGAAATTAATGTTAAACTTCACATATAAAGAAGCAGGGCTTAAATTGGGATCATAAAATGGGAGATGCAAGTGAGAAGTAAAGCATACATATAATTTTCATTTGTAAATGCTTAAAATATCAAGATATTTTTTACCTTGATCAACAAAAATATTACACACACACACACACACACACACACACACACACACACATATATATATATATATATATATATATATATATATATATATATATATATATATATATATATATATATATATATATATATATATATATAAAACATGATGATCATATTTTGACAAAGCCTATTTTGGTGCTAATGAAAATCTGAGATAAATATAGCAGTGTCAATATATATTTTATTTGGTATTTTTATAGAATTCTTTTTTATAAGAGCTTTGCAAAAATGAATAATTTTTTTTGTTTATTAACTTGTGAAGGCTTTAAAACAATTGTTTCCTCATCAGATGCAATTCCTGATATAATAATTGACAAATGGCCCCATTCTAGAGTAATGTGGTGTAATTCTTTCCACTTCAGTAGTCCCAACTAAATCTTTCTTTTGGCCATAGAATACCACAAAAGAAAATTAACATTAGCTGAAAAAGGGGTGCTCTACAGGTAATATGATGGCATGTGTAAGGTAAAGTTGTTAACCATTACAATATGTAAAGTGGAGAAAATGTTGGTATACCTTCATGTTACTTTCACATATATGGCTGAAATTTCTTGGGATATTATGCTTGTAAAAATTGTACATAATCTAACCACACAGCCAAATAAAATGACTGCTCACAAAAAATATCAGCCTGAATTAATCTAAAGTACACTATCTTTAACAGTTATTTAAATTGTGAAAAGAAACTTTGCCAGACTAGACAACACTAGCTTCTGAAAATGCAAATGAATGAATTAACAAATATATAAAATGTAAAAGACATCAGCTCTTTTTTTTAATACAATTTACCTAAGAAGTCCAAAAAGTGAAAATGACCAAGCCAGAGCTAGCAGTTGTTTAAAGGTGCACATCTAAGTAAGACCAACCTGTATTCTCTATAAGCTATATAACATACATCAATCATACACCTAAATAAAGGGAACTAAAAGTTTTTGAATAAGGTCATTTCTAAAGAGCATTATTAACTATGACGATGACCAGGGAAATTCTTTTTCTTTAAAATTCTGACCCTATAGAAAAAAACTGTAGAACACCATGAAAGAAGGCATAGGCAATTTCTTCCATTTTGATAAGTGATTTTTAAAGCCACACCAACACTGTTATAATCTGTTGGTAACATGTATATGCTCATGATGTCTTTTCTTAAAGACTTTTAGTATCATTGAAAGATTTTACATTGTAATGGAAGAGTATTCCATAGAACTCTGAAGTTTTTGTTCAGTTTCTCTTTTCATACTTTTGTTGTTATGTTGACATAAGGTCTCATTAAATCCTGAATATACACATTCTTTGATGCAGTTCAATGTAGACTGCCTGGAGAAAATAATTCTTTCATATATTATAGGCAATTTTAGTTCTGTAAACAATGTCTCTGATGAGCAAACCTATAAAGCTGTAACCATACAGTAGAACAGCAGTCCTATAAAACTGTGATTAGGCATAGTCTCATCATACAGTAGAACAGCAATCCTATAAAGCTGTGATTAGTCATAGTCTCACCATACAGTAGAACAGCAATCCTATGAAGCTGTGATTAGCCATAGTCTCACCATACAGTAGAACAGCAATCCTATAAAGCTGTGATTAGTCATAGTCTCACCATACAGTAGAACAGCAATCCTATGAAGCTGTGATTAGCCATAGTCTCACCATACAGTAGAACAGCAATCCTATAAAGATGTGATTAGTCATAGTCTCACCATACAGTAGAAGAGCAATCCTATAAAGCTGTAATTAGGCATAGTCTCATCTTACATTAGAACAGCAATCCTATAAAGCTGTGATTAGTCATAGTCTCACCATTCAGTAGAAGAGCAATCCTATAAAGCTGTAATTAGGCATAATCTCATCTTACATTAGAACAGCAATCATGTAAAGCTGTGATTAGTCATAGTCTCACCATACAGTAGAAGAGCAATCCTATAAAGCTGTAATTAGGCATAGTCTCATCTTACATTAGAACAGCAATCCTATAAAGCTGTGATTAGTCATAGTCTCACAATACATTAGAACAGCAATCCTATAAAGTTGTAATTAGGCATAGTCTCATCTTACATTAGAACAGCAATCATATAAATATTTGATTAGGCATAGTCTCACCATACATTAGAACAGCAATCCTATACAGCTGTGATTAGGCATAGTCTCATCTTACATTAGAACAGCAATCCTATAAAGATTTGATTAGGCATAGTCTCACCTTACATTAGATAAGCAATCCTATAAAGCTGTGATTAGGCTTTGTTTCACCTTTCACCAATCCTAAATTGGAAGAATATATTGAATGTATAGAATAGAAATTTGTGTTGGTAAGAATTTCTTGACTCTTCTGATTTGGTTGCTTTTGGATGATTGCTTTGCAAATCTTGTTAGTTATGGTCATCCTTCTGGAAATTATCAACAGATTAACTAAAATGTTTCATCTTTGGCATTTTCAAACTGTGGACTCTTGTGAGAAATAATTTGGGGTTCCTTAATTTATATAGTTTTGTGATTTTCCCAGGTTCATACCTCTATCATATTCATCTTTGAAACTCTTCATGAACAGTAGCAGCTGTGGTTTTCAAATTTTCTTTGAATCAGGATTTTTCCACTCGGAACATTTAAGAACAACTGAAGGACAAGTTTCTAGTAAGATAAAATGATATCTGTGCATTTTGGGTTGAAATTCTAAGGCCATTTTGTAAACACAGTATCTAGACTCAAGAACCAAACACAGTTCGTATTTTAATTTCTCTTATCATGCAAGATACTTTGCATTTATCCAGTCCGAATGTTGATATATTTTCCTCTTTTGTCAGCCTGCCTACAAAAACCTGCGGCAGAGGGTAGAGACTTACGTAACCAATATTTTAGGGCAACAGAAATGGAGTCCAGACTTGAACAAAAACCAGGTCAGGGAGAGTCTTCGTCGACAGCTCAACAAGTAAGCTATTATTGAAAGGTTTTTATTTTAATGCTCACCACAATAGTTGTAGGATATGTAGAGTTACCCTATTTTCAGACAAATTAATGTCACATAACTTGGACTTGATTTTCTTCCAATATTCATTAATTCTTTACTGCATCTCCATATTATGTGGGGAAAATATACTATAGCACACTTTGTTATGACATCAATTTGAATATAACATAATTGTATGGTTTCCTAAATTTTACATAAATTTCACAAATTTATTGAAGTAATACAAAATATCACTGCTAGATAAACAAGAGTTTCATTTAATAATTGGTAAAATGTTTTGCATTCTTAATGAAAAAAATGTTTTATTATTGCAATAAAGATTTGAAAAGTTTCATTGCATTTGTATCAATAGTCAACCGCTGAACATTGATCATAGCTTTTTTTTTGAAAGATGTCAGCTCTTTACAAATCAGATAATTATTAATGTAATTATTATTAAACCATCAACAATAAGGACATAAAGTCTTCCTTGTATTTCTTGTTCATTCTGTGTATGACTATTGCTTTGTCCATGGTAAACAACAAGCAAATGTTTGCTCAATGAACTGGCATACACAACCCAGCACCAAAGTGATGGTCCATAAAAGGTTTTTGACCCAAATTTAGAAATCAGTTCATTTTATTACCTTCTTAAGATTATATTAAGTGTAAATAGATAAAGTTTGTTGGAATTTTCTAGCAGTGCTTTTTAAAAACATACAGAAATGAATCTACCTTCAAGTGCTTGTGGCTAGACAGCCATAATGCCATTAAATTGACCAGTGAATCATATCATTCACCTCAAACCCCTAAGGCTCAATTTATTCCTTAACAATTGTTTATGTCAAAATAATTATGTGCAGATTCATATGGAATCTAGAAGAGTAAATTCTGGAGGTTTGAAATGTCTGAAAGATAAATGTTCTTTATTATTCTTTATTATTCATTTCATTGTTTTAGGATTATATTGTGCATTTAATTTAGGCATATTTTCAACTATGATGAAAATGATGAAACATATACTTTCTTTGTGCATATTTGATTTGGAATGATTATGGATTCATTGTTATTGATGCAATGACTTTAGATGGTAACTACAAGTATTGGTATATTTTAACCAAAGCATTGGTCCTATACATGTATGTACCAAGACATGGTACTGTACTTAAAATCAGATGGTTAGAATTATAATCAGGGTATTATGCATGATTATTTTGTGTGTAATATGATTATTTTGTGTGTAATATGATTATTTTGTGTGCAATATGATTATTTTGTGTGCAATATGATTATTTTGTGTGTAATATGCATTGTGCCACTGAAACACAAGCTTGGCATCTACACATACACCCCTGCCTCCATTTTTAAGCATAGCGTACAGTATGTACATTATTTCCTTTCATGAACTAATCTGTTTTGCTTTTGCATGATACATTATGTTGTGTAATGTCAGTCTGTGGATCCCAACAATTCTGTAATGGGATTTCATTGTACTGATATTTGCAAAATATGTTTTGTCCCACATGTTTTCAATGAAACAGCACAAGACAAAGATTCCATTTTTCCTTCTATCTGTCCAACCATCTTAGTGTCATTTTCCTACTGTAATTTTAAAGCCATCTGTGATTAAAATTGAAAAATGATATGCTAAGCTTGTATGTTATCACGTGAGAGAAACCAGTATGCTGTGTATCATATCAGGGGTCCTGTCTTCAGTTTTCATCACATGTTCAATTCAGCTCCATACCTTTAAAGCCTATTGTAACTATTGGATAAGAATTGGTATACTTACATATAATCACAAAAAGGTATGTCAAGTACCACTTTGAAGGTTTGATTCACTATTTTATTTTTTGGCATGATTCACTATTTTATAATTTTCATCATTCCTTTCCTTCAGTTATTTAAATTGAAATCCTTTTGAGATTAAGAAATGAAACTTGTATAATTGTGCATCATCACTAGAAGGTATGTTTTGAGCCACCATAGGATTCATGTCTTCGTTGTCAAGGTCATGGAGCAATATTGTAATTTTTTATCTCATTCATTTTGTCACTGTCACCATAAAGCAATTATAGATTTAGGTATGTCACTCTGAATACTTAAAAAACTTTATTAGAAGTTACTATATTATGGTTGAAGGTTGAGGTTATGGCTCCTATTAAAGTTTTCTGTTTTTTTTACCCTTCCATTTTAGATCCCTTTGATCTTAATGGGTAAAACTTAATATACTTATGTATCATCTTTAGAAAATGTGTTTAGAACCACTCTGGGATTCCAAGACCTGCCAACCCTCATGATCTTTGTGTGAATTTAATGACTTTCAAGTGATTCATGCCATATACAAAGAAAATCCCAGATTAACAAATTCTCAACTGGCTTAAATCAAGAATAAAATAAGTTTTATCCCATTAAGTGCTAGTGAAGATTGCAGCACTGATAACATAATGGTCATGCCACTGATGCCAATTACTGCCCTGTATTGCTAGTCATGATGTTAATAGAACTGTATCCAATTGTTAATATATGAGCTGTAGCAAGCATTGTAAAATATGTAATCTATATTTAGAATAGAAGTTTTACAAATACTCATGAAGAAAACTGGCCCAACTGTTTTTTTTTATTTAAATGGCACATGTACATTATCATAGCAACTGTAATTTTTTAAAACAAACTATATGAAGACAGCTTTTTTGAGTGTAGAAGATTAGCATATATCATAATATGATAGAATTTATTTTTCCATGCATGCACCAACACCACAAAATCATTAACTTTTTGAGATTTCATCTTCTGATTAAGCTTACTACATGTAAAATGTTTTCACCACCTCTATGTATTTTCCAAAAAGTGAAGCAATGATTGGAGTACACCAAAAATTGACCATGCATTCAGCAATGAAACATTGATATATATATATTAGGCCTATGCTTTTCACACAATAGTGTGCCACACATTTTTAGAATTGGGAATGTGCACCTGAGCTCATACTGTTGCTTACAATTTACCTGTCATACATGTACTATATAATAAATATATGACAGATAAATTGTAAGCAATGACATGAGCCCCTGTGGGCAAACGGCTGAATATAAAAAAGCACACTGCTAGCAAAAAGCATATAGATATTGGAAAAATAAGAGCACCTCAGCAGATTTCAGCTCTGGAGTTCTTTAAGCTACCTACTTAAGTCCTGCAAGCTACAAATGCTGAAACATTGTGAAGTTTCCTGTTGAATATAACCTATCTTTCTCAGTTGTAGATAAATGAGAGTGACAGCCAAAAGGTATTTCCTGTTCTGAGGAAGAATAAGATAACTTTACATGCTGAAAATTGTCAACAAAATTTTAGTCACCAAGATCATCTACCAATCAAGAAGCATGAACTGTTTTGAAAACAAATTTACCAAGGACTGATTGCGGGCAAATTTACCATAGACTGATTGAGGACAAATTTACCATAGACTGATTGAGGACAAATTTACCATAGACTGATTGAGGACAAATTTACCATAGACTGATTGAGGACAGATTTACCATAGACTGATTGCGGGCAAATTTACCATAGACTGATTGAGGACAAATTTACCATAGTCCATTTGAGGAAGTTCAAGTCTGCCACAGCATCATATCATGACAAAAAGTTACTGTGATACCTGCTACGATATCATCTATTATCGCCAGTAGACGAGAGCTTGGCAGTTCACAAGACTACCACGCAACATATCATGAGACATAGCATGAAGTTTGTGTGTATCAGTAAATTTGGCTGCAAATAAATTTGTACATGTTGTCATTGTAAATAATGTTTTATTTTTATTTTGGGATTTTCATATAATGCAGTACTGACCATCAAAGTGGATTGAGCTAGTGTCATAGTATAAATTTTCACTGGTTGTGTTCAAAATTCACTCATTTTTAACCCTCTTTTCACTAATTGCAAGTATGGAGGGTTGGCAGGTCTTTATTGCCATCATCAAGATCAAGGTCACATACCAGTATTTTAAGCAGGGTTCCTGCAGGTCATGGAATCCTGGAAAAGTTTTGGAATTTAAAAAAAAAATTTCAAGGGCCTGGAAAAGTTATGGAATTTGTCAAAACCTTGCAAAGTTTAAAAACTTTTCAAAGTTTTAAACTTTTTAAAGTTGCAAAGAACCAATTAAATAAAATGATAAAATTACAATTGATAAATGGTTTCAATTCATATAATAAGAATAAGTTCCCCTAATGGAAGTATCACGTGATTTCCGGTGTAGTTCACTAAATAAAAGAAAGCAACTGGAAAGTAAGGTGTTTTGTTAATATTGTAAATAGAAACACATACAAAGACTACTAAGAAAATTGTTTCCTTTTTTCTTTTCAATACAAAGTACATTGATCATTGGATTATGACATGAATTACTACATAAAGTCAAAGTGTGCTAGCCCATGTAAATTTAAAATGTACTTATTAAATATATTTGTTGTTAACTTATTTCTTATTTCAAATTGAAAGATGTCATTCTTTATGTTCATTTACTTGACAATGCAAGATAGTGCGGTCCTTGAGTTTTATGAAATATCCCTGGAAAAGGTTTGGAAAAGTCATGGAATTTGTTTTTGTTAAGTCTGCAGGAACCCTGTTTAAGTCTACCATTACACTTTTTCTTTTGCACTCTCAAACTGTATGGCTCTTTGAGATAAATAGATCTTACTAGGTGTGTTGAGTACCACATTATGGGTCTTATCAAAAAGATCCATGCCATTGTGTAGTATGTCAAATTTTTCCAATTTGTATTTTTCAGAGATCACTAAAGGTGTGTCATTTATCATAGTTGAAATCCTTTGTTCAAGATCAAGGTCATATGTCAATATTCTAGGTTTATTTATCCATCTGCTGTTTTAGATGAACAGATGAAGCTTAGTGTACACATGGCATTGCACATTTGGGGTGTACACATGACATTGCACATTTGGGGTATACACATGACATTGCACATTTGGGGTATACACATGGCATTGCACATTTGAGGTATACACATGGCATTGCACATTTGGGGTATACACATGGCATTGCACATTTGGGGTATACACATGGCATTGCACATTTGGGGTATACACAGGGCATTGCACATTTGGGGTATACACATGGCATTGCACATTTGGGGTATACACATGGCATTGCACATTTGGGGTGTACACATGACATTGCACATTTGGGGTGTACACATGGCATTGTACATTTGGGGTATACACATGGCATTGCACATTTGAGGTATACACATGGCATTGCACATTTGGGGTATACACATGGCATTGCACATTTGGGGTATACACATGGCATTGCACATTTGGGGTATACACATGGCATTGCACATTTGGGGTATACACATGGCATTGCACATTTGGGGTATACACATTGCATTGCACATTTGGGGTGTACACATGGCATTGCACATTTGGGGTATACACATGGCATTGCACATTTGGGGTGTACACATGGCATTGCACATTTGGGGTATACACATGGCATTGCACATTTGGGGTATACAAATGGCATTGCACATTTGGGGTGTACACTTGGCATTGCACATTTGGGGTGTACACATGGCATTGCACATTTGGGGTATACACATGGCATTGCACATTTGGGGTCTTTTCCAAATATTTATATTTTTAGGATTTCTTTAGTTTCTGTTTTATATCATAAAAGTGGCTGGGAATGAACCGTGTTGTAAGTATGTTTTGCAGTGTGATCACAGTGAATGCTTCATTGCCAAGGTCAATAGTACTAATGTATAGTACTCCCTGTTTTGCTTTATGAGATATAGTCATGAAACAGTGGAATGAAAATGCCTGCCTAGTTACTTTTTACCTGGGTCTTAAACGTCATCAATTTCATTATTGTGAACTCATGTGACCTTGCTTTGGTAGGTAGGGAAGTGGGAGACAAAAATTAACTAAATTTATTTCTTTGTTTTTAAATGTGACGATTTTAAGGGACAAATAAGAAAATGTGAATAGACTGCTTATCTGTTCCAAGTATTGTTATTAATGTGTTTTAGGCTGAGTAACGAAAATATTGCTATTCATGTGATCACTGCACACTGTATTGTTTTGTCTGTGTAATGAAAATATTACAAGTCATGTGATCACTGCACACTATTGTTTTGTCTGTGTAATGAAAATATTACAAGTCATGTGATCACTGCACACTATTGTTTTGTCTGTGTAATGAAAATATTACAAGTCATGTGATCACTGCACACTATTGTTTTGTCTGTGTAATGAAAATATTACAAGTCATGTGATCACTGCACACTATTGTTTTGTCTGTGTAATGAAAATATTACAAGTCATGTGATCACTGCACACTGTATTGTTTTGTCTGTTTAATGAAAATATTACAAGTCATGTGATCACTGCACACTATTGTTTTGTCTATGTAATGAAAATATTACAAGTCATGTGATCACTGCACACTGTATTGTTTTGTCTGTGTAATGAAAATATTACAAGTCATGTGATCACTGCACACTGTATTGTTTTGTCTGTGTAATGAAAATATTACAAGTCATGTGATCACTGCACACTATTGTTTTGTCTGTGTAATGAAAATATTACAAGTCATGTGATCACTGCACACTATTGTTTTGTCTGTTTAATGAAAATATTACAAGTCATGTGATCACTGCACACTATTGTTTTGTCTGTGTAATGAAAATATTACAAGTCATGTGATCACTGCACACTGTATTGTTTTGTCTGTTTAATGAAAATATTACAAGTCATGTGATCACTGCACACTATATTGTTTTGTCTGTTTAATGAAAATATTACAAGTCATGTGATCACTGCACACTATTGTTTTGTCTATGTAATGAAAATATTACAAGTCATGTGATCACTGCACACTGTATTGTTTTGTCTGTGTAATGAAAATATTACAAGTCATGTGATCACTGCACACTGTATTGTTTTGTCTGTTTAATGAAAATATTACAAGTCATGTGATCACTGCACACTATTGTTTTGTCTATGTAATGAAAATATTACAAGTCATGTGATCACTGCACACTGTATTGTTTTGTCTGTGTAATGAAAATATTACAAGTCATGTGATCACTGCACACTGTATTGTTTTGTCTGTTTAATGAAAATATTACAAGTCATGTGATCACTGCACACTGTATTGTTTTGTCTGTGTAATGAAAATATTACAAGTCATGTGATCACTGCACACTGTATTGTTTTGTCTGTTTAATGAAAATATTACAAGTCATGTGATCACTGCACACTATTGTTTTGTCTATGTAATGAAAATATTACAAGTCATGTGATCACTGCACACTGTATTGTTTTGTCTGTGTAATGAAAATATTACAAGTCATGTGATCACTGCACACTGTATTGTTTTGTCTGTTTAATGAAAATATTACAAGTCATGTGATCACTGCACACTGTATTGTTTTGTCTGTGTAATGAAAATATTACAAGTCATGTGATCACTGCACACTGTATTGTTTTGTCTGTTTAATGAAAATATTACAAGTCATGTGATCACTGCACACTATTGTTTTGTCTATGTAATGAAAATATTACAAGTCATGTGATCACTGCACACTGTATTGTTTTGTCTGTGTAATGAAAATATTACAAGTCATGTGATCACTGCACACTGTATTGTTTTGTCTGTTTAATGAAAATATTACAAGTCATGTGATCACTGCACACTATTGTTTTGTCTATGTAATGAAAATATTACAAGTCATGTGATCACTGCACACTGTATTGTTTTGTCTGTGTAATGAAAATATTACAAGTCATGTGATCACTGCACACTGTATTGTTTTGTCTGTGTAATGAAAATATTACGTAACTGATGAAAATAGATACAAGTCATGTGTTTACTGCAAACTGTATCCTTTTCACTGAGTAATGAAATTATTACAAGTCATGGGTTTACTCTCATAACTGACTTAAAAATGATTTAGTTTTTCTTAGAGGTTTCACCTGTCCATGTAGATAGTGAGACATAGGTACCATTTTCCAAACAAACTTGTTTACTTCTTTGGTAACACTGTTGATATTTTATGTTTTTTGTGCATTTGGCTCCATACTGTTGCATTAGCAGGTGTGGTAATCAAAAACCAGATAGTGGTGACCTACTTTTCACCCTCCAGTCAGAGCTGTCTGTGTTTCCATCATGTCCTGGACCTTTAAATACTAGCCTTGAACCCAAAGTATTCTGAGATTGTGCAACTTGTGGACACAGTAATTATCACTAGACTCATAAAGCTGATTTACATTTTATTAGGCTTAAAAGTCCTTTGGGGGGAAATAATTACATGAACAGAAATTAAATAAAACTATTAAATTATAATATGTACAAAATTTAAAAAGAGTTTTAAAAAATCAAAGGTGGCAATATTATTATCAGAAAGATTTATTATAGTGAACATACCATATTTTAGCGTATATATATATATATGACACGTCTTATACAAAGTTTTATGTACGTCATATGTAAAATATTTTTACACAAATCATCAAACCCCGTGTTTTATAAATGGGTGTCTTATAATTAGGTGTGTCTTATATGTGTGAAAATACTGTAAATATTTTTAACACGAATGAATGGTGCAGTATGTAATATTGAAGGATGATTATTGCGGTCGATGGTGCAGTATGTAATATTGAAGGATGATTATTGAGGTCGATGGTGCAGTATGTAATATTGAAGGATGATTATTGCGGTCGATGGTGCAGTATGTAATATTGAAGGATGATTATTGCGGTCGATATTCACGTTTCATGATTTTCATTCCTAGTTGTAATAACAATTGGGTAAGTGTTCGGTAATTACCATGTGTACCAGTCCCATGTGGGCCACTTCAAATTTAAAATCCTTCCATTTCAATGTTTTGTATACCGTAATTATTGCAGATCTAAGTTTAGTCAGAGTAAATGTTTTAAATTTATCTAATATAGTATGTTTAAATAGTGTTGTTTATTGTTACTAATTATCACAGCAAAAACTATGGCAGCTATAGTTGGGTTCAAATATACTTTTAAATTTTTAGTATCTTTGGTGGGTGCGTTCATAAACAAGACAATAATAATTAGATCAAAAATAAGACAAGAATTTGTTCAATATTGGACTTAAATATGAAAATCAGTTATACCATATATTTAAATTTTTATTAAAGACAATATAATAAACTGCTACTTAACAGTGTTTAACTTAATTAAAAATCAAATTACCATATTGTTCTATTCATCTTCATTTTTATCATCATCAGTTTCGGCTTTAAATCCTCTGAAATTTGAATCAAATTCACTATCATCCTTGGGGAGTAACTCCATAACTGGTGCTAATCAATCCTCATTGGCGTCAGTGGTATCAGATGCAGCTGCGTCGTCATTCGAAGAACTGATATAGCTAGCCTATTTGGGAAGCATCGAATGACATTGGAATCTCATCCATATTAATGATATCATCATGTGCCAACTTCAGTTCACTTATTTCCTTCTGAACATAGGTATGGAAAATATCCAATTTATTCTCCAAATTGTTATAAAACTTCTGTCCAACAGTTGTATGTGACTGGACTGCAAGATTGTTCTGTTTCATGAGCTTGAAAACCCAGTTGACACTGCCAACAAAGTTTGTGATCTTCATTTCTGTAGCAATAATTCAATTTGATCACTATCATTGAAACGACACGGTTGCTGTCTCATTGCTACAACACTGCTATTGTCACGTAACAATCATGTACATTTTCTCGCTGCAGCCAAATTCTCTTCCAGCAGCTCTGTTGCCACGCCCCTTGGCAAACTTGATGAAGTCTAATTTAAAGTCGGCCATATATAATTTTGGCTTCGGCATCGTGACAATTTAAAAAAAAATTAAAAATGCTAAGCAAATTGATCTCTCATTTATATATGCCAGTAACAAGAGACTATTTTCACATTTATATATGCTAACTGCATACATCGGTCATTTATTGGTCTATATATGGTAATAATTCTGAAGACTTGGCCAAGCAGATCAATGAAGCCGCCTTTACATCTGGCATTTATTGTTCTAGAATCTAGATACCAGGTACTCAACCCATCCGCTATTGGCTTGCCAGCAGATAAGAATAAACAATAATCATTGCGGTTCTATCTCAGACATTTCTTTGATCTAAACTAAAAATGGAAATGAAACCTTGTTTACATCTGACGGGTGATGAAACATTTGAGAAATTTTCATTTATGATAAAGGAAACCACATTATATAAATTGCTCAGTGAGGCAGATGGCTAGGCCGCATGCGTCTTATGTAATTTTTGTTTGCACAAATCGTCAAAACCTGCGTCTTATATATGGGTGCGTTTTATGTAAAAAAAACTTTACACAAATCGTGAAATCCCACATTTTATATAAGGGTTTGTCTAAAAATTGGGTGCGTCTTATATGCACGAAAATATGGTATATCAGTTTGCTTTTGAATGATTTTATGTCTACTAATAGATTCACTTTTTTCTCATGTGAACCCATTCATTTAGATTTTGGACCTTGCACCAATCCAAACTGAGCTTTCCATTGAATTATTGTGTTTCAGTTCCAGCATGTTGACCAATGGAGTGGAGAGAATTATTGAGCAGGTGGTGAACCCAAAGATCATGCAGGTCATCAAACCCAAGATAGATGAGATTGTTTGCCAGCATCTAGGAATTGACCCCAAGCAACGCCAGGAGCAGCTTCGCAAAAAACAGCTGAGTCAGCAACAACAGTCAGGCGGTGGGATCATGAGCCTCATGAGCCTCAGCTTCTCTTCCCCACCTGGTAGAAATGCCTTACTCCCTGACTCACAATAGAAAATCCTTATAGAAATACCCTACTTCCTGACTCACAATAGAAAATCCTTATAGAAATGCCTTACTTCCTGACTCACAATAGAAAATCCTTATAGAAATGCCTTACTTCCTGACTCACAATAGAAAATCCTTATAGAAATGCCCTACTTCCTGACTCACAATAGAAAATCCTTATAGAAATGCCTTACTTCCTGACTCACAATAGAAAATCCTTATAGAAATGCCCTACTTCCTGACTCACAATAGAAAATCCTTATAGAAATGCCTTACTTCCTGACTCACAATAGAAAATCCTTATAGAAATGCCCTTTATCCTGACTTTCAGTTGAAAAGCTTAGTAGAAATGGCCTTCATACTGACTTTCAGTTGAAAAGCTTAGTAGAAATGCCTTTCTTCCTGACTCAGTTGAAAAGCTTAGTAGATATGCCATTCTTCCTGACTTTCAATAGAAAGTTTAGTAGAAATGCCTTTTCTTGCTGACTTGGTAGAAAAGCTTTTTATCCTGACGCTTAGTAGAAACACCTGAATTAGCAATGCAGATGCATTATTATTGAAGAAATAATAGAAGAAACATTTTGTGGTATTATATGGGCACCTGAAATTAGTTTTTCTTTTTCCAATATAAGAAATTAACAATGGCTCTTCTGGGTCTATGTAGTTTGCTAGAATTTAATCAATAAAACAAACGATAAAGAACCTGATCTGCAGTCATATTATATGATGACAGAGCATGGTATGTTGTTTGCAATTGGGCTCAACATTTACATAGATATATGGTAGAAATAATACATTGTATGGACATTTTTTTTTCTTCCTTGGCATGTACATTTTCCTCAACTTCCCATATAATAATGCTTATGATAAGGCAAGTAAAGCATATCTTGTAAACTTTTAATGTACTCCAACCTTGTTGTAGTAGGGATATATAGTATTCATCTTGTACATTCATCCTTTCAGTCAAAGTCTTGTTAAGGACACTTGTCTGTCCCCCAGTCTGTTAATGACACTAGACTGTCCCACAATCTTGTTCTTGTTAAGGACACTTGTCTGTCCCCCAGTCTGTTAATGACACTAGACTGTCCCACAATCTTGTTCTTGTTAAGGACACTTGTCTGTCCCCCAGTCTGTTAATGACACTAGACTGTCCCACAATCTTGTTCTTGTTAAGGACACTTGTCTGTCCCCCAGTCTGTTAATGACACTAGACTGTCCCACAATCTTGTTCTTGTTAAGGACACTTGTCTGTCCCCCAGTCTGTTAATGACACTAGACTGTCCCACAATCTTGTTCTTGTTAAGGACACTTGTCTGTCCCCCAGTCTGTTAATGACACTAGACTGTCCCACAATCTTGTTCTTGTTAAGGACACTTGTCTGTCCCCCAGTCTGTTAATGACACTAGACTGTCCCACAATCTTGTTCTTGTTAAGGACACTTGTCTGTCCCCCAGTCTGTTAATGACACTAGACTGTCCCACAATCTTGTTCTTGTTAAGAAGGACACTTATCTGTCCCCCAGTCTGTTAATGACACTAGACTGTCCCACAATCTTGTTTTTGTTAAGGACACTTGTCTGTCCCCCAGTCTGTTAATGACACTAGACTGTCCCACAATCTTGTTCTTGTTAAGGACACTTGTCTGTCCCCCAGTCTGTTAATGACACTAGACTGTCCCACAATCTTGTTCTTGTTAAGGACACTTGTCTGTCCCCCAGTCTGTTAATGACACTAGACTGTCCCACAATATTGTTCTTGTTAAGGACACTTGTCTGTCCCCCAGTCTGTTAATGACACTAGACTGTCCCACAATCTTGTTCTTGTTAAGGACACTTGTCTGTCCCCCAGTCTGTTAATGACACTAGACTGTCCCACAATCTTGTTCTTGTTAAGAAGGACACTTGTCTGTCCCCCAGTCTGTTAATGACACTAGACTGTCCCACAATCTTGTTTTTGTTAAGGACACTTGTCTGTCCCCCAGTCTGTTAATGACACTAGACTGTCCCACAATCTTGTTCTTGTTAAGGACACTTGTCTGTCCCCCAGTCTGTTAATGACACTAGACTGTCCCACAATCTTGTTCTTGTTAAGGACACTTGTCTGTCCCCCAGTCTGTTAATGACACTAGACTGTCCCACAATCTTGTTCTTGTTAAGGACACTTGTCTGTCCCCCAGTCTGTTAATGACACTAAACTGTCCCACAATCTTGTTCTTGTTAAGGACACTTGTCTGTCCCCCAGTCTGTTAATGACACTAGACTGTCCCACAATCTTGTTCTTGTTAAGGACACTTGTCTGTCCCCCAGTCTGTTAATGACACTAGACTGTCCCACAATCTTGTTCTTGTTAAGGACACTTGTCTGTCCCCCAGTCTGTTAATGACACTAGACTGTCCCACAATCTTGTTCTTGTTAAGGACACTTGTCTGTCCCCCAGTCTGTTAATGACACTAGACTGTCCCACAATCTTGTTCTTGTTAAGGACACTTGTCTGTCCCCCAGTCTGTTAATGACACTAGACTGTCCCACAATCTTGTTCTTGTTAAGGACACTTGTCTGTCCCCAAGTCTGTTAATGACACTAGACTGTCCCACAATCTTGTTCTTGTTAAGGACACTTGTCTGTCCCCCAGTCTATTAATGACACTAGACTGTCCCACAATCTTGTTCTTGTTAAGGACACTTGTCTGTCCCCTAGTCTATTAATGAAACCAGTCTGCCACAGTATTTGATGGGTTACCGTGAATTTTGGTGCATATCATTGTCATGATCTGAATTAGATCTTATCATCATCTGCTGAATTAGATCTTATCATCATCTGCTGAATTAGATCTTATCATCATCTGCTGAATTAGATCTTATCATCATCTGCTGAAGATAAACATAATCACTATACTCCTGCAGTTTTGTTATTTTTGACTTTCAGATGGATCTAGTGTATGATAGAATCTCTTAGTGCACCTTATTTCACTTTTATGGATAGATTGCTGTGAAAATTGGTGCATGTACATATTTTTGTCATCATCTGGAAATGCACATGTTGTTAAATCACTTGTTTTTCTTAAGAGTTCTGGCCCTTTTTGTCTGACATGGATGCTGTGTTGCACAGAATTTTGTTAGGGCAACTAATCTGCAGTTGTTTGTGTTTGCTGAATGCAGTTGTGACATAATCTTATTAGTACAACTAATAGCACAGATTTTGATAAATTGCTGTGAAATGTAGCATATTTTGATGTCATTGTCTAAAGATGCACTTACGGACAAATATCACATCCACAATTTTTGGCAGGAGGTATAACCCCCTTTTTAACAGCTGGATACATTGCATCACAGAATCTTGATGTTACAAGTAGCTTTGTAGAATTTAAATGTTGGGTTTCAGTAAAATTTGGTACATATTATCACAATCTCCTGATGGTGTGCATATTGACTTGTTTGTTTCATGAATTTTTACTTGAGTTTTTACTCCTTTTGTATTTGACAGCTTGGTGTAGAATATAAATGTTTCTTGAAATCAAAGCTAGTCACTTAGTTTTAGTGGATTATTTTGATTCATGGATATATAATGACTGACATCTGAGAATATATGATAAATTACTATGGAGACAATTATTTTCTTAGAGTTATTGTTCTTGACTTTTATGCAGAAATTATGTGAACACATCTAGTCATGTAGTTTTCAGTGGATTGCTGTTAAACTTGGTATATGTTAAAACCGTATCAGAAGATGAACATATCAACTCTAGTACAAGTCATACAGGTTATGTAGGCATTCAACACTATTTCAGTAATGGGTGTCATTTTTTAGAATTTGAATATACATATGGTACCTTAAGTGGCAAGTATTCACTTATTTGGATTCATATTCATCCATTTTACTTTGGAAGGTCATTATTTAGATGCCCTGAGAGGTGCTTATGGCAAAATCAATGTTAAAGTATGTAGGCATATTTAGATGCGATGAACCTAAAGGTGTTATCCAGTACAATCTGGATTGAATGTTGCACACTCTGATTCACAGTGAAAGCAATGCATATTGATAAACGAATTTATACTACTCTTGACTGTGACAATTCCACTCAGTGTGCTTTTATTTTGAAGCAAGTTTAGTACATGGCCATGATGGCCCTGAGTGATTGAGTGGTTGAAAGCGCCCACCGTTATGGATCACTGTCATTTCACCTCCGTCTGCATGGGTTTAAGTCTTGGGCTCAGCCAATATGGGTATGTGATAAAGATTGCCAGTTGCATCTTGTGGGTCTATGGTTCTTTCCAGGGGTTTTTAGGGTTCTTCCTCAACCATTAATACTGGCCACCATGCATAGCCCTATCTTGGGTTAAAGAAAATGAGTGTTAAATTTTAAAAGAACAATTTTTATTTAATTTTAAATGAGTAAATGTGCATAGATGACCCATGTGACTTTTACTATAGTCATTGTACTCCAACAATTTGGTAAGAGTTACTGCTGTTTTTTAATGTTGTAGCCCGATGTAATATATAACTTTATCTTTTGACTTCACTTAGTTTTGTCATTAATTACTGATGGATTTAAGTTAAGCTTATTTCATTAGTCAACTGACCAATCATTCAAATACCTTCCTTTTTTCAAGAGATTTGTCCTTTTTAAAATACAGGTATGGGCTTCAAGAGCATTGAATAACATGGAAGTAACAAGTACAGATTTGGAAGTATCAGGGGTGTTTTGGGGGTACTTTCCCTAATGACATACAGTGGGCAGCACCGAACCAGCCAGTTACTCTAGAAAATGTAGGCAGGTAAACTACTCAGCTACTGGTGCTATGACAAGGGCTACAGGTCAAACAATTGGTTTCTATGGAAATTTTACTGTAGACTCAAACATCATTGGGTGGGGGATGTAGGAAAGGTAATGGTATATTAAGGTGAAAAGATTGCTCACCATTTCTCTAGTGTAGTTGGGCTTATCACTGAACAGGTCTTTTTTTCCAAAATTTTATTTAAGTAAAATGATGGTCTACTGACCAGACATTTAGATGATGAATCTTAGTTGCTTTATAGAGACTCTTGCCAGTCATTCCCTTTCATGTTATATTAATAGACTGTACCAGGCAGTTTGGCAGATAGCAATACGTCATAATTTATCTCTGTAACCATTGCTCAGATTGGATGCATGCAAAAATATTTGTCATCATAAATACATATCCATTCTAGTGAACTTTAATTTGAAAGAGAAATCTATCAACAAGTGTTAAGTTTAATTCAGTTTCAAAGGACATAAATTAGATAACTGCTTCTGTAAATTGAGATACAATCCTTTATGCCAATAAATTAAAGCTTTGATGGCAACCCATTTGTAAATAAGAAAGTTTACCTTTGTAATGAGATATTCCAAGGGAGGTTAAATTTTTGGAATACATTTGTAAGGAATTTCTTATAAAAACCAGTATGCCTGATGGGTTGTAATAGCCCCATTCTATCTGCATAAATAAGAAATGGAAAGTGTATATAATGAATATTCCATCTTTTGTAAACCTTTTAAAATAAAACTTTTTTTAATTATTCAACGGGTTTACAAATTTGAGAATATATGTATTCATTTAAAGTACAGATTTAATTTTCAAGATTCTATTTATCATATGCCAACATGCACAAATTTTATGGAATAAACATGTTTGAAATGTAACCTTCACTGTTTTATATGAGGTATCTGAAACATGACTCAAGTTTTTAAATTAGAAACTGATGTCTTGTAGTATAGATATTATTTTACAAGTGCCAGAATTTTGCATATTTGCTTTCCTTGCAGAGCAGATAACTCTAGTTTTCCATGATAATACACAGCCATTAGCCTAGTTTACCATGCTTGTACCTATCAGCATAGTATTAAATGAGTATACATAGCTATAGGCCTAGTTTACCATGCTTGTACCTATCAGCGTAGTATTAAATGAATATACACAGCCATTAGCCTAGTTTACCATGCTTGTACCTATCAGCGTAGTATTAAATGAATATACACAGCCATTAGCCTAGTTTACCATGCTTGTACCTATCAGCATAGTATTAAATGAGTATACACAGCCATAGGCCTAGTTTGCCATGCTTGTTCCTATTTGACTACTATTAAATGAGATACACAGCCATAGGCCTAGTTTACCAAGCTTGTACCCATCTATAGAACTAGTATTAAATGAGTATACACAGCCATAGGCCTAATTTACCATGCTTGTACCAATCTATTGGACTATTATTTCATGATTATACATAGCCATAAGCCTGGAATTTTCATAAATATACCCAGCCATAGGCTGAGTATTCTCATAATTTTACCCAGCTATAAGCCTAGTATTGTCATAATTATACCCATCCATACACCAAGTATTGTCATAATTATACCCAGTCACAGGCCCTGTATTGTCATAATTATACCCAGTCAAAGGCCCTGTAATGTCATAATTATACCCAGCCATGCACCTAGTATTGTCATAATTATACCCAGCCATACACCTAGTATTGTCATAATTATACCCAGTCACAGGCCCTGTATTGTCATAATTATACCCAGTCAAAGGCCCTGTAATGTCATAATTATACCCAGTCACAGGCCCTGTAATGTCATAATTATACCCAGTCACAGGCCCTGTATTGTCATAATTATACCCAGCCATGCACCTAGTATTGTCATAATTATACCCAGCCATACACCTAGTATTGTCATAATTATACCCAGTCACAGGCCCTGTATTGTCATAATTATACCCAGTCAAAGGCCCTGTAATGTCATAATTATACCCAGTCACAGGCCCTGTAATGTCATAATTATACCCAGTCACAGGCCCTGTATTGTCATAATTATACCCAGCCATGCACCTAGTATTGTCATAATTATACCCAGCCATACACCTAGTATTGTCATACTTATACCCAGTCACAGGCCCTGTATTGTCATAATTATACCCAGCCATACACCTAGTATTGTCATAATTATACCCAGCAGCAGGCTAAGTACTGTCATAATTATACCCAATCATAGGTCTTGTATTGTCAGAATTATATCCAGTCATAGGCCTTGTATTGTCATAATTATACCCAGTCATAGGCTTTGTAATGTCATAATTATACCCAGTCATAGGCCTTGTATTGTCATAATTATACCCAGCTGTAAGCTAAGTATTGTCATAATTATACCCAGCAGCAGGCTAAGTACTGTCATAATTATACCCAATCATAGGCTTTGTAATGTCATAATTATACCCAGTCATAGGTCTTGTATTGTCATAATTATACCCAATCATAGGCTTTGTAATGTCATAATTATACCCAGCGATTGGCCTTGTATTGTCATAATTATAACCAATCATAGGCTTTGTAATGTCATAATTATACCCAGTCATAGGCCTTGTATTGTCATAATTATACCCAATCATAGGCTTTGTAATGTCATAATTATACCCAGTCATAGGCCTTGTATTGTCATAATTATACCCAGTCATAGGCCTTGTATTGTCATAATTATAACCAGTCATATGTCTGTAGTATCATAATTTTACCCAATTGTAAGCCTAGTACTGGCATAATTACACGCAGTCATTGGTGTAGTATTGTCGTAATTTTACCGAGTCATAGGCCTTGTGTTGTTATAGTTTACAGATGTTATTATAAAGTATTTTTGCTGAAAAGAAAGTGAGGTTCAACAAATGTTGTTATGCAAAATTTACCAGATAATTTATTTTGATACCATTATGCTTATGACAACTTTCACCGTGTGTTAATGGGTATTTCACTGATTGATATTCATTGCCTAATTATGTTAATGGATATTTTACTGAGTGATATTCATTGCTTAATTATCTTAATGGATATTTCACCGAGTGATAGTCATTGTCTAATTATCTTAATGTATATTTCACTGAGTGATATTCATTGCCTAATTATCTTAATGGATATTTCACTGAGTGATATTGTCTAATTTTGTAAATGGATATTTCACTGAGTGATATTCATTGCCTAATTATCTTAATGGATATTTCACTGAGTGATATGCATTGCTTAATTATCTTAATGTATATTTCACTGAGTGATATTCATTGTCTAATTATGTAAATGGATATTTCACCGAGTGATATGCATTGCTTAATTATGTTAATGGATATTTCACTGAGTGATATGCATTGCTTAATTATCTTAATGTATATTTCACTGAGTGATATTCATTGTCTAATTATGTAAATGGATATTTCACTGAGTGATATTCATTGCCTAATTATCTTAATGGATATTTCACTGAGTGATATTCATTGTCTAATTATGTAAATGGATATTTCACTGAGTGATATTCATTGCCTAATTATTTTAATGGATATTTCACTGAGTGATATTCATTGTCTAATTATGTAAATGGATATTTCACTGAGTGATATCATTGCTTAATTTGTAATGGATATTGATTCATTGCCTAATTATGTTAATGGATATTTTACTGAGTGATATTCATTGCTTAATTATCTTAATGGATATTTCACCGAGTGATATTCATTGCCTAATTATGTTAATGGATATTTCACTGAGTGATATTCATTGCTTAATTATGTTAATGGATATTTCACCGAGTGATATGCATTGCTTAATTATGTTAATGGATATTTCACCGAGTGATATGCATTGCTTAATTATCTTAATGGATATTTCACTGAGTGATATTCATTGTCTAATTATGTAAATGGATATTTCACCGAGTGATATTCATTGCCTAATTATGTTAATGGATATTTCACTGAGTGATATTCATTGCTCAATTATGTTAATGGATATTTCACTGTGTGATATTCATTGCCTAATTCTGTTAATGGATATTTCACTGAGTGATATTCATTGCCTAATTATCTTAATGGATATTTCACCGAGTGATATTCATTGCCTAATTATGTTAATGGATATTTCACTGAGTGATATTCATTGCCTAATTATGTTAATGGATATTTCACTGAGTGATATTCATTGCCTAATTATGTTAATGGATATTTCACTGAGTGATATTCATTGCCTAATTATGTTAATGGATATTTCACTGAGTGATATTCATTGCCTAATTATGTTAATGGATATTTCACTGAGTGATATTCATTGCCTAATTATGTTAATGTATATTTCACTGAGTGATATTCATTGCCTAATGTTCTTAATGGATATTTCACTGAGTGATATTCATTGCCTAATTATCTTAATGGCTACTAAATTGCACTTCTTATTTTATACCTGACCACAGTTATTACATTAGGACAATCTGATATAGTTACAATGCTTCACAATTTTTATAAAGGTCTTTTACCAATTTAATCATACATACTTAAAAATAGATAGACACGTAAGCAGAGCTAATAGTGGCAATTGAGTCTTATAATTTCATTGTGTATAACTTGTAAGATTTTATAACTTTCTGAATTCTTTTGCAGGGAATTCTGGACAACTGACAAGTCCTCTGGCTAGCACTAGCAATAGTACAGGAAGCTTTAGTCCCAACTTTCAGAGTGGTGGTCCCATCCAGCCCCAGAGTACTGCTCTTGTACCATTACCTCCAGTATTCCCACAAATGGGGCTAGGCTTCAGCCAGCCTCCACCTTTTGGTACCCAGCAAAACTACCCATTTATGCAGGTACTTTTATATCAATACACTGTCAATAGTATGCAACATGCTAAGTGTATGCATGTAACATGAATATGGCAGAGGCATATAACATTAGGCTTGTCAGTTTTTGTTGGTTGCTTGCTTGGTCTTGTACCTTGTTATTGTTGGTACTTTGTTTGACAAAGAACTGTACCTGTGTAATGTTTCTTTGTCCAGAAGTTTTCTGTAGCTTTTCATGTTGCAGATTTTATTGATATGCAAGCAGCACGACTGTTTTCTTAACTCATTTTGCTCTGATTTTTTTTTGCACCTTTTTGGTGCCAAATGTATATACTGTGTATGGTAATTTTTGTGTATGCTTCTAATCATTTGCCTTGAAATTTGGCAGATATTAAATTGAGGTTAGCATTTGCATTTCCATATAAAGTAATGTCACTCTGTTGCATATATTCAGAGTTGTGCTCCTTTTTAACATTAAATGTGTATATGTCACTACTTGTATAACTAGTCTCACAGCTGTTGCTAAGTTTATGATTTGACCCTGCATTCAGAATATATTGCCTTTTGCATGCTATCTGTCCACACTGCATTTTTTCAACATATTTTTTGACTTTTCAAGAATGTCTGAGTAAATTTTTATTAGACTTGGTAAGAATGATGGTTCAGTTGTGTTCAATCAAACAGTCTGGGGTGGCTTTTCCAGTAGTAATTTTGCTTCATTAGCATCCAGGTGGAACTAATATTTACTTATTCTCTAGAGATAGTGAACCATTTTGATTATAGTTTAATCCTTCGTACAATTGAGTGGCTTCCATAAGCAACTATTTTCAGCTTTTTAAGAATGGCTGAGCCATACATTTTTTATCACATTTGCTGTGAATGTTTCTTCAGAATTATTTTGTAAAAGTTTTTAGGGTTGCCTCCTCTTGCTATTTGCCAATACTTTTATTTCAGTACTAGAACACCTCATCTTCACTAACCAAAGGTCCTGATATGTTAACCCTATGTACACTTTGGTGAATTGAACAGATATTTTAGTGCTTTGTACCAGTGACATCTGTTGGAATATCATTAGTTGCCTCCCATAGTATGTATTAGCAAATAACAAGAAGTGTGTAACAGTAGTGCATTGTATATCAGCCAAAAATGGTAGAGGTAATTGACTTCAAAAGGATACTTTGTAACTTTAAAAATATGACTACATACCAGAGAGAAACCATTACAGATGTAATTGCTTATTTATGAGTCCAAGCTACAGAGAACTTGTCTCAATTATGTAGGATCACTTCAAAATTTGATGACCTTAGTTTTGATCAGATGCAGTGGCTTGCCACTGCAACCATTGAAATTCACAGACACAAAGCACAGAAATATCTGTTCAGTGTGCCAAGGTGTAGATAGTGTTAACATATGGCTAAAATTGTCTTATCATATCAAACTTAACATGGTAAGTAGGGTCTCAGCAATATTGCCTTTGACATTCGTATCATCCTGTTCAGATAAAGTTACTTAAAGTAAAAATACACTTAGACAACATGGTAAATACCACTGATTTTTACAAAAAAAATAGAAATTATCTTGACATGAATATTTTTCAAATTTAAGGTTCCTGCCTTTGTTCATAGATTTGTCTTTTAGACCAAACTATGCAGGTGAACAATATTAGGCCACTTAGGCCTCTTGTTTAATGGCTTTTCTT
Organism: Potamilus streckersoni; assembly: GCA_016746295.1. Lineage (NCBI taxonomy): Eukaryota > Metazoa > Mollusca > Bivalvia > Unionida > Unionidae > Potamilus > Potamilus streckersoni. Next base: position 1,796,097 of record JAEAOA010001024.1, read on the forward strand.
AAATTGCTCTGCTCTGGTTTTGGTGTATGTAGGTTTTCGTGTGAATTTTTCAGCTGGTAATGTGTTGAATAAAGCCCAGATAAACAGATTCTTTGGTGTACTTTCATCTAGATAGGAAAAATGAGCAGTGGCACAAACAGAGGATTTAGTATTGTAGTTGTATTATTCACACATTTCTTGATAGCTCATCTGACCATAAGGCCGTATGAGCACATCATGAATGATAAACATTATGCTTTTGGCGTAATCATTACGCTTTTTTTCACTAAATTATGCCCTACACATAAACATATTCGGATAACACTTTTTTGGTATATCCTGCTCTAAAAGAAATGAATAATTTGTTTTCTAATTTTTATTAACATCCCAATAATCCCACAGACCATATTCTAGAAAAGACGGCTTCTACCCAACTACGAGAAAAGAGTACACTTGTCCTTAGACTGGCATGCACTCTCCTAACAGTGTGTTCTTTTTATTGGAACTGACCTAGGTTTCTATTTATAGCAACTCCATAGGTTAGGAGAGAACAGACTGGTTTGCTAATTTTAACTTTTGCTCTCAGATGATTTGTTCCATTTCATATATGGTACAGAACCAGTCTGTTGGCACTAAAAGTTAAGTCAGATTTAAGTCGATGTAAGTGTTGGGAGCAAAAATGTTTTTTCAAATAATTTCACAAATGGATTAAAAAAAGACTCAAAACAAATTCGGGATGAATACATGTATTACATTCCATTCTAATACAGCTTCACGTCCATAGCAGGCTGTGTGGAGAGGATTTTAATATTGGTCTTGGTAGTAAAACAAAGAAACATTGAATTACTAACTCCAGCACTAAGGTAACTTCTTTTTTATAGCAGAACTGAATTGTGGACACAAGTTTTATAAATGCAGAGGCATTATTTACCAAGGTCTTAATTAAATACGTACTACCCATAGTGGTAGAAGATTACCTTTGAACTTTGTTGAAATGGATATTCCTGATTCCAAAATTGGCAAAAAATGTGCATAAGAAGAAAATCTTTTAATATTGTTAGGTATTTAGAAGGAGATACTGAATCACTTAAAATTGTAGATTCTATGAAAATTGGGCCGTTTGGTATTGCCACGGACAGAAGTAGTGATTAAGATGACAGAACTTTTCGGTCTGTTTATGAGACTCTTACAGTGAAAAGGGCAAAGTCAGAGTGCTATTCTTTCATTATCAGAATTAACAGTAGATTTCACTGAGAAAACAGTTTTTATTTGCTTGAAAATGCTTTGAATAAACACAAGTTGGCAGAATTGTAGGGGGTTTTCAACTAATAAAGCATCAGTGATGACTGGAATTCATAAAGGTGTTGCATTCTATATTTTGAAAAATGTCTCCATCAGTGTACATATCAGGTTGTCCCTGCCATTTGATGCACTTTACTGCAGGAAAGGCTTCTGATAAATCAGAAGAAATTCTGAATTATCAAGTTGGCATTATACCTGACAATGTACTTCCTGTGGATAGAGTTAATCTGTAATGACACCTTTTTTCCCAGCTAAAGACCCAATAACTGGAATATATAAATTTTCTCTTTTCTGTCAGGTTACCATTCTTTACCATTCTAATGCTGACTGTGAGAGATTGTTCAGTATCATTAACAAAAATAAAACCAAATTTAGTTACAGGCTCTGTAACCCAGCACTTAGTGATCTACTGTGTGCAAAATATTCATAGTCTCAGTGTTTTGAAATGTAGTATGAGAGTCTATTGCTTTGTAATGCTAAAAGTGCTACATATAAAACTTGAAGCAGTTACTGATGTTAGACTAAAGGGGTAAATAAATCATTTTGGACATATGCTCATTGAATTTTTTCATGCTATATGTGGATTACTCTTTTTTCTGCTCAAATTACTCTTTTTGTCCACTTGGATTCCACTTTTTCCTCGCTAGGGGTTGGTATGTATGGCACATAGTCTGGCTCTGTAACAGTCAGGGAGCATGTTTGTTTGTTTGTTTGTTGTTGGGCTTAAAGCCATTTTTCAGCACATGATAGGCTATTCATGGCGGCCAGTATTAATGGTGGTGGAAGAAACCAGAAAATCACCGGAAAGAACCACTGACCCACGAGAAGCTACTGGCAAGCTTTCTCACATATCTACATTAGCCGAATCCTAGACTCGAACACACGCAGACAGAGGTGAGATGGCAGTGATCCGTAACGGACAGCACTTTAGACCACTCGGCCACTCGGGGCCCCCGTCAGGGAGCATGTAAAATTTGTCAATTGTCATCATTAAAAACTGCAGGGTCATTATTGGTCAGGCTTGGTAGGATTGTTCCTCAAGTTGGAATGTGCTGTACTTGGTTTGAATGTTCATCAGGTTGGACTGTTCTTTTTAGGGTGATTCCTCTAATAGTCTTTTCACTTCTGTAGCAATCAATATAGAAAATTTGCTTTTGACATTTTGTACAGAACAATTGGCAAGTTTTGAGCAAACTTTACATGAATATTTATTGGTTCATGCTTTGTTAAAATTAAGTCTACAATGACTGATCTAGCATTGGTGTGGCTTCCTTAGGAACCAGCTGCAAAGTAGTTTGTGATTTCTTCAGTAGAACAAATGAGCTAGTTGAATTCAAACATGATAGGATATGATTTATTGTAATTTTGCTCAGCGAGCAATGGTGTGTAGCAATCATATGGAAATCATAATTCCACAATAGCTAAGCAAAATTTTGATCAAACTTGGCTTTTTCACAACTATGTCTTGCATGACTTTGCTAGCAGTGGTTTGTATTCATTAGCTGCTATATGGAAAATCTTATAAAATGTTTTCTCCAGAATGAATGAGTAAATTGTGAATAAACTTGGTTTATTTATTATGACATGTACATTAAAGATTATGTCCAAATTGGATCCCCTAACAAAGGTGTGGCTACCATAGCTGCAATAGGGTGGAAAGCCAATTTCTCTAAAATGTCTGTGTCAATTTGGTCATATCTGGTATCAGAGTTTTGTTAAGAAGCAGGTGGAAAGCCTACAAATGATGCTTTTCTCCTATCAAATAAGGCTAATATTACTTAAAAAAGCTATCTTAGAAAGATATTTTCCTAGAATGCCATACTGTATTAGACCAGTCTGACAGGTAGTGTCCTACCATGAAGACCTTTGACAGTCATACAGATCATGCCAGTCTACAAGATAGCATCAACTTTGGCATGAAAGCTGGAAATTATTGTAAATTATGGGTGTCATTGAGCCCAAGTATCTTTCTTGTTACTTCATTTGCCTTATAGACCAATGTATAAGGTTCATAGAGAATGAAAGTGATGTAAATTTTAGCTTTTCTATAGAATTGTAATTTAAAATTTTTAAATAAATGTTTGTCACACTTTCAGGGTTGGGCAGGAGGATTCCCACCGATGAATATGTACCAGCAGCATCAGCTGGCTGCATCACTGCCGGACATGACCCGACCACCCCCAACTATCGGACTTGGCAATTTTCCTGGTGGTCCCCCACCTCCCATCCCAGGGTTACCAGGATCATTTGGGAACCCTCTGAGCCAGCCCCCACCAGGGATGGATATGTCAGCAGAACCCCCTCCCCCAGGGACACAGCCTCTTAATATCTCAAATAACGTGACACCACAATTGTCGAATTTGGTAGCAGTCAGTGTACCAACAGTCTCTCCAACTCATATGAAACTGCCATCTGTTCCAGGAAGTGCAAATGTTGATATTTCTGCTGTAGTTCCTCAGACACAAAATCCTTCCAGCATTTCAATAGAATCAAATGCAAACTCAAAAACCTTGCCACTAAAAAAAATAGCCGACACCCTCTCTGATAATTCAAATGATTCTAAGATGAATTCCTTCTTGAAAGAAAAAGAGGATAATGATTCCAAAAATCTTATGCCTGAGGA